>OX451737.1:287381109-287753376 GCA_948472305.1 Vicia faba
TTTGGTTGTAAATAATATTTGGACATTACTATTCTGATAAGACTCATCCCCATTTGTAAACATTTGTACCCCCATCCCCGGATACTTATTTGTAATAACTTAGACTTTAAATTCCCGCAATTTATCGCTTTCCATATACTGTATAGTAATTAGGGTTTGTATGCGAAGATTCAAAATCAACCGCTAGATAACCTAATACAAGATAAATGCATAAACATCAATACACAATTCACACTTGCACCTCTAGGGTAACCTCGCTTGTTGCCTCGGAAAATGCAATCATGTCCCTCGAGTATGAGACACTCTAGCAAATGTCCCTTCGATAAACAAAGATCGTAGTCCCTCGATGACCCTCGATGTTGCCTTCGATAAAACGATCTCGTCCCTTACAAAAATTGCTAGAGCACCTCACAGGTTGCCTTCAATGATTGTATACGATGACCCGCGCCTGTCCCGTTTAACGTCCTAACGAAAGGTTGTTCATCAAACACAATGGTGAAACAACACTGTTAAAAGGGTTGAAACACAAGAAAATCTTTGAGTAAAATAGGGTAGACAACTCTTAGTTACTTGATCAAAAATCTTGCAAAACATCCTTGCCATTTTTCAAACACACTTCACGACACAACTTCAAAAACAATTTCCAAACAACTTTCAAAACATTGAATTATCTTTTCAAAAAGACACACGCCTTTGTATATATTCAAACAAGAATCATTACAAAGGTTGCCTAGACAAGGCATCTTTTTCAAAACATTTTCAAAACCACACACACAAAGCACCATTTCAAAACAATTGAAAAGCAAAGGCAAGTGATCTAAAACAAGTAACTAAGAGCCCATGGATAACCATGGATGAAAAGGGTGCTAGCACCTTCCCTTTTCATAATCTACCCCCCGAACCCACGAAAACATCTCAAAGGTCTTTCCTGTGTTTTTTGACCTTTCCTTAGGATAAAATAAAAAGTCGGTGGCGACTCTTGCTAAACCGAACAAGTGCGGAAAAAAACGCAAATCCCAAGTCAATTCTCCCACTGTATCGCAGAACTGGCGACTATGCTGGGGAGTATTTCTAAAAGTGGGGTTACCTTAGGGTTTTATATCGCCTATACATGCTTACTTTGATTGCTCTGATTGCTTTACTTTTTAGGTTCCTTGTTTGGGTTTGTTGTAAATCCTACACCCGGATTTGGGGGCACCTTTTTAGGTAAGTAGCAATAAACTGTGAGGGAACTGTGCGGGGTATACCGACATGGTTGAAACAGTAGCTACGTTGATGCGGCATTTTGGTTGGTACCGGTAACCCTTGAGTTGAATCAAGGAGAGTACGGGGTCGTCGCGTGGTGTCATGAAGCATCAATGGACTTTAGAACCTTACTTGACCATCTTGGCCTTTTTAGGGGTAGTGAGGTGACCTACTTTGGTGCAGTCCGAAGTTTGTAGATACTCGATACTACACTCATTGAGGATTATTTTCTTGGAATATTTTGGTCTCCAGTTAAGTGGCTAAACTAAAACCATGAGCACAGAAAATAATCCAGTGATATTGAGCTCTTTAGAACCCGGTTTCTATTTTAGGACAGGTTGGAGCCAACTAACTTCAAGATGGTACTTACCTACAAACCCCATGCAAGCCTAAACCTAAGGACTTGTCTACTTTGTGTGAATATGATTACCTGTATATACACTGGCTTACTTTTGCATACATGTACATAACATCATAACATCATACCATAGCATTTTCAATAACCATTTCAAGGATCTCGAGGGTCTTTTGATGCAGGGTCACGTTGAACCAGACGTCTACCAAAGGGCAAGAGGTTTCATTTTCCTCTAAACAAACACCGTCAAAGATCAAGTGCAACAACTTGAATCAGGGGCTATGACCCACTTGACATGGTGAGCTTGATTCTAGTGGAAAGACATCCACCGATACAAAGCTCTCCAATCAAAGATGTTGATCGAAGTTCAACCTCTAACATTTTCTCGTGTTTACCCCGAAAGACCCTTGAAGACATTGCATCCACATATCATGCATTGCATCGTAACAGGTTTTCCTTTTCAGGTTTCCTTATTCTCCTACTGTTTATTTCAGTAGAGATGGATCTGGAAAGGACTATCAAAGATATCCAAGATCAAAATGCTCAACTTCAAGAAATGTTCTTGAACCTGTCCCAGGGGCAAGAAGAAGTGAAAGCTCTCCTCACAAGGGGCATGGTCCTAGGGAATTCAAGCAGTGTCAAGAATGATCAGTTGGAAGAACTTCAGATTGAGCTGGCAACAATGAAGATCCAGATGATGGGACAACTGGTGGGCCAGATGGCTCTCATTTAAGACCTAGCTCAAAGACAAGAAGAGCTCAGGGTTCTCGTCAACAAACTGCTTCGGGACAACCAAGTGGGGCAAACATCCAGGGTTGAAGATCAAGTCATCATTCAACCCCCTTTGAGACAAGAAGACAAGGGAAAAGCTCCTCAACTTGCTTCAGGGTCACAAGCCCAGCAACAACCTCGTCAGCGTCAACAGGGTAATCGGCGTAAGAAAAATACATCTGGAAGACATTTCTTTGAGACTGACATACCATCATCCCTAATACTGAAACGCCTGTTGGAGGTCAATCTGCTTGCTTTAAAGGATCCTATTCGGAAGCCCAATACCTCTACTCCTAGATATCGCCCCGACGCATTTTGTGTATACCATTCCCATAGTCCTGGACATGACACCGATGACTGTTGGGCTTTGAAAAATAAGATCTAAGACTTGATTGATGAAGGAGTGCTGGAATTCATGTCGGATGGCGAGATGAAAATCTTCCGCTAAGGGTTCTCCATTTGAATTGACAAAGCTCAAACTGAGAGACTTTTGTTCCATTTGATTTTTCAAGTTGTAATTTCTTTTATTATTCAAACAATTATCTGTTGATGTCAAACTCTGTTTCATTAATGCATTGCATATGTTTGTCTTGAATTCATCCATTCGTTTTCACTATTCTTAAACTATGCTTTCTACTTTCTTTATGATATTTAACTCTTGATAAAAAGCCACAAGCCTTTAGAGGGAGGATGACGAAACAATACCATAATCTCATACAGTATGCTTTTGAACAGACCTTGCTGACAATGTACATGCATTTCTTTCAAATCCTAAACACCAGAGTTATAAGGAAGATAATCCCTAGTCAACCTCTTCGAGCCAAAGAAGTAGGATTTTTCTGTTTTAAACAAATTGAAATCTTTGATTTAAACCTGGGGCAGGGTAGTCTCTTAGTTAATTCAAAAAAAAAAGATGCGCATTGAAGTCGCAAACTCTCAGTTCGTAATACAAACGAATAACATCAAAAACATTCCTTTGGAACCAAAAGACAGTGATGGTTCTTTATCTCATAGGCAGTCAATCTCTCAAAAGAGAAAAGCCCACTGAGCCAAAACCTGTAAAGGAGGCTTAAGAAAGTTGGGGCATCCCGCTGACTGTGATCTCGAAAACAGGAACAGTCAGGCAAAAGTTAGGGATAACAAATCAAAAGAAAAGGTCATTACCAATCCTCAACAAACATGAAAAATGTTGCAAAAATGATGACTGCCTACAATAAATTCAACTGGTGTGGACCATCACCAAAATGTCATTCCAAACTCGAATAGAGTCCGACGCGCAATTAACTGAGTTTAGGATGGAAGAATATCACGAAGAGCGGGTGGGTACAAATATACTTTGAGCCTTTATCCTTTGTTTCTTAAACCGTGAACCAAGCCACGTTACAACCCTTCGAAAGTCCTAATTGAAGCATGGGTTAGTTCGAAAGCATACTGTTACAAAAGGTATCCTGACTCCTGTAAGGCGTTGCCCTAAATCTTGTGTTGAATTTGTCTTATAAAAAGTTTTCTGCTAAAAAACGCATTTTCCAAAACTTCGAGACAAGCATGAACTTTGCATTATTTGAATATCGTTGTTTGCACATGTTTATTTGTTTGACAGCAAATAAATTCACAACAGTGAATGTTCGGAGGAACGAAAACTCTCTCGATGAATAAAATCACTTCAAGTGGGATGACACTTCCGTTACAAAAATCTCCTATCAACAAAAGGGGATTTGATATGGTATTGTCCAGTAAACCTGGGGCAGTCCAGTCAAGATTTCAACAAATCTTTCAAAAGCTCAGTGAACCTGGGGCAATCCAGTCAAGATTTCAGGAAATCTCTCAATTGCGGGATAACCTGGGGCAAGTCTCCCTCACCATCACTTGGGGAATTTAAACAAAGGGTTACATGCAGTCCAAAATTTCCTGGCAATGCCACAAACATCTGATACTAAGGGCAGTGATGAACCACTCCAAAATCTTTCTGAAAAGAAATTCAGACGTCCTCGAGAAGTTTATCATCTCTCTAAACAGACCATCAGTCATGGGTTTATTTCCCCAACATTTGTCAAGGATTTATTCTCCAAAACAAATTACATTTCAAGTTGAACGATCGTTCAAAATTTCCTTCATCACCTACTGGAAGCTACGATCATCATCAAAAAATTCCTTCATCACCTGTTGGAGTTCACAGTCGTTCAAAATTTCCCTCATCACCTGCTGGAAGTTACGATCATCATCAAAAAAATTTCTTCATCACCTGTTGGAATTCACGGTCGTTCAAAATTTCCTTCATCACCTGCTGGAAGTTACGATCATCATCGAAAAATTTCTTCATCACCTATTGGAAATTACAGCCACCAACAGAATAATGGACAACTAAAGCTCCTAAAAAACGGTTCTCATCCTTGAAACCCCAGTAGATTGGCATACAACCCAAACTCCTTATTCCCCAAGCAGTCAGCAGTCAGCAAGGATTTCTCATCTTCGGTAATCAAATATTTTTGGAATCCCCAGCTTCAGTCAGGGATTTATTTTCCCCGGCAGCAGTCAAAGATTTCACTGTCCAGGATTCATTTTTCTCAGCAAGACAGCTACTCAGCTTACATGCGCATCCATTACATTCATATCATAAACATTGATGAAGTACAATTCACTGCATCATACATGTCATGCAACATGACTTTATGTTTTAGCTAACACTTTACCCTTTTCAGAATAAGATTAAAAGGCTATCGTTAACAACTTCAGATACAGTCCAGATACGCTCCAGACACGGTTGCCATTCTGTCACTTATTCAGATCCCAGTTACAGTTTCAGATACACTCCAGACACGGAAGTCATTATGCTACTCATACAGATCTCAACTTCAGATACAGTCTAGATACGCTCCAGACACGGTTGCCATTTTGTCACTTATTTAGATCCCAATTACAGTTTCATATACACTCCAGACACGAAAGTCATTCTGCTACTCATACAGATCTCAACTTCAGATACAGTCCAGATACGCTCCAGACACGGTTGCCACTCTGTCACTTATTCAGATCCCAGTTACAGTACGGATACACCCCAGACACGGTGGTCATTCTACTACTCATACAGATCTCAACTTCAGATACAGTCCAGATACGCTCCAGACACGGTTGCCATTCTGTCACTTATTCAAAATTCCAAATACAGTTACAGTACAGATACGCCCCAGACACGGTGGTCATTCTACTACTCATACATACCTCAACTTCTGAAAACAGTTTACAGATTTTCCAAACACGGATGTTAATCTATCGCTTGTTCAGATTCAACTTTTGAAAATAATTTAGGGAAGCTTCCAAACATGGATGTCAATCCATTGCTTATTCAGACCCCCAGTTCAGGGATGTTCCAATCATGGATACCTTTCTGATACTCACCCACTCACCTACGACATACAGTTCAACAAACATTCTCCAGATGGCATCTTTAAGTCCATCTCCGACAAGTTTCTGTCACATCCCCAGATGGCATCTTTAAGCCCATCTCTGACAAGTTTCTGTCACATCTCCAAATGGCATCTTTAAGGCCATTCCCTCAACTATGCTTTGACGAGTGCAAATTTTTTTTGGGCACTTTAGTGTCATCTTTTACCTTCGAGTCGCGAACGGAAAAATTGCCAATCTAACTCTTCAGGTTCAAGAAGATTGAACAGGGGCAACTGTTGTACCCCAAAATTTTCCCTCCCTTTTCCACAAGAAACCACAACTTCGGGTTTTCCCTAATTTTTTTCAGATTGGCTCAAGAATCGGTCAAACAGACTTTTCTTTATCAGTCAATCCAAAATTAGGGTTTCCATTGATTTTGAATCAGTCAAATAGATTTTTCTTATCAGTCAATCCAAAATTAGGGTTTCTTTTGATTTGGTTAAGTTTGGCTCAGGGATTGGTCAAGCAGACGTTTCTTTGACAGTAAATCCAAAATTAGGGTTTGCGCACGCATTCTCAGAAGGAATTGAATTCACAGTTTTTTCAATTGACTGTTACATTGTTTTACGCTTGTTCAAGATTGTTGTTTGTTTCTCAAAACCTAAACATCTGGGCTAAGAGCTGAGGCTTTTAATTGAAAGGTTGGAGCGTTGGTTTGATCAGTGAAGTGAAAGGCGTATGGATGTTTGTTTGTTTAACTATACAATGCATATGGTTAACTGGAATGTCGGGCGTATGGTGGTTAATGCAAGGTTGCGAGACTGCAATGTTTGTTGATTATTTATTTTATCGCAGTTACAATTATTGGGATGCATTTCCAATTATTTTAATTCAAGAAATTTAAATAATTAAATAGACAGTGCAGAAGAGATAAGGAAATATCTGAAAAAGATTTTTATTTATTTTGATTGTTGTTACAAATGTTATTTGAATACTGTAAATTTATTTACAATATTTACAATAATATTTATTACAATAATTGAAAAGAAAATAAACTTAAAATCTAAGTCTCTTGAAGTCTTCTATCTTCTACTGCTGCTTCCATTATCCCAACTGGTATTTACCTACAAAGACAGAAGAAAGAAATCAGTAAAGTTAAATTGAAAAGCAGTTTTAAACAGATAAATAAAAGCTCATCATTAAAGATTGTTGGCCGGAATCAAATCGTTTTGCTTTCATCATGTTTTACTCGTCCTCTTTGCAAATCACAAGAAGATTTCTCTTCTTGGTTCACAAAGAGGAAAAGTAAAATTAATTTTTGCAAGCATATAAATCAATTAAATAGAAGGAACAAGGCTGCATATAATACAAGGCACAAAGCTGCACAAGTTCAAACTAAGCAAACCAAGTTGCACAAACTGTCAACCAAGTTGCACAAGTTCAAACTAAGAAAAGCAAGTTGCACAAGCTGTCAAGAAGCTGTCAACCAAGCTGTCAAAACAGAAAAACTGTATACAAGTTATAAAAAAGAACAACGCAGAAAATCTGGAAGAAAGTACAGAATGCAGAGGAAAACCAAGATGCAAGCAAGCAACCTTGTCAAAACTTTTCATCATTTCCCTGGCCAACAATCTTTTCAGAAAAAGAGATATTAAGCAATTAAATATGCTTTTTTTATGGAGAGAGAGAAAGAGAGTAAAGTAAAAAGGTTTGCAGTTTTGGAATGCTTAAAGGAGAAGATAAATATAACATTTCTAACAGTTCAAAAGAGAGAGGGCACAAAGAGAAAAAACCACAAACTGAACTGCAAGCAAAAAACTGCAAGTTACCAAAACACAAGCAAACTCAAACCTTCTAACCTGCATCAAAACCTCCAAACAACAAATCCAAACATGTGTTACAAATATAGGCCTAAGGCACAACAAGCCTTGAAGCCTGCTTTCTCCAAGCCTGCATAACTTCAAGCCTGCCTAAGGCACAACAAGCCTTGAAGCCTGCTTCCTCCAAGCCTGCATAACTTCTAGCCTGCATAAAACCTCCAAACAAACAAAACCAACAGGAAGCCTCAAGCCTGCCTAAAGCCATTTCAAACAAGCAAACACCTATTAAATTACAAGCTATCAAAGCCTGCCTGTACCAGACAAACAAACCTACAGAAGCCTGCCTTACATATACAAAAACTCAAGCCAAACTCAAGCCTGCCTGTACCAAATAAACAAACCAGAAGCAAGACAACCTGCATAACTGCAAGTTCTCACACTTGAAAAACTTGTAAAGACAAGCAAAACTGCAAGATTATCACGACCTGCCAACAAGCTCAAGCCTGCCTTACCAAAACAAACAGCAAGCCTGTCAAAACCTGCCTTACAAACCATTCAAGACTGCCAACTCACAAGGAAAACTCAGATCAACAAACCACAAATCAACAACAATAGAAATCACACAAACTTGCCTTCAAAGAAAAACAACTCAGAAGCAAGTGTTCTCAGAATCCATCAACAAATCCAAACACCAAATATCACAACAACAATAACAATATCTCAGAATGAAGCTCATCATTGAAAACCAACAAAACCCACAAAGAGGAAGAAGTTAGAAATGAAAAGACCAAACAAGAAATCTCAGAACGAATTCATCATCGAAAGGCAACAGAAAGGAAGTCAACAACAAGCAAGTATCAGAAATAATGCTCATCATTAACAATCAGCAAATAAGCAAGTTTTAGAATTAATATTCATCAACAAAAACATCCAAATCAACAACCTTCAGAATCAAAGTTCATCATCATAGAATCAACATAACCAAAACCAAAGAACAACAAGCATCTCAGAAGAATATCATCATTGACAAAAAAAGAGGAAGATTGTAAAAGCTAGCAACAAACAAACTTCAAAGTTCATCATCATCAGAATCAACAAAGCCCAAAAGAGGAAGAGATTCAGAAGCTAATGAAATAGCATATTCAGAATTAGGGTTCATCACAAAACGAAGATACGAAATACCCGTAAGTTGTCATCACATCCTCCCTCTTTCGGCCACCCTAGAGCGCCTCCATTCCAAGCTCCCTCTCCATCGCCTCTCCAGGAACGAGGTCACCAAGGTATCATTTTTCCACTTTCTTTTTCTGCATCTCATATCACAAACACAAGCATCCAAGATCAAAACATGTAAAAGCTTAAACATGCAAAGAATAAAATCTAAATCTAAAACGCGTCAAGAACAAAGGAAAACAATACCCTTTTTTAAAATTGCCTCCTTGTACAAATCACGAGGATGAGAGGTTGGAGGTGGCTTTTTGGTGGCCTAAGGAGAGGAGAAGACATCAGTTTGTTCTTGATTTGAGAACGAAGAAGAGGATGAAGACGAGAGGAGAGCGGCGCCGTTCACACTGTAAACCTAATTCTGAAAATACAAAACCAAACCCTAACGCAAAAACTTTGTCAAAGCATCGTGGGCTTTTGCTCCAGCAAACCAAAACCCTTAGGCCCAAACGCATTTCAGCGCCTGCACCCCCCCTTTTAGCCTAACCTTGTCTCCCTTATTTGGGCCAAGGGCATTCCTCAAAGCCCACTTAATTTCCTTTTTTTTATGTTTTACAAATCAATACTTTTTTATCATTATCACTTTTTTTTATATAACTTAATTCCTAATTCTCTTTGTTAAATAAAAATAACATATTAAATTTTTGTATTAAAATATTCTTAATAACCTTTTTAATGTTTATTGCATTTAAAGGTATATAAATAATAGATTTTAATAATTTGTTTTTGTTTTAAAACTTTTTGTTTAATTAAACTTTTTATATAAGTTTCTAAAAAAGATTAACAAAAGTACATAAATAATAGAATTTATTAAATTAAATAATTCTTTCTTTAAAACCCTTTGTTTATATAAAACTAATAAAAATACAAAAATAATAATAATACTTAATTTGCATTAGGTTAATATTTTGATCATTTGCATCATACAATACTTTTGATTCTCTTTGATTCTTATACCTTGTTATATTATTTTTACATTGAGAATGCGGCGATTCGATTTGGTTGTAAATAATATTTGGACATTACTATTCTGATAAGACTCATCCCCATTTATAAATATTTGTACCCCCATCCCCGGATACTTATTTGTAATAACTTAGACTTTAAATTCCCGCAATTTATCGCTTTCCATATACTGTATAGTAATTAGGGTTTGTATACGAAGATTCAAAATCAACCGCTAGATAACCTAATACAAGATAAATGCATAAACATCAATACACAATTCACACTTGCACCTCTAGGGTAACCTCGCTTGTTGCCTCGGAAAATGCAATCATGTCCCTCGAGTATGAGACACTCTAGCAAATGTCCCTTCGATAAACAAAGATCGTAGTCCCTCGATGACCCTCGATGTTTCCTTCGATAAAGCGATCTCGTCCCTTACAAAAATTGCTAGAGAGCCTCACAAGTTTCCTTCAATGATTGTATACGATGACCCGCGCCTGTCCCGTTTAACGTCCTAACGCAAGGTTGTTCATCAAACACAATGGTGAAACAACACTGTTAAAAGGGTTGAAACACAAGAAAATCTTTGAGTAAAATAGGGTAGACAACTCTTAGTTACTTGATCAAAAATATTGCAAAACATCCTTGCCATTTTTCAAACACACTTCACGACACAACTTTAAAAACAATTTCCAAACAACTTTCAAAACATTGAATTATATTTTCAAAAAGACACACACCTTTGTATATATTCAAACAAGAATCATTACAAAGGTTGCCTAGACAAGGCATCTTTTTCAAGACATTTTCAAAACCACACACACAAAGCACCATTTCAAAACAATTGAAAAGCAAAGGCAAGTGATCTAAAACAAGTAACTAAGAGCCCATGGATAACCATGGATGAAAAGGGTGCTAGCACCTTCCCTTTTCATAATCTACCCCCCGAACCCACGAAAACATCTCAAAGGTCTTTCTTGTGCTTTTTGACCTTTCCTTAGGATAAAATAAAAAGTCGGTGGCGACTCTTGCTAAACCGAACAAGTGTGAAAACAAACGCAAATCCCAAGTCAGTTCTCCCACAGTATCACAACGGTCCAGGCAAAAGTTAGGGAATTAGAGCATATGACTATGTCTCGTCAGATCACTTTAAGAACAAGCTCTTCACCAACAAGCTCCAAGATTATGATCAATCCAGTCATCGGCGGACGAAGCAGCGAATGGACAAAATACTCAGAGTGGTGAAGCCTATAGCAGAATGGGAACCCCATGGAATTGTTACACATAGCCATCTTTCTTTTTGTATAAATTTTTTCTCAATTCTATGACAACATTCTCTTACTAGGATGTCTGTCTCCTTTGTACAAAGATACTTACAAAGTTAATACAAAGATACTTCAAAGTGCAGAAATTTGTTTACCTTTCATTCTTTTTACACTTATGTTTTATTTGAAAACGTCCAATGTTTCATTAAATAGGCATATGCATTTGGATATAATCATTGCTTACGAATAAAACGAAATTGAGAAAGGATAATTACTGGTAGGTTGAAGGTGTAGGAAGATATCTTTGTGTTGTTCCAGAAGAAATCCCCTATAGTACAGATCCTCAACAAAACTAAAATTTGGAGTATAATTCCCCAGCGGAGTTAAATTTCAAGACCCTCAGTGGAGCCCGAAAACCCTGAAAAAACCTATCCCCAGCGGAGCCAGAATATTCTAAACCTTCTTCCCCAGAAAAGTCAAATTTCCAACTATCAACCCCCGGTGGGAACTGTTCAACTTCCCCCAATTTCCCCAGCAGGTTATCTTAAAAGTCTGAGAATCAAGCAGATAACAGTTAACTTCTTGGCTTATCCCCAACTAGGATGTTTCCCCAGTAGATTGGCATACAACCTAAGCTCCTGATTTCACCGGCCGAGTAAACATTCTCCCCACAGAGTTATCTCCCAGCAGATCGAAGATTCTTGGTCTCATTGCTCCAAGCAGAAGCCTCCCAGGTTTTAACTCCCCAGTAGAGATTTTCATAATTTTCCTTAGTTCCCAGGAAAGTCATGAAGGATCCTCATTCTCCACAGAAGTTGTCAGAATCCTTGTGAATCCCCACAAGTCACCAAGGATTTTCAATCCCCAGCATTGGTCCCAGGTTTTCTCATCCCTACAAGTCATCAGAGATTTTGAATAGTCATCAGAGATTTTGAATCCCCAAGCAGTCAGCAAGGATTTCTCTTCGTCAACAATCAAAGATTTTGAATCCTCAACATCGGTCAAGAATTTACTTTCTCCGGCAGTAGTATAAGATTTCATTATTTCCGGCTATCAAGGATTTGTTTTCCCTCAGCAAGACAGCTACTCAGCTTACATGCATAACCATTACATTCATATATCATAAACATTAATGAAACACAGTTCATTGCATCATACATATCATGCCACATAACTTTGTGTTTTAGCTAACATTTTACCCTTTTCAGGATAAGATTAATAGGCTATCGTTAACAATTATTCAGATACAGTATGGATACACCCCAGACACGGCGATCATTCTATTACTCATTCAAAATTTCAAGCCAGATACCGTGTGGATACACCCCAGACATGGCGATCATTCTACTACTTATTCAGACTTCAGTAATCCGATACAGACCAGATATGCTCCAGACACGTCGGCTATTCTATCTCTCATTCAGATTCAACTATCAACTTCAAGTTCAGATACACTCCAAACACGGATGCCATTCTGGCCCTTACACCAGCAACTTGATTCTCCCCAGTGCAATTGCCACGGAAGTCATTCTGTCACTTATTCAGATCCCCGTTACAGTTTCAAATACACTCCAGACACGGAAGTCATTCTGCTACTCATACAGATCTCAACTTCAGATACAGTCCAGATACACTCCATACACGGTTGCTATTCTGTCACTCATTCAGAATTTATCCTCAGCACACAGTTTCTCCAGACACATATATTTCTATGTTACCCATTCACAATACAGATACACTCCAGACACGGAAATCATTCTGATATTCATTCAAAGTTCAAATACAGTTACAGCTCGGATACGCCCCAGACACGGATGCCATTCCTTTGCTCATACAGACTCAGTCTCCAGATACAGTTCAAATGCATTCCAGACACGGATACCATCTTGATGCTCATTCTTCTGACCTACAACATTACAATTCAACAAACATTCTTGGATGGCATCTTTAAGCCCATATCCAGCAAGATTCTCCCATCTCCAAATGGCATCTTTAAGCCCATTTCCTCAGCTATATTTTGACGAGTGCAAATTTACGGGCACTCTAGTGTCCAATCCTCTTTTACCTTCGAGTCACGAAAGACAAACTTGCCAATCTAACTCTTCAGGTTCAAATAAAGTCCCCTAATCTTAAGCATAGTACACCAACTATGAGCATGCTTGAAGCTAGCCTGTACAGGCCTTAGCATGGTCACTTCAAACTTTTCTTTAAAAACAAGTCAAATAGCCAAAAGCTCACAACTCACACATCTGATATATTGAACTCAAGCAAAGTTTTGAAACAAGTTTGAGACATCCTTGCAATCCAGAAGCACGAGCCCTTGACCTCTCAAACCTCCTCACACTCCAAAACCACATTTTCTTGCAAAACAGGGCCAGTTCTGCAAATCTCAAGCCAAAATCAAATCCCCTCGTGCGTTTTGTCCAAAAGCACTTCAAATACATTCCAAACAATATACCTAAGCTGTCCAGACCATTCACAAGGTTCTGTAACTCCATTTACACACATCACCATTTTTGTTTGGAAGCTTTGCAACGATTCAGGCCACTTCAAAACAAACTAAGCATTGGGAAAGGTTCAGGGGACATCAAGCAAGCTCAAAAGAACCTCAGGCCCCATTGAAAGTTGCTGCATTGTCCAGCTCGAACTCAACTGAAACAGGCCTTTCATCAACTTCTATCACTCTATTTAGGAACATTTAGACTTAGGTTTGTGAATGAAAGATGTTGTATTCATTGCCCTGAAACCATATATGTGTTTAGTTTTCATTTATATTAATCGTGCTAGGAGAATTTCACCCATGAACTTTCTGAAAAAACTAGGTTAGAAATTGGGGCCAGAGAAATTCTCTCTGGTCTTTGAGAGTTAGATCAAGTTTTTTATATGGTTAGATTCGTGATTTAATGCTCTATAAGTTTCATGTTTTGAGTTTTGTCAAAAGATCACAAATACAAGAGATATGAGTTTGTGTAGCAAGCGCGCGTTTTTTTCAAAATCTGGAGGAAGAAAAGTTGATGGGCTAGGCTGGCTTGTTTTGCTTCTAACACTTGCTTTTTCAGTTTCACACCCCCTGGCCAATTTCCTTGTATTTTTATTATTTTTGCATTTTTATTTCATTTCTGACTTTGATATTTTATTTTTAAATATAAAAAATACTCCAAAAATATTTTTATAATTTTTTTACATTTATTTGATATTTATTTTAATTATTACTAGCATTAAAACATTTTATATGCTTTTATATTATTTTGTTTAAATTTAAAAATAATGCAAAAAATACTTTTATTTTCATTTATTATTTTTATTCACATTTGAAAATATTTTCTTGAAATATATACATTTTTGTAAATAATTTATTTTATTTTTTACACACTTAATATATATATATATATATATATATATATATATATATATATATATATATATATATATATATATATATATATATATATATATATATATATATATATATATATATATATATATATATATATATATATATATATATATATATATATATATATATATATATATATATATATATATATATATATATATATATATATATATATATATATATATATATATATATATATATATATATATATATATATATATATATATATATATATATATATATATATATATATATATATATATATATATATATATATATATATATATATATATATACTTTATTTTATTAAAAACATAGAATAAAAAAGAACAAAATATTATATTATATTTTTATTATTATTTATACTAAAAAATACCTTTTTTTGAATATATTTCATTTTTATACATGTTAATATATTTTTGTACATAAATAATACATTATATTTATTTTCTTAAAGAATTAGGGTTTTTGTCCTAAAAACAAATAAAATTAATCTTTTATTTTATTTCTTTATACCTTTCACATTAAAAATACTTTTTGCGTACATGAACAAATAAAAATATTTTTGCATAATACATTTTATCTAATATTTATTTTTGTATTTATTTAAATATTATACATTTAAGTATTATACCTTGCAAATTCAATTTGGTTGTAATAATTTAGGGTTTAATTTCTTGCAAAATAATCCCCTATTCAAATTTGTACCCCCCTCCCTATATGATGTTGTAATAGCTTAGAGTTTAAATTCTCGCACCTTTAAGCTTTCAATTATGCCATGATTAGAGAAATAGGGTTTGTATGCCAAAATCAAAACCAACAAATAGTTTGACCTAATCAAAGAGAAAAATGCATGAAAAAACAAGCACAATGCACACTTGCACCCCTAGGGTTTCAATCCACTTGTTGCCTTAAAAAATGGGCCATGGTATGCATGTCAAGTACTTTGGCAAAATAAAAACAAAACAAAGATCATAGTCCCTCGATGACGCTATCTGAGTTGCCTAAATAAAATGATCAAGTCCCTCAAGAAAATTGCCAAAAATACTTGACACTATAGCTATCATGGTCTACACGATGACCCGCGTCTGTCCCATTAAACATCCTAACATAAGGTGGTTCACCAAATACAATGGTGAAGCAACACTGTTAAAAGGGTTAAAAACATAAGAAAGATCTTTGAGTAAAATAGGGTAGACAACTCTTAGTTACTTGATCAAAAGCTTCAAAACATCCTTGCCATTTTTCAAACACACTTCACAACACAACTTCAAAACAAATTCGAAACCCTACTTTCAAACATTGAAAACTTTTCAAAAGACAAAAACACCTTTGTATACATTCAAACAAGAATCATTACAAAGGTTGCCACAATGATGGCCTCTTTTCAAAACATCTTTTAAAACCACACATAAAGCACAATTTCAAACAATTGAAGAGCACCATTTCAAACAATTGAAAAGCAAAGCAAGTGATCTAAGCAAGTAACTAAGAGCCCATGGATAACCATGGATAGAAAGGGTGTTAATACTTTCCCTTTCTATAATCTACTCCCCGAACCCAAGAAAACGTCTCAAAGGTCTTTCCTGTGCTTTTTGACCTTTCCTTAGGATAAAATAAAAAGTCGGTGGCGACTCTTGCTAAATTGAAACATTTGCAAACACAAATGCGAAATCCCAAGTCAGTTCTCCCACCGTATCACAACGTTGTATTGATACTATTTATAGAACGCGGCCACCAAATCTTCCCAATTATGCACATCAGACCTCTCCAACTAGTAGAACCAATCCAGTTGTGTCCCTGATAAACTGTCCTGGAAAAAGTGGACCCACAGGTCTTTGTCAGAAGAATGTGGTTGAATTTTCCTGACATAAGATCGTAGGTGTATCTTGGGACAAGACACCCCATCGTACTTAGCAAACACTGGTACTTTAAACTTAGGAGGGATTACGATTCCAGAAACCAACCCTAACTCCTCAAAATCCAGCCCAAGTACTTTTTGCACCTTCATAGCAACTAGACGTTCTTCCAAGTTCTTGTATTTGTCATCGGCCGGAGGATACTGCTGTTCAGAATAGTCATCATCTTCCTCTTCCTCTGCTTCAGAATCAGATTGCATTGTCGTTCCTTTACCTTTTCCTTCCCCCTCTTCAGATGTTGATGGGAATTCCAAAGTCCGTCTGGCTTGTCCTTCAAACCTTCTGCCCAAGATAGCCACACCAGCTCTCTTCTTCTTCTTTTTCTCTTTTTCCTTCTCTAGTATAGTCTTGAGCTCCTCCTTCCCCTTGGCCAAGGTCAGAAGTAGCTGTTGAAATTGTGAATTCTGAGCTTGCAAATCTTTGACCGTTTGTTCAATATCCATCTTGCTGAAATAAACAGCAGAGAGATGAGGAAACTTGGTGTGAAGACCTGCTTATGCATATGATGAATGATATGTATTCATGTAATGCATTCAAGGATTCATAAATTCAAATTTGTTTTAAACAAAAAAGAAACACACGTCATATTAATAAGATAGAATTTGTTAGTACATCAATGCCCCATGGGCAAAATAATACAAAATTCTAAGGTAAAAAGACGTTGCGCATCCTCTTTGGTGCAATGTAGGTGTCGAGAGTCTGCTCTTTGTGAAGTTGACGAGTGAGTTCCAAAGCCTTCTTCTTGCTTACGTAGAATTAGGCTTCGAAAGTATCGCGTTCTCCCTTGAGCTGTATCCAACTCCTTTGTAAATCTTTGAGTGATGTTGGCATGTCAGGATGTAGGAGGGTGTATGGAACCTCTCCTTCCATAACATGCTCTATAATCACAGGGAGAATGTAGGGGTAAGGCATCATAAGACTTTGGGCGCGGGTTCGTACCCACTTGAGGTAAGGATCAAGAGGGATGGAATTCTTGTGTCCTAAGGTCTTACTGTCCACCTTGTTAGGCATCCTCCAAGCTTGGATGAACCTTTGTCAGAGTCCTTGGTTGTCGTTGTCGAAGTCAAAAACCAATCCTTTAGTCAGTATGTCATGTGGGCCATCCCTTCGGGCATAACCAAACTGTCTCAGAGCCAAGCAAGGGTTGTAGGTGATGCCTCCCCTAATGCCAAGTAGAGGGACATTAGGGAATTCCCCACAACGGTAAATGATGATAACATTCTCTTTTGATCGAGAACACCAATGAATATCTGAATGTGTAAGAGTCATCAATCGTTGTGACCACCTCAGACCTTGCTCATTCTTCAAAACTGATTGGGGAAGATAAGAAATAAACCATCTTTCCAGTAAAAGAGTGCAACACATGAGAACATATCTTTTCCTCATTGTACGAGTGTGAAAAGAGTGGAGGATATCCCCAAGCAATGTAGGCACTGGGTTGCGAGTCATGAAGATTTTGACAGCACTCACATCTATAAGTTGGTCAGGGTTAGGGAACAAGACCATCCCATAGATGAGAAGAGCTACAATCTCCTAAAAAGCTTGCAAGTCTAGAGAATTCCAGCAGCTTTGGGCCTTCTCAAACAGAAACTTTGACAAGAAGCCTTGACACCACTTCTAGTTTCCCAATGTGTTGTGACATCAGAGGAGTGCAAGTGTAAGGCTTGAGCAATCTCTTATGTCTTTGGATCTTTTTCCGTACCGTTGAAGGGTAGTTGATTGAGAATAGGAATCCTCAAGAGTTGAGAAAATTCCTCCAAAGTGGGCACAAGTTGGTAGTCAGGAAATGTGAAGCAATGATGCAAAGGGTCAAAGAACTGGAAGAGAACTTTCATCATATCCTCCTCAGTGTTGGCAGTGACTAAGTTGAGAAGACGACCATGCTTCTCGGTGAATGGAGAATTCTCAGGAATCCTTGAAGCTAGCTCCTTGAGTTGTGGAGGAATTCTTACAAGGTTGATTTGGACAGTTTTCCTGCGAAGTGAATCCATAACCTACAAAACAGGAACAAAGATGAAAAATCCAAAATCCTTGAAATGGTTAGTGGATGCATATGATGCTTCATTATGTCCATGATGTTATGCACAAGTATATGTACAAGCAAATCACACAAGTTCCTAGTTTAGGCTTGCATGGGGTTTCATAGGTAAGTACCCTCTTGAAGTTTAGTTGGCTCAACCTGTCCTAGAAATAGTAACCGGGTGCTAAGGAGCTCAATATCAATGGATTGTTTCCTTGTTCATTGTTTCAATACAGCCTCTTTACTGGCGACCGAAATATTCCAAGGAACCAACCCTCAATGAGTGTAGTATCGAGTATCTACCAACTTCGGACTGCACCAAATCTGGTCATCTCACTACATCCTAAAAGGACAAGTTGGTCAAGTAAAGGTTCTAAAAGTCCATTAGTGCTCCATGACATCACTCAGCGGCCCTGTATTCTCTTTGATTGACTCAAAGGCTACCGGTACCCACAAATATGTGCACTAATATAGCTATTGCTTAGACCATGTCGGTATACCCCGCACAATTTCCACAACGTATTGCTATTTACCTATGAATGTTTCCCAAATCCGGGTAGAGGATTCAAACCCAAACAATAGAACCAAAGTGTAAAGCAAACAAGTCAAGCAAGATAAGCATGTAAAGGTGATCTAAAACCCTAAGGTAACCCCACTTTTATAACATTTCCCCCAGCAGAGTCATCAGTTTTGTGATGCGGTGGGAGAACTGGCTTGAGGTTTTGCGTTTGTGTTCGCAAATGTTGCGGTTAGCAAGAGTCGCCACTGAATTTTATTTTATCCAAAAGGAAATGTAAAAAAGCATAGGAAAGACCTTTGAGATTGTTTTTGGGTTCGGGGGGTAGATTATGAAAAGGGAAGGTGCTAGCACCCTTTCATCCATGGTTTTCCATGGGCTCTTAGTTACTTGTTTTAGATCACTTGCTTTGCTTTTTCAATTGTTTGAAATGGTGCTTTGTATGGTTTTGAAAGTATTTTGAAAAGAGGTCTTTGTTTAGGAAATCTTTGTAATGATTCTTGTTTGTAAGAATGTATACAAAGATGTTTGTCTTTTGAAAAATGTTTCAATGTTTGAAAGTTGTTTGGAAATTGTTTTGAAAATGTGTGTGTGTTTGTTTGAAAATAGCAAGGATTGTTTGAAAGAGATCAAGTAACTAGAAGCATTCTACCCTACTCAAAAGTCTTTCTTGTTCATTTTTATTCCTTTGACATTGTTGACCTACTATTGTTTTAGTAGACAGCCCTATCTTTGGATGTTAAACGGGACGGGTGTGGGTCATCGTATGACCATGATAACAATATTGCCAAGTATCTTTAGCAAATTTTGAGGGACTAAGATCATTTGTTTTAGGCAGCCAAGATAGCGTCATCGAGGGACTATGATCTTTTTGTTTTGTTTTGTTTTGCCAAGATACCTAGCATGCATACCATGGTCATGTTTGTAAGGCAACCAAGTGGGTGAAACCCTAGAGGTGCTTGTGTGCAATGTGTTGTCATTTTTCATGCATTTGTTTGTCTTGTATTAGGTCATGTTATTTGTTTGATTTTTGTCTTATCATACGAACCATAGTTTTTACTAAACATGCATATAATGCGATAAATTGCGTAAACTAAATCTAAGCTATTACAACAATATTATGGGAGGGGGATACAAGTTTTGAATGGGGGATATTGCTCAAAATAAAACCCTAATTCACTATTACAACCCAATTGAATTTATTGTACAATAAATAAATAAACAATATTTAAATATGCAATAAAAATGTAAATGTGCAAAAATGTTTTGTAATTGTTTTATGTATGTAAAAAATAAATTATTTAAGTTCTAAAAATAAGAAAAAATAATATTACTATTTTTAAAAGGGGAAACCCTAATTTTGTTTTAAAAGAAAATATTGTTTTCTAATTATTCTATTCATTTTTTTTGTTTAAGAAAAATAATAATAATATTATGTACAAATATTAAATATTAAATATATATGAAAAATAAATATTTAATGTGTATAATATAATAAAATAAAATATTTAAGTATTTTTATTATTATTTACAAGTTTATTTAAGAAAATAAGTTTTATAAACCTAATAAACTATTTTTATGCCAAAAAAATAATAAAAATAATAAAATAAAAATGCAAAAAATTAAGAAAATGTTTTTGTGATTTTATAATGTTCAGAAAATAAATAAATGCAAGTCAAAATATAAAATATGCAAGAAAATATAAAAAATAAAAAGAAATGCAAAGGGGGGTGCAGAAGTAAAATGGGGGGTGCAAAAAGTAGAGACAGCAAGCCCAAGCCCAAGCTAACTTCGTCCCTAACCTCCAGACAACAAACGCGCGTGTTTCCTCTTCAACCTGTATCTTGCTATTCTTTGCATAAAATCAAAAACTTGTAACATAAAAAATGTAGCTCATGATCTCACGATTCTAGTGATATAAAGAACATGACCTAACTCTAAAAGACCAAGGAGAATTTTAATGGCCCTAATTTCTGACCTAATTTTTTCAGCATGTTCAACATCCAAATACTCTTAGCTCAGTTAATATAAATGGAAACTATGCATATGTACAGCTTAAGCATGTTAAGGACTACATTTTTGCTTCACAAATCGTGACCTAAGGATGCCTAAATAGAGAGATAGAAACTTTACAAATACCTTGTTCAGTTGAGTTTGGATATGGCAATGTGGGAACTTTGAGTGAGGCCTGAAGTTCTTGTGAGCTTCCTTGAAGTTCTCTCAAGCTTCTCCAATGCTCAACTTGCCTTGAAGTTGCCTGAAACTCCTTGTAGAAGTCAACCTGCAAACTCCAAAAATGAAAATGGTGAAGCTTGAAACAGGGGTTACAGTTGCAAGACAAAGGCCTGGATAGTTTAGGTATGAGGTATGGAATGTGTTTGAAGCCTTGAAACAAAAAACGCACGAGCACATTTCAAGTTAGCAAGTGATATGCAGAGACTTCCCTGTTTGGGAAGAAAATGGTGTTTTTTGTGTTTGAGGGTGTTTGAGATGTTAGCAATTCGTGCTTAGGCTTGTTACAATATTCTGAAGTTGTTTGAAACGATACAAAGTCTTGCCTTTATCAGATACACAAGCTTACTTGACTTTTGCAAGTTTGCTTGCTTTTGAAGAAAAGGTGAAGTGACAAAGCCAAAGGCCTGTACAGGCTAGCTTATGGACTGCATAGGGTTGGTGTACTTTGCCTGATGTTTGTGGATCTTGTTTGCAACAAAAGATCAGGTCCATGGCTCAAGATTTTCAAAGTTGCATAAAGCATGCTTTATCAAAATGGTACTATGAACTTTATGCCATTTTTGGATTAATTCAATGTGTAATGCTTCAAAAGTCAGAACAAGACCATTATACAATGTGTTTGCATTTAATTATGGAGTGTAGAAGGGATTAGGACCTGTAAAACCAAGTACAAGCATGTTTGAAACTGATTTGCAACTTGTAACATTGTGAAAATGCCTTAAACAAAAGTGATAATTTGCCATTTTCATTTCTTCGTTTCTCCCTAACCATAAATGATCTTGGAGAGTTCTTGGACATTTTGGAAAGCTTGTAACAGGATCTACAATCCATATTTGAAATGAAACTTTTTATACCTCTTGGAACTATGTTAAAAGTTGCCATGAAGTTAGGTCAAAAATATGCCTAAACTAGGGCAAAATTTCACTAAGTTAAAAAGTTTATGGACCCCTATTCACAAAATCATAACTTGAGATCCAAGCTTCTTTTGGGAAAAATTTGTGCATAAAATTTGTATATTTCATGGAGTACTAAAACTTTCATGTTGGAAGTTTTCTTTGAATCCAATTGCATCATGGTGAAAAAGTTGTGGAAAGTTGGGAAAAAATAAGAAATTTTCATAACTTAGAAAATTTCTAAGTTATGAAAAATTTTCAAATTAAACCCTAATTTGCAATTTTAAGTTTCTTGGTCAACAGTTTTCACATTTTGACAAATCTTGATGAATTATGACCCTTGGCACTTGATTTTGACCAAAAAGTCAAAGTTTGACTTTTCAGTATACAGTTGATTTTTGATCAGTTGACTGCAAAATTCATCTGTCAATCCTATGCATTTGAGATATTTTGAACTATGTGATTAGGTAAATATGATTCCATTGAGTCCTTGAAATCATGCTTGAACCCAATTGGTCATTGGCTAGGTTAAAAATCAGAAATTGCCCTTTCTCAGTCAAAACCCTAATTTTGACCATTTTGCCCTTTTGATGATCTGATCAAATTTCTTAAGGAGTTATGGTCCAAACTTGATCAAATGGTACATAGGATCCTATAATGTGATTGTGGATAAAAAATTATGAAGTTTGACTGTAAATTGGCCATGATTGACTTTTTCCCCAATACAGCTGATTTTTAGGTCAATTGTCCAATTGACTGGGCAAAAATGTGATTCAAGGCTTGAAACTTGGTATGAGCAATCTTAAGGGTCCAAGATGGTGTATGAAAATCACATTAATCATTGATGGTCCAAAAATCCTTGTGCAAACTCAAACCCTAATTTCAGGTTATCAGTGCAAGAAGGTCTTGAGTTGAGCAAACCCTAATCCTGTCTGGAGTCCAAGAGGTGTTGTGAGGAAAAATCTTGATAATATGAGAGGGAAAATTTTGGGGTACAACAATACCCCTTTTACGGTCTGACCTGCGCTAAAATATAGGGATCAAGGGCCGACCCAATGGGTCAGACCCATTTTGACAACTCTATTTAGAGATAACGCGTCTAATTTTTGGTCTCTATTTATAGATGGGGGGAGATATTTGATACTTCAATTTTATTTGACCTAATCTGTAAAATAAGTTTAAAATTAAGTCTTTGATATTTTTTATCCCTGTCGATTTTTAATAGTTGACATTATAATTGATTTCTATATGGTCGAAACATTCAACATGTTTGTTCCATTATTTTGTTATAGAACAAAATCGATTGGAGAATGGGGGTTGTGTGAAGTGCAACAGGTGTTTTTAACTTCTAGTTTAATGACATATGGGATGACCTATATGGTTAGCACTCCAATACTCAAGTCAGTATGTGAAGAAGAAAAGTGAATGCAATTTGAATTTAAAAATGTGTCACGGATAAATGGCACACTTTCCATTTATATAGGAGAACGGTTATAACCACAAGCTATTTTAAGGCATGAAGTATGGATAGCCGTTGGATGTATTTTGGACTTGAGTATCCTATGCTCTTCCCCAGGGTAGTATGCCTACACTCTAGGCGTTTGAATGAATTATTGCTTTTCTTGGGCCGAGCATGGATGCTCTTCTGATCGGCCTAGAATAGTTGCTCGTAAACATTTGTCTTTACCTGGCAGTGCAAGGGTTTTTGTCGTGTTCTCCATTTTGTATACACTACATACTGGTCTGAATGGAAAGCCAACCAATAGGTGACATTGATATCCTTGGGAATACGAGTCTTACATGCACCACATACTACAAACATCTTTTCGTAGGGTCCATCATAATGGTCTTTCGAAACTGAAATACTCAAGTGTATTTTCGTAAGTTCCATTGCAATGTTTCATAATAATGCTCATTGTTTTTCGATAAATCATCATGCGGCCTCTGAAGAGATATCTTTGCAGTTTCTAGAGGCATTATATCTGTTTCTTTGTCACCTACATTTCTATAACATTTATCTTTTTGTAACCGAAGAAAGCTATGTCGACCAAGAATAAAGAATCAAAAGAAGATGTTTCCGCTTCTTAGGTTGATCCTATTATTTCATTGATTGTTTCTATCTTTTCTCAAGAGGGTAGTTTCGACATAACCTTTTTGGATGTAGGTCCCTCATCAGATTGGGGTGTATTGACACTCAATGAAGACAAAAGGATTTGCAATGAGCATGAAGAATGCACCATTCCCTTTTACGAGTGTATTTTCTCAATCTTGGGCTTTTGATTGCCCTTCAACAACTTCGAAGTAGAGGTTTTAAACCATTTAATGGTAATTTCTTTGGAGTTGCACTAGCAAGTTATGCGTATATCAAAGTCTTCCAATATTGGTGTGAGTATCAAGGGGGAAACCCTCTTTGTCTCTTTTCTTCCATCTTTTCAAAGTAAAATGTGGTTTATGTACCCAAATGCAAGGCCATGGCTTGATTAACCTGGTGTAGGTTCTCCATAGCTTTAGAATGATTTCAGAAAACTTGAAGCATTTTGAGAACCAATTCTTCTTGGTCGTCCCTCTCCATAGAGAGGCTCATGCAACATCATGTACTGTGGAACCATGTTTTGCACATTACTCAAAGAAGCTATCAAATGAGCTCTTGATAATGTGATTTTTATTATGAAAATTATAATTATCTTTTGATAATGCAACATATATGACAACTTGCATAAAAACCTTTACAACCTATAAGTATTCAAGTATGACAAGAAGTTAAATATGAAAGCATCTAAATTAGGGTTTGGTGATCACTAGAAATATCCTCTAATGATGGTACTCAATTTGGATAAATATGAAGTCTCATCTCCAAGATGATTAAAGCAAGTGTCTATATAATTGATTCACTTGGCAAGTCATTAAGCTTTAAAGTGAGAAAGAGATGAAGTGTGAAAGCTCACCCAACCGCGTCTGCGTGAACCGTATTCTGTTAAAACACGAATGATTTTTCATAAAGTTATCTGCTTAAATCACACACATACTTAAAATAGTTTTCAAGCCTATATTTCTTAAGAGAACATCCCTAAAAATGTTTTGGAGTCGTGGCAATTGAATCAGGAACTTTCAGAATGGTTTTAGACAAAATTTTGTATTTTTCAATCAATTTTCCCTCACACCCAATAAATTGGGTTACTTCAAAAGTTGTCCTTAAGAATGTGTTACAGTGTCTTAATGAAGGGAAACATCTATGTATCATTTCTTTTCTGTAATGTTATATTTGTGAGAATCTCAAACAAGGGCGACTCCAGGGTCCTCTCCTAAAGTGATGTCGCCCAGGTGACATCCATACAAAACCAATGGTGTTGTCCCTTGGGATATATGATGTGTATCACATTATTATATCGTGTTATATATGTGAGAATGAGTCATACCTCAACTCTCTAAGAAGTAGGTATCCAATAGTGTCCCCTAATCATGGGTGAGCGACTGCTCCCCCTTGTGTGATATTTCTAATTTGGCTTATAAGTAAAAATGTGTTCATAGTGAACAGTATTTCTAGAAATGAAAATATCTATTGTTAAATGTATAAAACAATCACTTATTTAACACCTTACTTGAATCCCAAGAAAATGGATTTCCTTCCTCTATGATCAAGTTTAATTATGTGGGAATCTAGAGTGGATGCATATGCTAAAGTCAAACATGTTGTAATTCAGACACTTTAAAATAGATGTCAAGACTGATGTCTCAACACCAAAACAAAATGTCAAGACAAATGTTAAGACATCATCTGCTGACAGAAGCTGACAAAATACTTTTACCAAAATAATAAATTATGCATAAGTAAATTTCAGAAGGTAAAAGACACAATGAGTTGTTAACCCGGTTTAGTACAACTCACCTACACTGAGGGCATCCAAGCCAGGAAGAAAATCCACTATGATAATATTAGTTCAAAGATAAACAACCCTAGTTTACAAGTTATCTCCTAATCAATACCTTGTGCTACTTCTACCTAGAAACCTTCTAGATATAAGATATCCCTCTCAATTTCCATATTTACCTTAGGGACAATAACAAAAACAGAAGAATACACTTCCAATTACAATACTCAGTTTTGCTTAAAAGCTTTTAACTAAAAACAATAACTTGATACACAATCTACTCTTTGCTTAAAAACTCATGAGTGATTAACAATTAACAATGAACAATCACTCTACCTCAATGTATCAGAAGATACATGGGTGACATACAAAAACAAATAAAGCACCTAAAATACTCTCAAAAGCTTAAACCCTTATTTTATGCACCCATATTTTTTTATGAGAATGCTTGCTATTTTTAGGTTTAGTAAGTCCATATACATAGATTCTTGTAGTATGGGCTTGGACTCTTCAATAAAATCCAATCTTCCAGTTGTAAATCAGGTGCAAGATCTTCTCCATCAATATAGGAACAAATATTCAAAGTTTCCTAAAGAGTCTCCAAGATCATTTTTATGAAACTTGTAACGGTGAAAATCAGAGATCAAGCAATTAATTAACTTGACTCACAAATAAGCAAGAGTTGCCAATGCGCTTTATTATTTTCAAGGGAAGGGGAAAAGAGAGAAATAAAACCCATAAGTAAGTATGCAATGCAAGAAGTAAAACAAGTGCAATAGAGAGATCTAAAGTTGATTTTTTTTTGAATAACCATGTATTAAAAAAAAATCGCAAATAACCGCGTTTCGGAAAAAATTACGCAAATAACCATATTTCAGATGACTCCCCAAAGGAGGAGCCATCTCACTTGGCACCTACACCCATTATTTAAGGGGAGGCGCCATCTCACTTGGCGCCTATGTGCTTAGGGCATGCCCTAAGCCAAGTGAGATGGCGCCTAAGTGCAATTCTAGGGAAAATTTTGCTTTTTTTTCCGGTCTGGTGCGTTGCAAATTGGATACAGGATCAACAAAATTGACTTTTTATTTAAAAAAACAATTACATCCAAATGTATTACATTAAAAAAACAGATAAAAAAAACAGATAAATCAGTGATCCCCCGGAACCCGGTAATGACCCCCGGTTCCGCATCCCCGTCCTCACCTTTCCCGTGCTGGGTGTCGTCGCGTTTCCTGCTGTGGCAGGGTCGATGGCCCAGCGAAGTCAATGTGTTCTGGATCCATAAAATCAGTCATATTTCCATATCTAGAAGATCCGCTTTGGTACAGTCGGTTATCCATACCCTTAAAGTTTGGTCGTGTTGGCGGTGGGTGGGGTTCCATGGTGGGTGTGTAGCATTGATCGTCTGAGTACAGTGGGTAGAAAGGAAATGGATCTTGGGGTGTTTGGTATTGAGGATGTTGGGTGGTTTGGTGATACTGTGTTTGATGGTAGGCTGGGTCGGTTTGTTCGTAATCTTCCGACATTCCCATATCAGGGCTAAGGCTGGATGTTGAGGGGCCCATATTGGGATATACAGAAGACTGAAATTATGTGTGGGGTATGCGGGTGTGTTGGTATTGTGATTGGTATTGTGGTTGGGTGTGAGGCATATGGGGGTATTGGTACTACGGTGGTGATTATGGTTGGTTATGGGGCATTTGAGTGTAATTGTGTTGTGGTGGGGATTGTGGTTGGGTGTTTGTGGTTCTGTTTCTTCTGGGGGGTTGGTGGGAGGGTGATGTGTTTTGGGTTTGTTGTTGGGGAAACGAGGGTTGTGCCCATTGTGTGCGTGGGTCAACCAAGTACCTTGGATGAGACACGTGCATTTCAGGGTTACTAACCGACCCGTACCAAGATAAATATTGATCTGTGTGTCGCATATTACCATGATTACGGAAAACTGGGAATTGTAAGACATATCGGTGACGCCTCTGCCACATCTTACACCATTCCAGAGCAAATTCTTTCCAATTGGTAAGACCCCACTGGGCGTAGACCCTTTTGAGATGCCATAGGGACAAATAAGTTGGATCACTTGGTATCTCTTGATGCATTCCGAACTGCATCTTCACACGGTCGCTGTGGTGCATCTCCATAACGTTGAACCGAATGATTGCAGTCTTCGTGGTCCAAATTGCTGCATCCTCGGGGTTTGGTTCATGGCCCAAACCCAAATATGGTCTCCAGGCGAACTGCGAAAAAATTTAAATCAGGTTAACAAAAACGTAATATATAAATAATTTAAATGAAGAAAAGTTTAAAGGTACGACGTACATCATCCGGGCCTAAGTGATCCAACAGATTGCGGTATAGTGAGACATTGAATCTTGGATTCTTGCCGTAATCCATACCCCTCACGCAATACCTAAAGGAAATGAAAAACATTTTATTTTTAGCATATATTTGGTGAAGAGATGAATAGTAATAAATGATATAACATGATGACTTACTTTGTTGCGTACGGGAAAACGAAAGTGTTGTTGTTGAAGGCGTTTAAGGACTCCATCCTCCACCAACCCCAGGCTTGTAGTAAAAAAGCGCACCCATAAAATGTACATTTTTCCTTGACTGCATTTTTGCACAAGGAACTGTATAGGTGGGCTAAAACTACAAAACCCCAACTATACTTTCTTGTTTTTTCAAAATCTCTAAGTAAATGTAAATACATAAAATTTACACTATTTCCCGTACTTTCGGGAAATAAAAAGGTACCAAATAGTATCATAAGATAAGTTCTGGCTTTTACTACTCTGTCTTGCTCGGAGGAATTTTCGTTTAATTCCAAACTTTCATAATGATTTTTAAGCTCAGTGAGTAGTATTCCCTGAACTCTCGCACCACCACCTTCAACCATATCCCTGCCCAACAATTCTTCACACTGAGAATTGGGTTGTTGAACCGACCCGTTCACGGCCTTACCGTCGATAGGGAGACCTAGTAACATGTACACATCCTCTAGCGTGATGGTACATTCAACTATTGGTAGGTGAAATGTATGGGTCTCTGGTCTTCACCTTTCCAACATTGCAAGAATGAACTTCGAATCAATTGTGCAGTTGGAGATCTTTATAACATGTTCGAAACCTGTGTATTCCAGATATGGTACGATAAATGGGTCGGGAGCCAGGTAGTTGTGAGACCGGATTCTGAATCTTTTGGTATCCTGAGTTAATAATGTAAAAGATGTAAGATTAAGTAAGATGAACATAGCATTACCTTAAGTATAAATAATGTATAACCAAATTAGAAACTTACAAATGCGGCAATGTTTTCCCTTGTGCCTCTGTGAGAATCACCCATTGTTAGAAGAGCCATTTTTTAAAATGCTTGAGATTATGAAAGACTTAGAAAGTGTAAGAGATTATGAAAGACTTAGAAAATGTAAGAGATTATGAAAGACTTAGAAAATGTAAGAGATTATGAAAGACTTAGAAAGTGTAAGACATTATGAAAGACTTTGTAGCAGAGAGTGAGACGAGTGTGGGTGTGAGAGAAGTATGATATGGTCTGTATTTATAGGCAAAAAAAATTTATAGAGTGAGTGAGGTGGTAGCTGGTGCATGCATGCATGAGAAGTGTCACTCTTGCAGGCTAGGTGGCAGCCTAAGGGGTTACATATCTGCATGCATGTAACACGATTGGACATTAATGGAGGCGCCATTGGACTTGTCGAAAGAGTACAAAAATGAAAGGTGTCGCCATCCCAATTGGCGAATAAGAGGTGTCATTGGTTGTAGAGTAGGCTCAGGCTACGTGACAGCCTTTGGGATGCCATGCCTGAATGCATGTAACACTATTTGAGGTGATGGGAGGAGACTTACAAGTTACAGTGTAGGTGCAGAGTAGGTGCAGGCTAGGTGGCATCCTAGGGGGTTACATATCTGCATGCATGTAACACGATTGGACATTAAGGGAGGCGCCATTGGACTTGGCAAAAGAGTACAAAAATAAAAGGTGTCGCCATCCCAATTGGCGAATAAGAGGTTTCATTGGTTGCAGAGTAGGCACAGGCTACGTGACAGCCTTTGGGATGCCATGCCTGAATGCATGTAACACTATTGGAGGTGATGGGAGGAGACTTACAAGTTAAAGTGTAGGTGCATAGTATGAGTAGGCTAGGTGGCAGCCTAGGGGGTTACATATTTGCATGCATGTAACACGATTGGACATTAAGGGAGGCGCCATTGGACTTGGCGAAAGAGTATAAAAATGAAGGGTGTCGTCATCCCAATTGGCGAATAAGAGGTGTCATTGGTTGCAGAGTAGGAACAGGCTACGTGACAGCCTTTGGGATGCCATGCCTGAATGCATGTAACACTATTGGAGGTGATGGGAGGAGACTTACAAGTTATAGTGTAGGTGCAGAGTAGACACAGGCTAGGTGGCAGCCTAGGGGGTTACATATCTGCATGCATGTAACGCGATTGGACATTAAGGGAGGCGCCATTGGACTTGGCTAAAGAGTACAAAAATGAAAGGTGTTACCATCCCAATTGGCGAATAAGAGGTGTCATTGGTTGCAGAGTAGGCACAGGCTACGTGACAGCCTTTGGGATGCCATGCATGTAACACTATTGGCAGCCTTGGGGGTTACATCCTTACCTAATTGAAATTCAGTATGAGATTTTTAGTCTTACGTTTATCATAACATTGATTCACTTAATCTGTCAAACCTTCAAACCTTCAAACGTTCATACAATCAAACCTTCAAACCTTCAAACAATCAAACATACAAACCTTCGAATAACTCATAAACTTCAAACATTCCAACCTTCAAACCTTACCACCTTCAAACCTTCATACAATCAATAAACTTCAAACATACAAACCTTCGAATAACTCATAAACTTCAAACATTCCAACCTTCAAACCTTTAAACAACCCTACGCAATAGCCTCTGCACCACAATATGTCATCAAAGCACATTTCAACAGTGAGACATACATTTGTCCCACCTCTGGGTTTTTGTTTTGAGACACAGACAACATCCGATTTCTTTTAAATGGGAAAGCCAATTTCTCGTACTTCAAAAAACGATTAGAGGCCAAACTTGGATAAAGCCCGGTGACACAGATATTTTATCAGAATCCAGTTTTTTTTGGAAACAACCAAATAATTTTTTATAAGGTTGAAGTTCAAGATGACGAGGATCTCCAGAATATGTTTTCCAGCCATGTGAATTCTGGGTACGACTCTATTGAGTTGTACATTATGCTGCGAGAGCCTCAGGTGACACAAGTGGTTGATCCTTTGGAGAATGAACAAGTTGAGGTAGATGTAGTTGATGAAGAAGAAGATGACGAGTTAGAGTTTGATGAAATGGTGAATGATGATTCCGACGATGATGACATACCTAGTATTCCTGCAAACGAAATCTACACACCACCTCCGCACATGACAAACTTCAACATGGGCGGAGATGAACCATCTACTGATTTATTTTTCAATCCGTATATGCAGTCGGATGAAAACAAAAAAGAGAAGGACAAGTTTCGTAACAGAGAGGAATGCATCAGAGCCATAAAAAAATTCCACATGCTCAACTCGGTTGATTTTAAGGTGGACCGTGTCAACCCAGAAAGGTACAAGATCAAGTGTGTCCACCCTGACTGTATGTTCAAGCTGATTGCATCATACAGATTAAGAGGTGATTGCTGGGTCATAGGTTCCATGACTACCCATACTTGTGTAAGTTTTACCCAATCACAGGACCACCGAAAACTTAATTACGATCTCATCTGTCAAGAAATCCTACCACTGGTCAGCAACGACCCATCTTTGAAGGTGAAAACAATCATCTCCCACATCACCACGGTTTTTAACTATACTCCGTCTTACCGTAAGGCATGGTTAGAAAAGACTAAAGCGATTGAAAAGGTGTACGGAAACTGGGAGGAGTAATACCAAGAACTTCCTCGCTACCTGAATGCACTAAAGACGTATTCTCCGGGTACTGTTTACATTCTGGAAACAGTGCCAGCATACGCCCAAGATGGTAGTCAACTAAACGGCAACGAAATATTCAGTCGAGTGTTTTGGGCATTTCAACCTTGCAACACAGGGTTTGCATCATGCAAACCAATTATACAAATTGATGGGACTTGGTTGTATGGGAAGTACAAAGGCACACTACTGATGGCAGTTTCACAAGATGGCAACAACAACATTTTCCCCATTGCATTTTCCCTAGTCGAGGGGGAGACCGGTGGTGCTTAGAGATTTTTTCTGAAAAAACTGCGGACACACGTGGCTCCTCAACCAGATCTCTGCTTGATCTCGGACAGACATGCCTCCATTGAAAGTGCCTATAATAATCCTACAAATGGTTGGCATGACCCTCCTTCTACGCATGTCTATTGCGTTAGGCATATCGTCCAGAATTTCACGAGGGAGATCAAGGACAAAACATTAAGGAAAGAGGTTATGAATGCGGGATATGCATTGACACAACCCATATTCAAATATTACCGCAACGAGATCCGTTTGTCAAATCCAGAAGCCGGTAGGTGGATCGACAATACTCCGGTGGAAAAATGGACTAGGTCATACGATAATGGCCAAAGATGGGGGCACATGACAACGAATCTTATTGAATCGATGAATGGGGTATTCAAAGGCATACGAAACCTCCCGATCATTGCTTTGGTAAAATCTACGTATTTTAGGATGGCTGCGTTCTTTGCCAAAAGAGGTGAAATATGGAATGCGGTGTTGTAATCTGGACAACTATGGAGTGAAAGCTGCATGAAATACATAAAGGTAGAAAGTGCCAAAGCCAACACTCATATGGTTATACGGTTTGACCGACACAGCCACAACTTCATTGTGAAAGAGACAATCGACCACAACGAAGGCCTGCCAAGGCAAGAATATAGGGTCATGCTACCTTCTCGTTGGTGCGATTGTGGCAAGTTTCAAGCATTTCGTATGCCTTGCTCTCATGTCATTACCGCTTGTGCTTATACCCATCAAGACGCGCTGCAACTTCTGTCACACATTTACAAATCTGAAACTTTGCTCAACATTTACAACAATAGCTTTCCTTTGGTAGCAAAACCAGATTATTGGCCTGCATACGATGGCGAAATAGTGTGGCACAATGACCAAATGCGAAGGAACAAGAAGGGTCGTCCCAAAAGTAAGCGCATCACAACAGAAATGGACGATCTTGACAAGCTGGAAAGAAAGTGTGGTTTATGCCGTCAGGTCGGACACAATCTCAAAAATTGTCCAAATCGGGTGTCTGCCTCGACCACATAAAAATTGTAATACATAAAATCTTTCCTTAATTCTGTTGTAAACATTAGGGTTTCCCGTTAACAAATTTTGCTACAATAAATATTGCGCGTACAAGAAAAATACACGATATTCCATCTATGAAATTACAACTGTTAACACAATTTCATCTGACCCATGTATCATCAACATTACATCGTTGTCTGTTTTGACTTCCTCCAACCATACATTAGGTCTTCCTATCGCATGTGAGGTTGTTGTTCGTCTTCGCTGGATCCTTTGAATTTTTCCCCCTCCGCAATGTCTCCATCTAGCCATCACATCAACTCCCGCTTCAGACGCTCCATGGAGTGAATGTACCAGAATTTCATTTTCATCGCAGGTTTCGTGGAGGAGAAGATAACGTAACCATCTCTGCTAAAAATCATGGGCTATGTCATGACGCAAATAACAGAGTAAAAAATAACAAAACAGTGTGAGAAAGTGTGAGAAACGACAGAGAAATGGACTAATTATTTATAAAACAGCATTTTGCCCTAGTTTTTCCCTAGGAGCCAAGTGAGATGGCGCCTCCTCTCACTTTTAAAGTTCATGCTCCATCTCACTTGGCTAAAAGTGAGAGGATGCGCCAAGTGAGATGGCGCCTAGGGCAAAACTAGGGGTGGAGGCGCCAAGTGAGATGGCTCCTCCTTTGGGGAGTCATCTGAAACATGGTTATTTGCGTAATTTTTTCCGAAACGTGGTTATTTGCAAAATTTTATTTTAATACCTGGTTATTGTAAAAAAAAATTCTCTAAAGTTCGGGGGTTAATTATACAAAGGGAATGTGTTAGAACCCAATGAATTTGTAGTACTCTACAGGAACCTCTTATTATATCTGTGTATTAAAATTAGTTGTTTGCAAAAATATTAGTTTAAAGGGATTTTGAAAAGGCAACGACCTAATGTTGAGGTTTTGACTTAAAAGAGTGTAAGTTTAAAAAAATGAGATTTTTGGAGATCTAACTTAAGATTAGCAAAACTTAAAGATGGATGAAGAAATTTGCACAATCATATAAGATACACTCGATGACACGAAGTCAACGAATTAATCATTTCCCTTGGATTCAAACACAAAGATAATAATCAGATGAAGACCTAATAAGAACCATGCATCAGATAAAAATGGATAGTAACCATGGTCCAAGGATTAAAGAACCAATTTTAGGTTTTTTTCTTTATTAAGTGGCTTATAACAAGCAAAAAAAAGGAAGCTCGAGTGAGCAAAAAGAAGATAAATGCTCAAGTGAGAAAAGAAAAAATGTATAAAGTAAAGAAAATAAAATGCTATAGATGATAAATGGTATGAAAGTAAAGAGAGGAAAATATAAAGTGCAAAATTATAAATGACATTAAAGTAAAGTTAGTATAATATAAAGTTAATAATCTGATTTGGGATAAGTATAACTTCATATGGAGCATACAATGTATGTACTCATACGTGTTAGAGAAATGACACTTTGAAGTTCGTTCTCTTATACATGTAGTAGAATTAACAAACATGCGGGATCAAGACAAAGTCAAGGAAGATACATTATGACAAATTTCATCAATCCCAAGTACCTTAAATGATCAAATGATCATTTAGAGGTAGATTGGAAATGATGAAAGTTCATCAAATATCCGACAAGCTTAGATGAACTAAAAAAAGCTCAAATGCTTTTCAAATTGATCCAAGTAAAAATAAAAATAAAAATAAATTAGATAAATAAGAATAAGATGAAGTCTATCATAAAAATAGTATAAATGTCACAACTCTCTGAATTTTTCAGGAAATTAAACAAATGAATAATGAAAGTTTATTTACTCAATCTCACGACCAAGGACCCATGATCAAAATAAGTAAATAAATAACAAAAAATTACAGAATAAAATGAAAATTAAACAACAATAAATCACTTTTGCTTTTGGAGGTTCAAGAATACTTTTTAACTCTTGATTTTGAATAAATGGAGTTTCCTTTTAAAATTGTGATAATTATGGTACTAAATAAATAAATAAAGAGTAACAATACAATAGAATTAAATAAAGAACAAGTATAATAGCCCACCTATTTAATAAAATGAAGAAATGACTTGAAAGAAAATGAAGAGAAAAAAGAAGAGAGTTTTGGCTTAGTTTAGTGAATGATTTATGATATTGTTAGTCCCAAATGAAAGAAAGAGATTTCTTATTTATAGGGTGAATGAGGTGGAAGTGTTGATGTGGCAATTCATGTGACTTTATGAGAATGGTTGTTGGCCATTGATAAGTCCAAGTTGGCAATCCATGTGAATTGTGAGAATGATTCTTGACTATTGATAAGTACAAGTTGACAATCCATGTTGTGATACGGTGGGAGAACTGACTTGAGGTTTTGCGTTTGTATTCGCACTTGTTCGGTTTCGCAAGAGTCGCCACCGACTTTTTATTTTATCCTAAAGGAAAGGTTAAAAAGCACAGGAAAAACCTTTTGAGATGTTTTGTGGGTTCGGGGGGTAGATTATGAAAAGGGAAGGTATTAGCACCCTTTTCATCCATGGTTATCCATGGGCTCTTAGTTACTTGTTTTAGATCACTTGCCTTGATTTTCAATTGCTTGAAATAGTGGTGTGTGTGTGTGTGTTTTGAAAATGTTTTGAAAAAGATGCCTTGTCTAGGCAACCGTTGTAACAATTCTTTACTCGAATGTTTTACAAAGGTGTTTGTCTTTTTGAAAAGATATTTCAATGTTTTTGAAAGTTGTTTTGAAAGTTGTGTTGTGGAGTGATGTTTTGAAAATAGGAAAGTGTGTTTTGCAAGTTGGATCAAGTAACTAAGAGTTGTCTACCCCTAAATTTACTCAAAGATTTTTCTCATGTTTTAACCCTTTTAACAGTTTTGTTCCACCATTGTATTTGGTGGACAATCTTGTGTTAGGATGTTAACGGGACAGGCGCGGGTCATCGTATGGACCATGAATGCAATGGTGCCAAGTGTCTTTGGCAATTTTTCTTGAAGGGACTATGATCATTTTGTTTAGGCAACTTCGAAAACGTCATCGAGGGACTATGATCATTTGAATTGTTTTGCCAAAGAAACTCAACATGCAAGCATGGCCCATTTTGGAAGGCAACGAGTGGAATTACCCTAGGGGTGCAAGTGTGAATGGTGTATTGATTGTCATGCATTTGTATTTATATTAGGTTATCTAGCGGTTGATTTTATTTACATGCAAACCCTAGGTCTAAACATGGTATAATTGAAAGCGATAAATTGCGGGAATTTAAAGTCTACGCTATTACAAATAAGTGTCCGGGAATGGGGGTACAAATATTTACAAATGGGGATGAGACTTATTAGGAGAGTAGTGTCCAAATATATTTACAACCAAATCGAATCGCATTCTCAAATGTAATATGTATCAATGCATAAGAATAAAAGACAAGCAAATGTATTGGTGTAAGTGTAAGTGATTATTTACAAATGATGCAAGTATTAACCTAATATACTTATTAAGTATTTATTTTGCATTAATATCATTTTTGGTATTTTTGTTAATTAAGCATAAACAAATGTTTTAATGAAAAGAAAAAGAAAAAAAAAGTTTAAGTTTGTGAAAATTAATGTTTATGTATTTTAGTTAATATTTTATACAAGGTTTACTTGAAACAAAAAGAAGTTTTAAAAGGGAAAGTTGTTTAACTTAAAAAATATATTTTCTATGTATTTTAAGTGTAATAAAAAGTATTGTTACTAAAAAATCTTAGTATATGAAAGAAAACAATATATATCATTTTTATTAAAAAAGAGTTAATTTATGTTAAAATAAATAAAAAAAAGTAATAGAAAAATAGTGTTAATTTGAAATGAAAAAAAAATCAAATAAAAGAAAAAAGCAGCAAAGGATTAAATGGGCTTGGCAAGGGATTTGTATTTGGCCCAAACAAAATTTGGAAAGATGATTAGGGGGGTATGCACACTGAATCAGTTGGTACAGCGCCAGTTTTTGATGGGCTTAAACTTTAGGATGGGCGAGGCCCAACGCGTTTTGCAAATATTTTCTAAGGGTTTCATTCGTTTGGTTCATTTTTGGGAATTAGGGTTACAGGATTGAGTTACAGAGGCGCCGTTTATCTTCTTCTCCTCTTCGTCTCCATGAGCCAAGCTTATTGACGCTCCTCCCAACCTTAGGCTACCAGGCGCCGCTTCCGTCTCCTTCTCCCCATGGTCGAACCAGACAGTGACGAAAAAGAGGTAATGATTCAAATCTTAGGGTTTTCGAACTTCTCTTGCATGTTTTACTTTTCATGTATTGATTCCTATTTTATGTGTTGTTGTTCATATGAGGTGTGAAAGGAGGGAGAAGAAAGACTACCTTTGTTGGAGACGGAGGAGGACGGTGGCGTCCTAGGGCGGCCGAAGGCGGAGAATGCGTGATGCTGCGAGCTTTGTGGAAAAACTGGTACTCGTATTTGCTTTTTATGGTTTAATGATGAAGGTCTGAAAACCTAGCTTTATCTGTTTTTGAACACTTCTTTTCCTCTTCCACTTGCTTGCTTGCTTCTGTATGAGATACTTGATTTGAATCTGAGTGTTGATGTACGAACCCTATGATGAGGTTGCTCTGAGGGTGGCCTGTTGGTTTGATGCTTCAAGGCTTGTGTTTGGTTGTGCTTGAAGTTTCAGGTTTGATTGGAATTTGCTGGTTTGAATAAGGGTTATGGCTTGTGTTTGACAGTTTGTTTGTAAGCTTGTTTATAAGCTTGAACACAGGTTGCAAGGCAGGTTGTAAGCTTAGCAGGTTTGAGGTGGTTCTGGTTTTTAGGCAGGCATGAGGCTTGTGTTCATGGCTTCTGTTTGAGGCTTGTGTTACAGGTTTATACAGGTGAAGGCTTCTGGTTTTAGGCTTGATATGTTTGTTTTTGAAACTGAGTTTAGGTTTTGGAGCTTAGGCTTTTTGTTTGGAACAGATTAGAGGTTTGGAGCTTGTGGAGGCAGGCTGTTTGTGGTTCTCTCACAGTTTGTGGCTTCTATATTTTTTGTGATATTCTGCCCCCTCCCCCTTCTTATTCTGATATGTTTTGTTTTATATATCTTCCTAAGCCTAAAGCCTGTAAGCCTCTTCTCTCTCTCTTCTCTCTCTCTACAGATTAAAAGGCATTTGTTTATTGCTTAAAACTGTCTTTGCTCTGAAAAAGTACTGGCCTTGAAAATGATGATTTTGAAATAAGCTTGCATTGTCTCTTTCCTCTGTGTACTTTCAAGATTTTCTGCATATCTCTTGACAGCTTTATATCTTTTGATATCCTTTTGATAGCTCTTGGACAGTTGGTTGACATTGGACTTGTTTTTGGATTTGTGTAACTTGCAATTAGTGCAGTTCAGTTTGCTATTCAGTTTGAAAACTATGGTTGACAATTTGGAACTATGAACTATGCAGCTTTATGCACTTTTCAATTGATTTGCCTCTTTTGGTTTGAAAATTTGAAATTAGGCAGCCTGTGTGACAACTTTGAATTTGTGCAATATTATAACTTTGTGCATTTCATATTTTATTTGCAAGCATATTTCTATCCCTCTTTGTGAACCAAGAGTAATCTTGTGATTTGCAGAGAGGGCAAACAAACTGATTCCGGCCAGTTACTTTTAATGATGAACTTTAAATTAACTGTCTGCTTTTTTATTTTTCATCTGTATTGACTTCTCTGCTTTTTCTTTTTTGCAGGTAAAAATTAATTGATCAATGGGGAGCGTCAGTAGAAGATGAAGATTTAGAAAACTTAGGATATAGCTTTATTTTACCTTTAATTATTTGTAATAACATTATTTGTAAATACTGTAAATGTATTCAAATAACATTTGTACTTAATAATTAAAAGTAAATAAAAGTTTAATCCTTTTTAATTCTTCTTCAATTGTTTATTTAATTATTTATAATTCTTAAATTATAATAAATGGAAATAAATCCCAATTATTCTAACTTAGAATAAATAATTAATTAATAAACACTGTAGTCTTGCAATCAATAATAAACTCGACATCCCAATTAAACATGAGCAATGCACAGTCAATCAAATAAACATCCATATGCCTATCTCTTTATTGATTAAATCAAACCCCTACAAGTTCTCAATCAGAAACCTCAATCCATATCTCAGAGTAATTGAAAAGAACTGTAGAATTAATTCTTTCTGAGAATGCGCGCACAAAACCCTGATTCGTGATTTAATTTTCACAAAAGCGCCTGCCTGATTAAACCATGAGCCCAAACTCAAACAAACCCTAATAACCTGCTTGAACTGCTCCAGACTCCATGAAAACCCTAATTTGGCTAGACTGACAAGAAAATTTTTGTTTGACTGGTTCTTGAGCCAATCTGAAAAATCAGGAAAAGCCCGAAGCTGTGATTTCTTGTGGAAAAATAGGAGGGCAAATTTTGGGGTACAGCAGTTGCCCCTGTTCAATCTTCTTGAACCTGAAGAGTTAGATTGGCAAGCTTGCCTTTCGCGACTCGAGGGTAAAAGGAGATTGGACACTAGAGTGCCCAAAAAATTTGCACTCGGTGATGTGATGGTAGAGGGAATGGGCTTAAAGATGCCATTTGGTGATGGGCTTAGAGATGCCATCTAGGGATGTGACAAAGTCTTGTCGGGGGATTGGCTTAGAGATGCCATCTGGAAATGTTGGTAGGAGGATGGGCTTAGAGATGCCATCTGAAGGTGATTGTTGAACTGTATGTCATTGGTGAGTAGGTGAGTATCAGAAAGGTATCCATGTTTTGGGACATCTCTGAACTGGGGGTCTGAATAAGAAATAGATTGACATCCGTGTTTGGAGGATCCGTAAACTGTTTTTAGGAGTTGAAGTTGAATAAACAATAGAGCAGCATCCGTTGTTGGGAAGCGTCCGTAAACTTTTTTCAAAAGTTACATCTGAACAAGCGATAGATTAACATCCGTTTTTGGAGAATCCGTAAACTGTTTTCAGAAGTCTTGAAATTGAATAAGCAATAGAGTAGCATCCGTTGTTGGGAAGCGTCCGTAAACTGTTTTCAGAAGTTGAGAAGAATCTGAACAAGCGATAGGTTAACATCCGTTACTGGAGAACCCGTGAACTGTTTTCAGAAGTCTTGAAGTGGAGAAGGAACCGGTGTAGGGTTTCCTGATGATGAGTCCGTGTAAAACTGCATCTGGATGAATCTGGAATAAGTATCAGAATGTCGCCATGTCTGGGTCACATCTGAACTATCTCTAGAAAGAATCTCGAGAGATGATGATCTTTGTCTGTTGACTGATCTTTCCTGAAAAGGTAAAGAGTTAGTTGTATGCAATGTCATGATGCATGATGCAATGTATGTCATATCAATGTTTATGATGTGAATGTGATGAATGCGCATGTAATCTGGTGAGCCATCTTGCTGAGGATAGATGAATCCTGGATGGTAGGAGATAAAAGAATCTTGACTGCCGCTGGGGAAAGTAATTCCTTGAATGCTGCAGGGGATTGCAAGAATCTTTTGATCGTTGAAAATGAGAAGTCCTGGGACCGCTGTTGGGAAATCCGGAGCTTGGGTTGTATGCCAATCTACTGGGGATTCCGGTCTTGAGGGGATCTTCACTGGAGAATATTCGAATATTATGTGAGGAACTGAGAATGAGAGTCTTCGTTCTGCTTGGGGATTGATAGTTGGAAGTTTTAGCTCCGCTGGGGATTTTGAAACTTGACTCTGAGGGGAATTAGGTTCTGGAAGGCTCTCTGGCTGGGGAAATCAGCTTTGAGAAAGCTCTTGTTCTGCTGAGGATCCTGAAGTTTAACTCTGTTTGGGGAATTGAGAACTCAGGTTATGTGCCACTTTGAGAATGAGAATCTTCATTCTGTTGGGGGTCAGAAATTGGGAGTGTACCAATCTTATGAGGTGATGAGAATCTTCATGCTGTTAACGGTCAGAAACTGGGAGTATACCAATCTTATGAGGTTTTAAGGATGAGAGTCTTCATTCTTGAGAGAAACAGATTTTTCAGTTGTCTGTTATCTTGTTGGTGGTTGTAATTTCCAGCAGGTGATGAAATTTTTTGATGATTACTACTTCAAAAGATGAAGGAACCTTGACGATTACTACTTCAAAAGATGAAGGAACCTTGATGATTACTACTTCAAAAGATGAAGGAACCTTGACGATTACTACTTCAAAAGATGAAGGAACCTTGATGATTACTACTTCAAAAGATGAAGGAACCTTGATGATTACTACTTCAAAAGATGAAGGAACCTTGATGATTACTACTTCAAAAGATGAAGGAACCTTGACGATTACTACTTCAAAAGATGAAGGAACCTTGATGATTACTACTTCAAAAGATGAAGGAACCTTGACGATTACTACTTCAAAAGATGAAGGAACCTTGATGATTACTACTTAAAAAGATGAAGGAACCTTGATGATTACTACTTCAAAAGATGAAGGAACCTTGATGATTACTACTTCAAAAGATGAAGGAACCTTGATGATTACTACTTCAAAAGATGAAGGAACCTTGATGATTACTACTTCAAAAGATGAAGGAACCTTGATGATTACTACTTCAAAAGATGAAGGAACCTTGATGATTACTACTTCAAAAGATGAAGGAACCTTGATGATTACTACTTCAAAATATGAAGGAACCTTATCTGTCGATCAATCTGCATATGTTAAGAATGCTGTTGAAATGTAATTTGTTCTGGAGAATAAATCCTTGACAAATGTTGGGGAAATAAACCCATGACTGCAGGTCTGCTAGAGAGGTTTCATCACTGCCCCTAGTATCAGATGCGTGTGATATTACCAGGAAACTTGGACTATTCGTAACCCTTGAGATTGACATTCGAATACCCCAAGCGATGGTGACGGAGACTTGCCCCAGGTTCACTGAACTTTTGAGAGATTTGTTAAAATCTTGACTGGACTGCCCCAGGTTAACTGAACTTTGAAAGATCTGTTGAAACCTTGACTGGGCTGCCCCAGGTGTGCTGGATAGTGTCATGCCCCTTGTTGATAGGAGATTTGTCAATGGAAGTGTCATCCTTCTTGAAGTGATTTTGTTCACTGAGAGAGTTTTCGTTCCTCCGAACATTCGCTGTATGAATTTCTTCGCTGTCAAACAAATAAACAAATGCAAACAGCGGTATTCAAGCAATGCAGAGTTTATGTTTGTCTCGAAGTTTTGAAAAATGCATTTTTTAGCAGAAAACTTTTTATAAGACAAATTCAACACAAGATTTAGAGCAAAGCCTTACAGGAGTCAGGATACCTTTTGTAACAGTATGCTTTCGAACTAACTCATGCTTCAATTAGGACTTTTGAAGGGTTGTAACATGGCTTGGTTCACGGTTTAAGAAACAAAGGATAAAGGCTCAAAGTATATTTGTACCCACCCGCTCTTCGTGATGTCCTTCAATCCTAGGCTCAGTTAATTGTGCGTCGAACTCCATTCGAATTTGGAACGACCTTTTGGGTGATGGTTCACCAATTGAATTTGGAGGGCAGTCATCATATCCTTTTTCTTTTGCAACATTTTTCATGTTGTTGAGGATTTGTAATGACCTCTTTCTTTTGATTTGTTATCCCTAACTTTTGCCTGACTGTTCCTGTTTTCGAGATTACAGTCAGCGGGATGCCCCAGCTTTCTCAAGCCTCCTTTACAGGTTTTGGCTTGGTGGGCTTTTTCTTTTTTTTTTGAGAGATAATGACTGCCTATGAGATAAGGAACCATCACTGTCTTTTGATTCCAAAGGAACGCTTTTCTCTTTTTGATGTCGTTCGTTGTATTACGAACTGAGAGTTTGCGACTTTAATGCGCATCTTTTTTTGAATTAACCGAGAGACTACCCTGCCCCAGGTTTAAATCAAAGGTTTCAAATTGTTTAGAACATAAAACTCCTACTTCTTTGGCTCGAAGGGGTTGACTAGGGATTATCTTCCTTATAACTCCAGTGTTTGGGAATTGAAAGAAATGCATGTACATCATCAGCAAGGTCTGTTCAAAGGCATACTGTATGAGATTACAGTATTGTTTCGTCATCCTCCCTCTAAAGGCTTACAGCTTTTTATCAAGAGTTAAATATCATAAAGAAAGCATAAGAGTAGTGAAAACGAATGGATGAATTCAAGACAAACATATGCAATGCATTAATGAAACAAAGTTTGACATTAATAGATAATTGTTTGAATAACAAAAGATTACAACTTTGAAAATTCAAATGGAACAAAGGTCTCTCAGTTTGAGCCTTGTCAATTCAGGTGGAGAAACTCTTAACGGAAGATTTTCATCTCGCCGTCTGGCATGAACCTCAGCACTCCAATGTCAATCAGATCTTGAATCTTGTTCTTCAAGGCCCAACAGTCGTCGGTGTCATGTCCCGGGCTATAGGAGTGGTATACACAAAATGCGTCGGGATGATAGTTAGGAGCGGAGGTATTGGGATTCCGAATAGGATCCCTTAAAGCAGTCAGATTGACCTCCAACAAGCGCTCCAGTATTAGAGATGACGGTATGTCAGTCTAAGTGAACTGTCTTCCCGACGTATTTTGCTTACGCCAATTACCCCGTGGATGCTGACGAGCTTGTTGATGGGGTTGTGACCCTGAAGCAAGCAGAGGAGCCTTCCCCTCGTCTTCTTGGCCCAAGGGGGGTTGAGTGGTGACTTGTTCTTCGACCTCAGATGTTTGCCCCACTTGGTTTTCCCGAAGCAGTTGTCTGACGAGAACCCTGAGCTCCTCTTGTCTTTGAGACAAGTCCTAGATGAGAGCCATCTGGCCCACCAGTTGCCCCATCACCTGGATCCTCAAAGTTGCCAAATCAAACTGCAGTTCCCCTAGCTGATCACTCCTGGCATTGTTTGAATTCTCCTGGACCAAGCCCTTTGTGAGGAGAGCTTTCACTTCTTCTTGCCCCAAGGACAGGTTCAAGAACATTTCCTGAAGCTGAGCATTTTGGTCCTGGATGTCCTTGACAGTCCTCTCTAGAGCCATCTCTACTGAAATAAACAGTAGGAGAGTAAGGAAACCTGAAAAGGAAAAACTGTCATGATGCAATGCATGATATGTGGATGCATGCTTTCAAGGATCTCTTGGGGTAAACACAAGAGAATGTTAGAGGTTGAACTTTGATCTTTGATTGGAGAACTTTGCACCGGTGGATGTCTTTCCCCGAGAATCAAGCTCACCATGTCAAGTGGGTCATAGCCCCTGATTCAAGTTGTTGCACTTTATCTTTGATGGCATTTGTTTAGAGGAGAAACCTCTTGCCCCTTGGTAGACGTCTGGTTCAACGTAACCCTGCATCAAAAGAACCCTCGAGATCCTTGAAATGGTTATTGAAAAAATGCTATGGTATGATGTTATGATGTTATGTACATGTATGCAGAAGCAAGTAAGTGTATATACAGACAGTCATATTCACACAAAGCAAACAAGTCCTTAGGTTTAGGCTTGCATGGGGTTTGTAGGTAAGTACCCTTTTGAAGTTAGTTGGCTCATCCTGTCCTAAAATAGAAACTGGGTTCTAAGGAGTTCAATATCATTGGATTGTTTTCTGTGTTCATTGTTTTGGTTTAGCCACTTAACTGGCGACCAAAATATTCCAAGAAAACAACCCTCAACGAGTGTAGTATCGAGTATCTACCAACTTCAGACTGCACCAAAGTCGGTCATCTCACTACCCCTAAAAAGGCTAGGATGGTCAAGTAAGGTTCTAAGAGTTTATTAGTACTTCATGACATCACTCAGCGGCCCCGTACTCTCCTTGATTAAACTCAAGGGTTACCGGTACTCACAAATATGTCACACTAACATAGCTTACTTCTTCAACCATGTCGGTATACCCCGCTCAGTTCCCTCACAGTTTTATTGCTATTTACCTAAAAAGGTGCCCCCAAATTCGGGTGTAGGATTTACAACAAACCCAAACAAGGACCCAAAAAGTAAAGCAATCAAAGCAATCAAAGCAAGTATGTAAAGGTGATCTAAACCCTAAGGTAACCCCACTTTTAAAGAGTCCCCAGCAGAGTCGCCAGTTCTGTGATACGGTGGGAGAACTGACTTGAGGTTTTGCATTTGTATTCGCACTTGTTCGGTTTCGCAAGAGTCGCCACCGACTTTTTATTTTATCCTAAAGGAAAGGTTAAAAAGCACAGGAAAAACCTTTTGAGATGTTTCGTGGGTTCGGGGGGTAGATTATGAAAAGGTAAGGTATTAGCACCCTTTTCATCCATGGTTATCCATGGGCTCTTAGTTACTTGTTTTAGATCACTTGCCTTGATTTTCAATTGCTTGAAATAGTGGTGTGTGTGTGTGTGTTTTGAAAATATTTTGAAAAAGATGCCTTGTCTAGGCAACCGTTGTAACAATTCTTTACTCGAATATTTTACAAAGGTGTTTGTCTTTTCAAAAGATATTTCAATGTTTTTGAAGGTTGTTTTGAAAGTTGTGTTGTGGAGTGATGTTTTGAAAATAGGCAAGTGTGTTTTGCAAGTTGGATCAAGTAACTAAGAGTTGTCTACCCCTAAATTTACTCAAAGATTTTTCTCATGTTTTAACCCTTTTAACAGTTTTGTTCCACCATTGTATTTGGTGGACAATCTTGTGTTAGGATGTTAACGGGACAGGCGCGGGTCATCGTATGGACCATGAATGCAATGGTGCCAAGTGTCTTTGGCAATTTTGCTTGAAGGGACTATGATCATTTTGTTTAGGCAACTTCGAAAGCGTCATCGAGGGACTATGATCATTTGAATTATTTTGCCAAAGAAACTCAACATGCAAGCATGGCCCATTTTGGAAGGCAACGAGTGGGATTAACCTAGGGGTGCAAGTGTGAATGGTGTATTGATTGTCATGAATTTGTCTTTGTATTAGGTTATCTAGCGGTTGATTTTATTTACATGCAAACCCTAGGTCTAAACATGGTATAATTAAAAGCGATAAATTGCGGGAATTTAAAGTCTACGCTATTACAAATAAGTGTCCGGGAATGGGGGTACAAATATTTACAAATGGGGATGAGACTTATTAGGAGAGTAGTGTCCAAATATATTTACAACCAAATCGAATCGCATTCTCAAATGTAATATGTATCAATGCATAAGAATAAAAGACAAGCAAATGTATTGGTGTAAGTGTAAGTGATTATTTACAAATGATGCAAGTATTAACCTAATATAATTATTAAGTATTTATTTATGCATTAATATCATTTTGGGTATTTTTGTTAATTAAGCATAAACAAATGTTTTAATGAAAAGAAAAGAAAAAAAAGTTTAAGTTTGTGAAAATTAATGTTTATGTATTTTAGTTAATATTTTATACAAGGTTTACTTGAAACAAAAAGAAGTTTTAAAAGGGAAAGTTGTTTAACTTAAAAAATATATTTTTTATGTATTTTAAGTGTAATAAAAAGTATTGTTACTAAAAAAATCTTAGTATATGAAAGAAAACAATATATATCATTTTTATTAAAAAAGAGTTAATTTATGTATAAAATAAATAAATAAAGTAATAGAAAAATAGTGTTAATTTGAAATGAAAAAAAAATCAAATAAAAGAAAAAAGCAGCAAAGGATTAAATGGGCTTGGCGAGGGATTTGTATTTGGCCCAAACAAAATTTGGAAATATGATTAGGGGGGGGGGGTATCACACTGAATCAGTTGGTACATTGCCAGTTTTTGATGGGCTTAAACTTTAGGATGGGGCGAGGCCCAACGCGTTTTGCAAATATTTTCTAAGGGTTTCATTCGTTTGGTTCATTTTTTGGAATTAGGGTTACAGGCTTGAGTTACAGAGGCGCCGTTTATCTTCTTCTCCTCTTTGTCTCCATGAGCCAAGCTTATTGACGCTCCTCCCAACCTTAGGCTACCAGGCGCCGCTTCCGTCTCCTTCTCCCCATGGTCGAACCAGACAGTGACGAAAAAGAGGTAATGATTCAAATCTTAGGGTTTTCGAACTTCTCTTGCATGTTTTACTTTTCATGTATTGATTCTGATTTTATGTGTTGTTGTTCATATGAGGTGTGAAAGGAGGGAGAAGAAATACTACCTTTGTTGGAGACGGAGGAGGACGGTGGCGTCCTAGGGCGGCCGGAGGCGGAGAACGCGTGATGCTGCGAGCTTTGTGGAAAAACTGGTACTCGTATTTGCTTTTTATGGTTTAATGATAAAGGTCTGAAAACCTAGCTTTATCTGTTTCTGAACACTTCTTTTCCTCTTCCACTTGCTTGCTTGCTTCTGTATGAGATACTTGATTTGAATCTGAGTGTTGATGTACGAACCCTATGATGAGGTTGCTCTGAGGGTGGCCTGTTGGTTTGATGCTTCAAGGCTTGTGTTTGGTTGGGCTTGAAGTTTCAGGTTTGATTGGAATTTGTTGGTTTGAATAAGGGCTATGGCTTGTGTTTGACAGTTTGTTTGTAAGCTTGTTTGTAAGCTTGAACATAGGTTGCAAGGCAGGTTGTAAGCTTAGCAGGTTTGAGGTGGTTCTGGTTTTTAGGCAGGCATGAGGCTTGTGTTCATGGCTTCTGTTTGAGGCTTGTGTTACAGGTTTATACAGGTGAAGGCTTCTGGTTTTAGGCTTGATATGTTTGTTTTTGAAACTGAGTTTAGGTTTTGGAGCTTAGGCTTTTTGTTTGGAACAGATTAGAGGCTTGGAGCTTGTAGAGGCAGGCTGTTTATGGTTCTCTCACAGTTTGTGGCTTCTATATTTTTTGTGATATTCTGCCCCCTCCTCCTTCTTATTCTGATATGTTTTGTTTTATATATCTTCCTAAGCCTAAAGCCTGTAAGCCTCTTCTCTCTCTCTCTCTTCTCTCTCTCTACAGATTAAAAGGCATTTGTTTATTGCTTAAAACTGTCTTTGCTCTGAAAAAGTACTGGCCTTGAAAATGATGATTTTGAAATAAGCTTGCATTGTCTCTTTCCTCTGTGTACTTTCAAGATTTTCTGCATATCTCTTGACAGCTTTATATCTTTTGATATCCTTTTGATAGCTCTTGGACAGTTGGTTGACATTGGACTTGTTTTTGGATTTGTGTAACTTGCAATTTGTGCAGTTCAGTTTGCTATTCAGTTTGAAAACTTTGGTTGACAATTTGGAACTATGAACTATGCAGCTTTATGCACTTTTCAATTGATTTGCCTCTTTTGGTTTGAAAATTTGAAATTAGGCAGCCTGTGTAACAACTTTGAATTTGTGCAATATTGTAACTTTGTGCATTTCATATTTTATTTGCAAGCATATTTCTATCCCTCTTTGTGAACCAAGAGTAATCTTGTGATTTGCAGAGAGGGCAAACAAACTGATTCCGGCCAGTTACTTTTAATGATGAACTTTAAATTAATTGTCTGCTTTTTTATTTTTCATCTGTATTGACTTCTCTTCTTTTTCTTTTTTGCAGGTAAAAATTAATTGATCAATGGGGAGCGTCAATAGAAGATGAAGATTTAGAAAACTTAGGATATAGCTTTATTTTACCTTTAATTATTTGTAATAACATTATTTGTAAATACTGTAAATGTATTCAAATAACATTTGTACTTAATAATTAAAAGTAAAAAAAATTTAATCCTTTTTAATTCTTCTTCAATTTTTTATTTAATTATTTATAATTCTTAAATTATAATAAATGGAAATAAATCCCAATTATTCTAACTTAGAATAAATAATTAATTAATAAACACTGTAGTCTTGCAATCAATAATTAACCCGGCGTCCCAATTAAACATGAGCAATGCACAGTCAATCAAATAAACATCCATATGCCTATCTCTTTATTGATTAAATCAAACCCCTACAAGTTCTCAATCAGAAACCTCAATCCATATCTCAGAGTAATTGAAAAGAACTGTAGAATTAATTCTTTCTGAGAATGCGCGCACAAAACCCTGATTCGTGATTTAATTTTCACAGAAGCGCCTGCCTGATTAAACCATGAGCCCAAACTCAAACAAACCCTAATAACCTGCTTGAACTGCTCCAGAGTCCATGAAAACCCTAATTTGGCTAGACTGACAAGAAAAATTCTGTTTGACTGGTTCTTGAGCCAATCTGAAAAATCAGGAAAAGCCCGAAGCTATGATTTCTTGTGGAAAAATAGGAGGGCAAATTTTGGGGTACAACACATGTGAAGTGTTTGTATTATATTATAGTGGTCCCAACTTTTCTTTGTTGACAAAAAAAAATGATAAACTAATAATAATAATAATAATAATAATAATAATAATAATAATAATAATAATAATAATAATAATAATAATAATAATAATAATAATAATAATAATAATAATAATAATAATAATAATAATAATAATAATAATAATAATAATAATAATAATAATAATAATAATAATAATAATAATAATAATAATAATAAAAGAAACTAAAAGTGTTAGTAATAATAATAAATACAAAATAGAAAATAAAGGAGACATTAAATTAACTATTTATGATTTTTTTTCTTGAATTAAAATAAATGAAAATAAAAGTGAAAATTAAAAGATAAAAAATAAAATACATATAAGAAAGTAAAATGACTTATATAAATTTTTCTAGATTTTTTTGAAATAAATGATACCAATATATAAATTTAAATTAATAAAAAAACACATTTTTGATAATTTTTTAGTAAAGAAGTAAAAATAGTAAATAAAAAAATAATATGATGCTAAGTACATTTTTTTGTGATTTTTTTTAAATGGAAAAGAAATCATGAATAAAACACAATAAAAATCAAATTCCACTAAATTCTTAAACGACTTCTAACGGTTCTATTTTTCCGTAGTTTTTCAAAGCATAATCAGCTCTTGACTTGTAAAGAAAAATTGTAGATGACGTCAAGGAGAATCATATGCACAAAGAACTACTCAAAATATAGAAATTTGAATAAGTTATGAATTTTTGAAGTCTGACTTGAGAATTGGCAAAAATAGGTCAAACCATCTGTGAATACTTGCTATGAATGATGCAGATGGAGGGTGGGATCGTATGTCAAAAATTAAGGTATGACAGATGCCCCTATTTAAGTTTCTTCTATCGGAGATATGAAGATACTTAAATATAACATAAAGCCCGAATTTTGGTCCTAAGATGCCACAAAATGTATATGATATGAATGAGTGCAATGAACTCTTTTTGACACTTTTTTTGTATTTGATATGATATGATATGTGAGACATACTCTGTGGGAATAAGACCTGAAACAAGAAATTTAGTAAACTCAACGAGATAATGTGGCAAGACATGCTGGGAAAACACAACATATTTGGCGTCCAATATTGGCATTGGAGGAGGTGAAAAACACCATATTGGAGGATAATACATCCAATCATTGGCTTTGAATGACAATAAACATATGAACAAGGACCACGACATCCGATTATTGGCTTGGGATGAAGGTAGAAATGATTTATGACATCCAATCATTGGCTTTGGATGAAAAGACGACCATGACATTCAATGATTTGCTTTGATTGAAGGGAAAAGAGACGTGACATCCAATGATTAGATTTGGATTAACAAAAAAGTCGAGACATCCAATTAACGACTTTGGACGGTGAAAAAAGATCATGACATCTAATATTTGCTTCAGATGGTAGAGAGAAACATGATATTCAATATTAGCATTTGTTGAAAGTGAAAAGTGACAACACACCTAATGTTGTACCCTAAATTTCCCCTTCCATATTTCTCAATACATGTCAAGTGAGGTCCTCAAATTGCTCAAAGAGGTCCAAGAGTTGACCAGACAAACTCTCTCCTAAGCCAGTCTACCTCAAATTAGGGTTTCATTTTGCATCAAGATGCCTGAGCCCAAAGGGTCCCAAATGCTCACCATTGTCCTAATATGTTCTCAAGATCATCCATATCAAGTTTCAAGTCTTGCAGAGGAAGTTTGCTCAGTCAATTGCTCAAGTGCCTAGAAATCGACTATGCTAGGTCAAAAGTCATTTGTGGCCCACATACAGTCAAACTTCAAGATTTTTTGTCAACATTATCATTTTGAAGTATCATTCATCATTTGATCAATGGTTGATCATGATTCCTCAAGGATTGCTCACAATTCATCAAAACCCAAAAAGTTGCTAAATTAGGGTTTTGCAGGAAAAGTCAACTCAAATTTGACCAAGCATAACTTTCTCATACTTTATCAAAAATGACCCATCCAAAGTTCATTTTGAAGAGGATGTAATTCCCTACAATTCATCTTCATCTCTCAAGTTTAAAACATGCACTCACAAGAAGATATGAATTTGGACATTATAGGTCATTTTGAAAAGTCAACAAAAACACCTTTTGGGTCAAAGCTTCATACATGAACATGGAAGACTCAATTGAGATGAAACCAAAAGGGTTGCTTAGAGGACATCCTAAGCTATCTAAAAAGTCCAAGAACACATATCTAGGGTCAAAATTTAAAGATTTGCATTGGCCAAGTTGACCCTTTTTGCAAAATTGCCAAAAGTCAAATGTGTCCAAAATTGCATTTTTTGCTAAACGGGCCCAACTTTTTATGCTTGCACTGAGTTTGTAATGTGCCCCATGACCCATGAGCCCTTCCACTTATCATTCTTTCATTTTTGTTATTTATTTTGATTTTATTTCATTTTAATCAAATAAAATCAATATAAAATAATGAAAATATCAAAAATCAATAAAACCTTGAGATTTTGTGCATGATTAGATTCATGATACAACTGGAGACAAAATCAAATCGTGCAAGGCTTCATATGGACACAAAAAGACTGAATTTGCTTGTTTTGGAAAGATTTGGTGCAAGGATTGAATCATTGATAAATCTTCATAATTGGAAAAGATTTGATACAAAATTTAACCCTAATTCACTCTAGTATACATAAGAAATGAAGGAAGACCAACGAAAGGGGCTAGAGGCGTGCAAAGGCAGAGAAAGAATTACAAAATTTCAAAGAAAAAGTGCAGACTAAATTCCAAGTTGCAGACCATCTCAAGCCATTCTAACCACACCAATCAATTGCTAGACGCCCCAAGATCGTGTTTCAATCGTTAGCAAGCCTCCTCACGCCCTGAAATGCATCGTAGCAGTCACACGGTTTGCCTATTTTCTTAAATTCGAATATATTGATTCTGGCATATTTAGCATGATTGATTGGCATATTCATAATTCTTGAGATGTTTGCAAGCTAATGACTATATTTAATTTCTGTTTATTGAGTGAACATGAAACTGCCATGGCTAGGGTTTGTTCTTTGTTTTTAGGGGTTTCTCATACAGGAAAAATTGGGAATGGATAATGGTACCATGATGCTCGTGAGGTTGAAATGAGTTGATTGGTACCATTGGTTTTCATTTATCATGCGCGTACAAGATTTTTGAAATGCATAGGGGCTATACCTACACTTAATGTTCGTAGGTAAAAGTTCTAAAACTTACAGCGACGGTGGGAGGAAGAAGATGGATACGTGGCGCTCCCTGGCTTGCCAGTTTGAATTTCGCGCGTTTCAAAGTTTAGCATTTTGTTTTATTATATAATATTTGTTTGTTATTGTATGTACAATTAAAACAACCAGCTCAGTTGGCAAGCGTGCAAGGGAGGAATGCTCAAGGACCTGGGTTCGATCCCAGGTCCCAACTTTTATTCATGCTTTTCTTGAACAGAAAATCCAGCATGTTACATGGAAAGGGATCCATCATGCACTATCCAGATCTGATCGTTCAAACCACCAAGGCTTCAGATCTAAGGCCTCCCCCCTGAAGGACCACCATGCGCCCCAGTCAAGCGTGTACATGGGATTGGGAAAAGTCAAACAGGCCAGGAGTTGTTGGGCCAAGAAATCAGATTCATACCCCCCCTTTGCTAGACAATTAGGCCCATTTTCCTTTCTCTTCTATTTATTTCTTTTATTTAAATTAATTTGCTTAATTTTTTATTTATTTTTTTACAAAATTAATCACCTTTTTTTTATATAAAATCATAAAATCAAAAATCATTAATTAGAAATAGTTTTTCTTTATCAAATTTAATTTAATTTAGTTTAACTTAATTTAGGAAAATTCTAACTTTTTTTTTGTTAATTAAAACCAATTAGAAAAAATTAGGGTTAGACTCTTGATTTAATATTTATTTCTTTCTCAAAATAAAAATACAAAAAATAGGTTAATTTAATTATTTTTCTTAAATTAAAATTAATCAGTAATTAGGTTCCTTTTTATTCAATTGAGTTTTTATCTTCTCAAATAACAGAAAACGACAAAAATGATTTTCCCTTTAAATTACAATTAGGTATAGTTGGGGTCAAAACCCTAATTATTTTGCATTCGATTCATCGCGCGTGTTTATTATATTTGCAATATTGATGTAACTGTCCATGCTATGTAATAGTTTAATCTAGGACTTTCTTTTATTTATCGTCTTTTGTGGGTTTTTTTTTCTGGCTATGTAATTAATCCCTATCCCGAAGCCTTATAATAGCGTAGGTTTATTTTCTCGCATTTTAATTCTCGCGAATATTAACTGTTTAGATGTATGTTAATAGGATTGTATGACAAGATTGCATGATAATTTAAAATGGCTAGAAAACCCTAATGTGCAATGATAATAACTGAAATCAAATCACTCGTACATATGCACTCCTAGGGTATACTCTCACTTCGGTTGCCTTCGGTAAACGATCATTAAGTATAGGGTGTCTTAGTGGTACCCTCCTGTCTAACAAAGATCAAATGTCCCGTTCGAAATGTTGCCTCAGAAATGTTGCCTCGAATATGATCTTAAGACTTTAGGGTTATTACTAAGGTGTCTTAACATTGCTTCAATGATCGTACGTCCCTTACGAATTGACCCTTACAAATCCAACGACGGTGCTACCTATTTCTCATTGGTGGGATAACGTTGTCTAAAGGAAACGAGAATAGAAACGATCTTTTTTCAAGTAGGTAGATGCTAGTAGGTGCTTGCTCGAAATCAAACTTTTCACACTTACACTCTTCAAAACAATTTTCAAAACAACTTCGTCACACCTTTGAGGACTGATACAACGGTTATCATGAAGTCAAAACTTTTCAAAACAAAGCACATACACAATCAATTTTAAAAAGATGAGCAAGTACCTAAGAGCCCATGGAAAACCATGGATAGAAAGGGTGCTAACACCTTCCCTTTCTATAATCTACCCCCCGTACTCTAAAACATCTCGAAAAAGGATTTTTCTGTACTTTTTTCCTTTCCGATTGGATGAAATAAAAGTCGATGACGACTCTTACTTACCGCGACATTTTGCGAACAAAAAATGCAAAATGCAAACCAGTATTAAATAGTCGGTTCTGCCACCGTATCACACCCAATATTAGCATTTGACAGAAAGAGAAACAACACATCCAAGATTAGCATTGGCCGGAAAAGAGAAACAACAATGCATCCAATATTAGCATTGGAATAGAAACAACACACCTAATATTAACATTGGAATAGAAACAACACACCCAATATTAGCATTGGACATAAATAGAAACAACACACCCAATATTAGCATTGGACGGAAAAGAGACATAACATCCAATATTAGCGTCAGACGAAAAAGAAAAAGATGGACAGACAGACATCTACTTTGGTGGGTGCCAAGTAAGTTAGACTTTTACCACAAGGAAAAATGTTGATAATAACAAGACCTTGGGAAATACAAACAAGCGTAAAATACTCTTCGAGCTAAACATGATATTGAATTTTTCTTGTGCATGATGTATGAGTGATCAATGCATGTAATGTGAATAATTACGACGATTGAGCTAGACTCTTTTGTATGGGAAGATTGGAACATTGTTCCTCAACACAGGGAACACTACAAACTCTGCTTCTCGAAAGATATATTGAACAACCTTATGTCACAACTTGCCAAGTGTATAAAATTGTTGATCCTTTCAAGAAGAACTAGTGATATATGTTTGGCGACTGCCCTTGATTGATTGATAACTGCTTTAGGTTAACTGATCATTGCTTCAGTTTGACTGATTCTTAAAATGACTGCTTCATTGTGTGCTTGAAACACTTACCCTAGTATTATTCACGAAGAAGAAATTCTGATAAAATTATAAGAGAAGCAATCATTGATAAACAAATATGAGAATAAGCTCCAACAGGACCCTGAAGATAATTGCCCCTGATTAAAACATAAACCAAGTTTCTCGACAGTTTGAAAATTTCTTAATAATGAAAACATGTTTGCAAATAAAATTGTTCACCTAAAATGGTAATTTAAATGCAAAGCTCATGCAAAAAGATTAAAATCAAAATAATTATTGGCAAGACATCATTCTTGAAAGAGCAAAGAGTTCATTGTCTAAAACATAGTGGTTTAAATATTTGAAGTAAAAGATGAACTAAGGGATCACTAGTTAAAGCACAATGCTTTAAAGTAAAAGATAAAGCAATGGCATAATGCCAAGAGCAAAAGATTAGTGGAAACTTGGGAGTCAGTTGACGCAACCTTGTTATAGTATGCTTTCAAATGTAACCTAGCTTCAATTAGGTCTTTCGAGGGTTGTAACATGGTCTGGTTCACAGTTTATGAAGCAAAGGATAAAGGCTCAAAGTTTATTTTTACCCACCCCATTCTTTGTGATGTTATTCATCCTACCTTTATGAAACAAAGGTTTAAATCACAATGTTTGATTTATGTTTTGCCATCTCTCTTCTTCTTTTCTCTTATCCTACCTTGATGACATGATATCATGGTTAGGTGTATGTTTGATTGTTGTTTTTCCATCTCTCTTCTTCTTTTCTCTCATCCTACCTTGATGACATGATATCATGGTTAGGTGTATGTTTGATTGATGTTTTTCCATCTCTATTCTTATTTTCTCCCATCCTACCTTGATGACATGATATCATGGTTAGGTGTATGTTTGGTTTATGTTTTACCATATCTCTTCTTCTTTTTTCTCATCCTACCTTGATGACAATATATCATGGTTAGGTGTATGTTTGATTGATATTTTGCCATATCTCTTATTATTTTTTTCTCATCCTACCTTGATGACATGATATCATGGTTAGGTGTATGTTTGATTGATGATTTGCCATCTCTCTTCTTCTTTTCTCTTATCCTACCTTGATGACATGATACTATGGTTATGTGTTTATTTTACTTGGTGTCTTACCTTATCTCTCTCTCTTTTATCCTACTTTGATGACATGATATCATGGTTAGGTGTTTCTTTTTTTTTTGTGATGTATTATCATTTATTCCCCTATCTTTCTTTCTTGCCTACATGACATGATATTTTGGTTAAGAATTCTTACCCCTCTTTCTTCTAGCTCTTACCTTTATGACATGATATCATGGTTAAGAAAGGCTATCCCCCCTTTCTTCTATGTTACCTTGTTGACTTGATATCTTGGTTAATTTAGTCTTTGTTTTATCTCTTATCTATGGCTTGTTAGTGTTCACGTCTCCACCTATTACATGAGTGTTTGTGTGTCACTTGCTTATCTAAGTAGTTATGTTTTAGGTATCTTATCTAAGTGCCTAATTGTGAAGTTTGCTTTCTTTCATTATCTTATCTAAGTATGTGATTGTTTGATTCTTCTTCTTCTTCTTTCTCCTACCTTGTGAGATTTGCATGCTCCCTATAGGATCCTTTAGTTCATTCTTATCTAAGTTTGAACTAAATAGACCTTAGGTTTTGAATCCATGCATGAAAACATTAGGTAGATCTCCCTCTTATCCCAACTTTAGATCCACAAGCATGACAACAAGTAGGATCAAGATTCCCTTTTGGTTATTCTTTTCTCTTTTGCATTCATTTAAGACAAAAACTTTTTTTCTTAATAAAAAATCCAAAAAAATAAAACATTACTCAAACACTTTCAAAAATAAAGGAGAAGTACTTAGATACCCTCACCTTCTGAGGGACCATCTAATGTATTCTCCTAACAAAACACTCAACAAATGCAAACCTTTTTGTCTTCACACTTTTTTCTTTTAACCTTTTCAAAAAGGAGAAATACTTAGATACCCCAACCTTCTGTGGGACCATCTAACATATTATCCATAAAAAACACACAACAAACCAAAACACCTTTTTAGGTGAACTACGAGTGCCATGTTCTCTCATTGCACGAAGAGGGTACGTAGGCACAAAGGTTCACAACCACAGCGGGCACAACTAATAAAAACTTTTTTGTGTGTACATACTCTTGCATGCATTCCCTTAGCATTATGCTTTATATTTTTACACACCCTTTATTAGAAAAAACTTGAGTGGATCCTGTGGAGTACCACATATGTGAGGGATACTAATACCTTCCCCTTGTGTAATCGACTTCCTTACCCTTTCTCTTGGTCATGAGAACATGTTCTTTATCTTCCTTAGGTTTACTCAGTGTTTCCTTTACCTCTCTTGGGATAAATAACATTGATGGCGACTCTTCTTTGCCACCTTCGCGTTCGATAATTTTTCGAGATGTGACAGCTGGCGACTCAGCTGGGGATATATCCTAAGCAAGTCAGTCCTAGCTTTTGTTTGTTTCTTTTCATTGGTTGTTTGTTTGTTTATTGCTTTATTGCTATATTTGTTTATTTGATTACATTTTATTTCATTGCTTCTATACTCTGGTTCATACTGTGGTACTGTTATCCTTTATTGGGTTGGGAGTTTTATTGAGGTAAAAGGACAACTACCCATGCTAGTATACACATAGGATTAGAGTGGATACTCATGTCGAATCACGTGGCCCTTGACACGTATGAGGAGAGATGAGAGACCACACCCAAACAAGGTTCTCTTGACGATGCCTTTGTCTTTAACCTCTCGTGTAATAGACAAAGTGTTTGAATAGAGGACTCACGACTCTGGTTTGCCATTAGGAACATTTGTTCTATCCAAGACTAGAACCTACCTGTGATATGGGGTGGGGTTTTTCAGGAAAACAAGCCTTTAACCTACCTGGTTTTCTTATTCAAGATGTGATCTATACCTTTGATCCTATTACTTTTGACCTGGTTTTGTTGACAACACATCAGTTGTTCAATTATTGGAACCTTGATCCCATTGCATTCATAAGCATTGTTGATAACATTCTTTCTGACATGCATGTTCTTATATTTCCAGGTTTTCTATTATTTGAGTCTAGTTGCTAAGCCTTTTAAGATGGACACTGAAAAGAAGAGAAACTACAAATATCATATCATCGACAAATTCCCACAATCAACTCTAGATGATCTTGTCAAGTTATCTAAAATATCTTCTGTTGAAAATATTGATACTTTCAAGAAATAATTTGGAAGAATTTTTTATTATCTTGAATCTCCACTTAGTGAGTACCAGAGGGATGTCATCCACACCTTGTTATAATTCTATGATCGTCCTCTGAGATGTTTTGTGTTCCTAGATTTCTTGCTAGCTCCTACCTTGGAGGAATATTCTAGCATCCTGAATCTTCCCATCTTGCACCAGGTACCTTTCAATGCTTCAATGGAGAAGCCTACCTCGGATCAGATTGTTGCTGCTCTTTATTTGAGCGTGTCTATTGTGGAAGCCAACATAGGAAAAAGGGATAATTCTTTGGTTACCATTTGAGCTTTATGTTGAAAGAGGCTCATGCTAAAGCTGATAAGGAGGATTGGAAAGCTTTTAATGTCATGCTAGCTTGTTGTATTTAGGGGATTATATTGTTTCCCAATATGATTAAATTCATTTATGTGAATGTTATTTCTATCTTTATCCAAAGAAATCATGTGCCAACTCTCTTAGGAGATGTTTATCACTCTATTTATTCCAGAAGTTATAAGGGGAAGGGTGGTGTTGTCCATTGTTGTGCTTCATTGATTTATGAATGGTTTAGAAGTCATCTTTCTTTCCTAGGAGCTTTTATAGATGTAAGTGTTTAGTTATTGGCATGTATTTTTGGTAAAATCAGGTGTGTGAATGTAACGACTGATGTCATAACATTCTGGATTATTAGGTACTTTATGCAGAAAAAGAATGGCATACAGTAGCTGCTATTTATGAATGTGTATCTGAGCATTTTGAAATGATCACATTTATCACTTTCTACCAAAATCAGTAAACAGGATTTATGTTGTCATAACCAATGTTAAGACATCCTGTACTGATCTAACAGTTATGCAGTTTGGTTAATTCTGAGATTTTTCAGGAATTTGGTTCATACCTTCCAGAACAGAATCTCACGTGGACTTTAGGTTAACCTAGCTCAATCCTAATCTGGTTGATAAAGTCTTGTGACCAAGTCTTGAGGTTAACCCTAATTAACCCTAGCTTTTCGTGGAAGCCCTAACTGAAGAAACAGCTGCATATATATTCAACAGGAAAGCTGATTGGAAATTAACTCTTAGACATAAGAACAACTTGGGGCTGTATAGTTTTAACTACTGTAATCCAAGCAAGTATCATTGTGATAAGTGACTTGGAATAGGTTTTGATTGTAAGGGTTGTGTATCACTAAAAGCTTTGAAGCAAGAGTGTTTGTGTCTCTTGACTAAAGCTTTGAAGCAAGGTCAAGTTAGGTTTATGTATCACTCAAAACTTTGAAGCACGAGTGTTTGTGTTACTTGATTAAAAGCTGTGAAGCATAATCAAGTGTATGTTCTGAAGAGTGTCTTCATTATTTCATTAGTCAATTGTTTAGTATCACTGCTGTGATTGAGGGGGAGTGAGTAGGAACTCAGGTTTAAGTTGAACTTAGATTGAAGTTGCATTGGGTAGGTCTTAAGTGAAGGATATAAACTGGTTGGTTTATTCCTGAATTAATATCTCTTATAGTGGATTTCCTCCCTGGCTTGGTAGCCCCCAGAGTAGGTGTTGTTTCACACTGAACTGGGTAAACAATTGACTGTGTTCTTTACTGTTTTTCTATTTACTGTCTTATAGAAAGTCAGATACGGTGTCATAACATTCACTGTGACATTGAGTATCTGCTACCAGAATTTCAATTGGCATCAGAGCAGGCACCATGCCTGTCTTACTGGGTGAGATCTAGGGATATCACTTTCTGGCACTATGGACAAAGAAGGAGTTTTTGGAAACAGACCACCCATTCTGGATGGATTAAATTATGACTACCGGAAACCTCGTATGATTGCCTTCTTAAAATCACTGGACAAAAAGGCTTGGAGAGCTGCTGACAAAGGATGGAACCATCCCACCATAACTGAGAAAGATGGGACAATCAGTCTGAAGCCTGAGGAAGAATGGAGCAAAGAAGAAGATGAGTTAGCCCTGGGTAATTCCAAATCATTAAATGCCTTGTTCAATGGAATTGATAGAAACATATTAAGACTAGTACATCAATGTGAACTAGACAAGGAAGTTTGGGACACTCTCAAAACTACTCATGAGGGCACATCCAAAGTAAAAATGTCAAGGCTTCAGATGCTGACTACCAAATTTGAGAACCTAAGGATGATGGAAGATGAAACCATTCATGAGTTTCACATGAACATCTTGGAGATTGCCAACACCTCAGGAGCATTGGGAGAAAAGATGCAAGAAGAAAAACTGGTAAGACAGATTCTCAGATCCTTTCCTAAAAGATTTGCAATGAAGGTAACTGCTATAGAGGAAGCCCAGGATATCAGCAAGTTAAAGGTGGATGAACTCATTGGGTCTCTTCAGACCTTTGAGATGGGGATCAGTGACAATGTTGACAAGAAAAACAAGAGCATAGCACTTGTATCCAACACTGAAGATGAAAACAAGGAGGATGAAGAAGAAAATATTTCAGAAGCTATAGCCATGCTTGGAAGACAATTCAACAAACTCATCAAGAGAATGGATCCAAAGTCAAGGTCAAATGTTAAGAACATTCCTTCTGATATTAACAGATCTTATGACTCCAGCAGAAGACCAAAGTCTGAAGAGAAGGGAAATCAAAGCAGAGGAATTCAATGCCATGGATATGAAGGATATGGGCACATTCGAGCTGAATGTCCTACCTTTCTTAAGAAACAAAAGAAAGGAATGTCTGTTACCTGGTCTAACTGTGATTCAGAAAGTAATTCTGAAGAAGAATCTGCCAAACTAGTTACTGCACTAACTGGTGTTTGTACCTCTGAAAGTGACACTAGTGATGAGGAAGTGACATTTGAAGAACTGGCTGATACCTACAAGAAATTATGTATCAGAAGTGCTGAAGTCTGTCAGCAAAATGAGAGACAAACAAAACTCATAATAAAGTTGGAGGTTGAGAAAAGGGCAGACATTGAAACTATAAGTCATCTAGAAGGGGAAGTTCAAATGTTGAACTCAAAACTGAACCAGATGACCAAATCTGTCAAGATGCTGACAAATGGAACTGACAAATTGGAAGAAATCCTTCAGGTTGGACAAAATGTGGGAAACAAGTCTGGTCTAGGATTTGTGGCAGCAAAGAAATCTGGTGCAGACAAGAAGATCAGGCCCGATAAACAAATGTCAAAGCAGATGTCACAACATAGCACTCAACATCGGGAACAGAGAAATATGAAGAAAAAGTACCAAAGATGGAGATGTCATCATTGTGGGAGGTTAGGTCACATAAAGCCATTCTGCTTCAGATTGTATGGATACCCTAATCAGAACCCATGTGTCAAACCTAAGTCTAACAAGGTACCACATACTCCACAGTGGAAGAAAAAGGCTACTACCCTGATAGCCCACACTTCCCTTAGAGTCTCTGCAAAGGAAGACTGGTACTTTGACAGTGGGTGTTCTAAGAACATGACTGGAATCAAGAACCTTCTCAATAATGTTAAACCTCACACCACTAGTTATGTCACCTTTGGAGATGGTGCTAGAGGAGAAATCAAAGGAGTTGGTAACTTGGACTGCCCTGGAGTTCCAAATCTAAATGAAGTATTATTGGTAAAAGGCCTGACTGCTAATCTCATTAGTATCAGTCAATTATGTGATCTAGGATTCAAGGTCAACTTCTCAAAATCTGAATGTCTTGTAACTAATGAGAAACAAGAAGTTGTAATGAAAGGAGTCAGATCTAAAGACAACTGTTACTTGTGGGAGCCTGAGAACACTAATTACTCCACTGTGTGTTCTATTGCCAAAGAAGAAAAAGAGGTGAAACTGTGGCACCAAAAACTTGGCCATCTTCATCTAAGAGGAATGAAAAGGATTATATCCATGGAGGCAGTCAGAGGGATTCCAAGACTGCAAATTGATGAAGGGAGAGTTTGTGGTGAATGTCAGGTTGGTAAGCAGACTAGGATGTCACATCCAAAGTCAAGACATCTGACCACCTCTAAGGTTCTAGAACTTCTACATATGGATCTGATGGGACCAATGCAGGTGGAAAGTCTTGGTGGAAAAAGATATGCCTATGTTGTTGTGGATGATTTTTCCAGATTCACCTGGATTAACTTCATTAGAGAAAAATCTGATGTATTTGAAGTTTTTAAAGAACTGTGCAAAAGAATTCAAAGAGAAAAAGAAGGGTGTATTGTCAGAATCAGAAGTGATCATGGCAAGGAATTTGAAAACAGTAAGTTTAATGAGTTTTGTTCCTCAGAAGGAATTAGTCATGAATCCTCTTCTCCTATAACTCCTCAACAAAATGGAGTTGTAGAAAGGAAAAATAGGACCATATAGGAATCTGCCAGAGCAATGATACATGCCAAAAGACTTCCTATTCATTTTTGGGCTGAAGCTATGAATACAGCCTGTTATGTCCATAACAGAGTCACTTTGAGAAAGGGAACCTCATCCACCATTTATGAACTCTGGAAAGGAAGAAAGCCAATTGTGAAGTACTTCTATGTATTTGGTAGCAAATGCTATATTCTGGCAGATCGTGAACAAAGGAGAAAGCTGGACCCTAAAAGTGATGAAGGAATATTTATAGGATACTCCTCCAACAGCAGAGCTTATAGGGTATTCAATTCCATGACCAAAGTCATGATGGAATCAATAAATGTCATAATTGATGATTATCATGAGGAAAAAGATGTCCCTTGTAATGTTGAGACATTCTTTGAGACTCCAACTCAACAGAATGACCTACCTAACACCACTACAGCAGACTCTGAATCCAAGGAAGCTAGCAAAATCCCTTCCATCAGAATTCAGAAAGATCATCCTAAAGAACTCATCATAGGGGATCCTAACAGTGGAGTCATTACAATATCTAGAGAAATCATCTCAAACTCTTGCTTTGTGTCTAAAATTGAACCAAGAAATGTTAAGGAAGCTTTAACTGATGAATACTGGATTGGTGTAATGCAAGATGAATTGAACCAATTTAAGTAACATGAAGTATGGGAGTTAGTTCCTAGACCAGAGGGAACAAACATCATTGGCACAAAATGCATATACAAGAACAAATCAGATGCTGAAGGAGTTGTCACCAGGAATAAGGCAAGACTTGTTGCCCAAGGATACACTCAAGTTGAAGGGGTTGATTTTGATGAGACCTTTGCCTCTGTAGCCAGACTGGAATCTATCAGACTCCTATTGGGAATTGCTTGTCTCTTGAAGTTCAAGTTATTTCAGATGGATGTAAAAAGTGCCTTCCTAAATGGGTACTTAAATGAGGAAGTCTATGTGGAACAGCCTAAAGGATTTATGGATCCAAACTATCCTGATCATGTCTAGAAATTGAGGAAAGATTTGTATGGCCTGAAACAAGCTCCTAGAGCATGGTACGAAAGGTTGACAAAATTTCTCTCTGACAAAGGATACAGAAAAGGAGGCTTGGATAAAACCCTTTTTGTCAAAAATGAAGGAGGAAAGATAATGGTAGCTCAAATCTATGTTGATGACATAGTGTTTGGGGGAATGTCAGATCAAATGGTTAAACATTTTGCTGACCAGATGCAGGCTGAATTCGAAATGAGTCTCATGGGAGAACTGACCTACTTTCTTGGACTGCAAGTCTCACAGATGGAAGACTCAATTTTTCTATCTCAAAGAAAGTATGCAAAGAACATTGTCAAGAAGTTTGGTATGGAGAATGTCAGTCACAAAAGGACTCCTGCACCTACTCATTTAAAGCTATCCAAAGATTCAAGTGGGGTTAAGGTGGACCAAAGTCTGTACAGAAGCATGATAGGAAGTCTGCTGTACTTAACAGCCAGCAGACCTGACATTGCTTTTGCAGTTGGAGTATGTGCAAGATACCAAGCTGATCCTAAAGTCAATCATATCAACCAAGTGAAGAGAATTTTGAAGTATGTAAGTGGAACTTACAACTATGGCTTGCTGTACTCTCATGGTTGTTGTTGTACCCCAAAATTTGCCCTCCCATATTTCTCAAAACATTTCAAGAAAAATTCACAAGTCCAACCCGGCACGTCATATTCAGATGTTCTTTCGCCAAGATATCTCTGATAACATATTCTCAAATTCAGGTTCGACTCAAGAGTCAATTCTTTAAAGAGGGTATCCGAATGTGTGAGTTTTCTCGAAGAAATATGGTGAAGAAGTGTGTTGAAAGTGCAGTTTTTACGCGCTAAAAAATTCATAACTTGAAGATCGTGACTCGTTTTGAACCCGTTCCAGTGGCCAAAATTCCGTCTTGACATTATCTATGTTTTCATCTCTCACGGCTAGAAGCCAATTTCGATCAGAAGGTCTTCAAAAATGTGGATTTATCATGTATTTTCATACAGAAAATTTGTGACGGAAGTTTATTTACGTCATGTTCAGAAAATCATAACTTGGTTGATTTTCATCGTATCGAGCTGGTTCTGGCGCCATAATTTCACAAATTGAGTTGGCTACATTTTCACAGAAGGTATTGAGTTCAAACGGTATTCAAAAGGCCTTCGTTTTTTGCTCAGAGTGCGTGACACGCCGAAAATCCTGAATGCTGAATATTATTTCATCTGGGCCGAAACTTCGAAAATTCATAACTCGGTCAATTTTTATCGGATTGGACTCATATTTTTACACAAGGTTACTGACTCATAGATTTACAACTTTGCTTCAAAGGTCGAGACCGGATTATGCTCCGATCAATACCAGTTTTTTATTGAAGAACATGTCAGAGTCGACACTGGAGCCCAAAATAAGTTTGTCTGAGCTGAAACTTCAAAAATTCATAATTAATTCACCGTTTATCTGATTGAGCCGATTTTCGGACAGGAGTTAGTTCTTGATATCGGCTACATTTTTTTTCACATTTCAACTTCAAAAATTGCACTTAAGTCCCTGCAATTTAGCATGTGAAGTGACGAACTCAAGTGAACATTGGAGGCCCAATTGCACATTCAAAGCCCATTTTCTTTAACCCTAATTTCCATTATATAATCACATTCTTTTCACACAAACCAGAGGAAAAGAAAAGAGAAAAAAGACCTTGCCACAACACTGTCAAAATATCAAATTCTTTCAAGAATCCTAAAACCTTGAAATCCTTATTACAAATCCCTCTCTCACTACAAACAAGTCATCCCAGTTACAAACCAACATCTCACTACAAACAAGCCATCTCAGTTACAAACCAACATCTCACTACTTCTTCAGTAAGGATAATGCTGGCTTGATCTCCATGATCAAAAGGGCATAAAAGCATTCATGTCACTAATTTTCCAGTAAGGGTAAGATTGATTTGATCTCCATGATCAAAAGGGTATAATCATCCATACATGCCATATTGTGCCTAAACATTAAATTTCTTCATATATTGGCTTTATTTTCATTTTATGATTTTATTTAATGTGTTCATGAGATTCAACACTGCAGATTTTAGACAGGATCCCATGCAGGTTCATTAAGGAACGTTGAGGCCAGAACACAAATGGCCAAAAACCAAATGGCCAAAACAAAACAGCTTACACATGACACCAATACATGGCGAGACAGACATCTTGAGAAGGTTAAGGAACGTTGAGGCCAGAACACAAATGGCCAACAGCCAAAACATAAATGGCCAAAACAAAACAGTTTACACATGACGCCAATTCACCCCTCCAATCAGGCTCGTATACTCCTAAACTCTCTCTCTCTATTTGTATTATGTTCCTTTAATTAATTAATCGTTATTATTTTTATTAATCACTAACCAATTAACATTTTTTCCTAATAAAATCAAAAACACAAAAAAATATTTTATTTATTAAAATTAACTTCATCACTTTTATTTTTGTAAATAAATTAATTTAATCAATTTAGCTTTAATTAGATTTAACTTTTGATATTTTTTGCAATATTTAAAATCAATTTAGAATATTAGGTTTTTATTAGCATTAATTCAATTTATTTTATTTCTTTAAAAACTCAAAAATCCAAAAAAATTTTAATTAATTAATTAGTTTATTAATTGTTAACTTAATTTAATTTCTTTTAATCCAAAAATAACCAAAAAATCACTTTCTTTAAAAAAAAGGATAAAAACACAAAAAACTCGCATCCGATTTAATTTCTCGCACGCGATCCATTTTATCATATTATTGTATCTGTTTCTCGGAATGTAATAGCTTTTAATTAGGACTTTAATTATTTACCGCTTTATTTTACTTTCCGCAGTTTAAATTAAAGGGTTTGTTTTTGGCGATGTAAATACCCGACGCCTTGTAATAGCTTAGATTTAATTTTCCGCAATTTACTTCCCGCAAATTATTAAACTGTTAATTATGCAAGACAAGATTTGTATGACAAATAAAATCAACCCGTAGCTCACAATGATGCATGTTCAAAGATAAATATAAACTGAAACAACACACATGCACATGCCACTCCTAGGGTACACCTCACTCGTTGCCTTCGAAGGTGGTCGTCAAGTATAGGATGTTTTAGAGGTCTCCCTCCTGTCTAAAGATCCAGTTGCCTCGAAACGGTTGCCTCGGATAAAAAGGATCTAGGACATTAGGGTTACTTCTAAGGTGTCCTACTATTGCTTCGGTGACCACACTGTCCCTAATAATCGAATTGACCCGAATACCTCCAACAACGGTGCTATCTACCTCTCAATGGTGGGATAGCACTATCTAAAGGACTCTTACACAGCCTAATTCCTTAGAGTAGGTAGATCTCATGGGTACTTGCTACAAAAACAACTTTTCACACTGACACTTTCAAAAGTTTTCCAACAAATTTTTCATACACTCTTGAGGACAGATACAAGAGTTACTTAGAAATTTTTCAAACGAAACTTTTTTCAAAACCCACACACACTTGAAAAGCAAACATCTTTTGAAAACATAAGAGCAAGTACCTAAGAGCCCATGGATAACCATGGATAGAAAGGGTGCTAACACCTTCCCTTTCTATAAATCTACCTCCCGAACCGAGAAACATCTCGAAAAGGAATTTTGCTGTGCTTTTGTCCTTTCCATGTTGGAGAACATAAAAGACGGTGGCGACTCTTGCTTACCGCGACATTTCACGAACCAGCTTAAAAAACAGTCTGTTCTATTTCCACCGATCACAGAACTGGCGACTCTGCTGGGGACACTACTTAAAGTGAGGTGTACCTTAGGATTAGATCATACTTATGTTTTCAATTGCCTGTTTTGATTGCTTTAATATTGTGGGTCTGTTTTGGGAATTTCATAGATCCTAACCTGGATCTAGGGGATACCTTTTAGGTAGCAACAAACTGTGAGGGAACTATGCGGGGTATACCGACACGGTTGAAGCAGTTTCTACATTGATGTGGCACTTTGGTGAGTACCGGTAACCCTTGAGTCAAGTCAAGGAGAGTACGGGGCCGCCGCGTGGTGTCGTGAAGCATCAACTGACCTTAGGAACCTTACTTGACCATCCTGGCCTCTTTAGGGGTAGTGAGATGACCGACTTTGGTGCAGTCCGAAGTTGGTAGATACTCGATACTACACTCATTGAGGGTTGTTTTTTTGGAATATTTTGATCGCCAGTTCAGTGGCTAAATCAAAACAATGAACATAGAAAACAACCCAATGATATTGAGCTCCTTAGAACCCGGTTACTTTTGATAGGACAGGTCTTAACCAACGAAACTGAAAGAGGGTAGTACCTAAACTTCATGTTGGCCTAAACTCTAAGGGCTTTCTTGTGTGACTTGTGTGCCTTCAAACTTGAATGACTTGTACATACTTGTTATCTTACAACATGGGTTCCTTGCAGGTTTTGTTTACAGTCCGTAATCTGGGCTCATAACAGGGTTTACTTACACGCATGGCATAACATCATACCATCATACCATTGCATACATCCTGCATAAGGACTAACCTATTTCAAGGATCTCAAGGGTCTGTGATGCAGGTCATGATGAACCCAATGTCTAGCAAGGGGAAAAGAGGATTTATTTTCCTCTAGCCAAGGCTGTCCAGAAATCCAAGCACGATAGCTTGAGTCAGGGGCTATGACCCACTCGATATGGTGAGCCTAACTCTTGAAGAAGAACTCTTAATAACATGAAGCTTCTTCAATCAAGCTACCGGATCCCAATTCTAACAATCTTCATGTTTACCCCGCGAGGTCCTTGAAAACATTGCATGCATATCATACATATCATTGCATTACAGGTACCCTTGTTGCAGGTCACTTATCCTTTTTCGCTGTTTATTTCAGCAATGGCTTCCCAACAAGATAACCAGGGTCTTCATGCTCAAGAGACTCAGTTCAGGGAGATCTTCCTAAGCCTATCAAAGGGGCAGGAAGAGCTGAGGACACTCCTCATGGGGAATTTGGCCAAGAAAACTCCCGAAGATGACAAGGACGAACGGCTGAAATGTCTGCAAGCTGAGGTAGATACAATGAGAACCCAGATGTTGGGGCAAATGGCTCTCATCCAAGGCTTAGCTCGGGAGCAAGAAGAGTTGATGATCATGATTAGTCAGCTCCACCAAGAGAGATACAATATGAAGCAACCAGTCCAAGTCAGGGACCAGGTCATTAATCAACTTCCAAGAGGACAAGAGTCTGGCATGGTGAAGAATAGACCTCTCCAAATTTCTACCACCTCACAAGCCCAGCATCAACCTCGCCCAGAGCAACAGGTTGATCAGAGTAAGCCAAGCAGGTCCAAGAGGCAATTCACCCAGCTTAACGTGTCGCTGTTTCAAGCTCTACAACACCTGTTGAGGTTGAATCTGATTACACTAAGGGCTCCTCCCCGGAACCCCAACATCTCTGCTCCTAATTATCATCCCAACAAAAGGTGCGCATACCATTCTGATAGCCCGGGGCATACTACGGACAATTGTTGGGCTCTGAAGAACAAGGTCCAAGACATGATTGACACCAAGGAAATCCAGTTTGAAGCACCAGAGACTCCAAACATAATCAATGCTCCTTTGCCAAATCACTGAAGGCTTTTGTTTATTTGAATTTCTGAGTTGTATTTTTCTTTGCTTATACAAACAATTAATGTCATAGCAAACTTGTTTATTCCATTAATGCATCGCATATGTCTGTTTTGAATTAATCCAATTATATTCACTATATTCAAATTGCTTTCATATTTTTGTGATGATCAACGCTCGGTTAATAATTCTAAGCCTCTTGAGGGAGGATGACGAAAACGATACCACGATCTTTACAGTATACTTTTGAACAGACCCTGCTGATGAGGTACAGGCATTGTTTCAATTCCTAAACACTGGAGTTATAAGGAAGATAATCCCTCGTCAACCCCTTTGAGCCAAAGAAGTAGGAGTTTTCTTTTCGAAAATTAAAACCCTTAATCATAACCCGGGGCAGGGTAGTTCTCTCAGTGGATCCAAGTGCACAGCGAATAGCATCAAAGAAGTCCTTCCGAGACGAAAAGACAGTGATGGTTCCGAATAATCATAAAGATAGACAGTCATTATCTCTCAGAAATAAAAGCTCAATAAAGCCAAAACCTATGAAGGAGACTTACGAAAACTGGGGCATCCCGCTGACTGTAATCACAAAAGAAACAGTTCAGGCAAAAAACAGGTATAACGCAATCAAAAGAAAGAGGTCCTACAAACCCTCAACAAAAAAGAAATGACTGCCTGTTCAAAATGAACTGTCAATATCTGAACCATCACCAGAATATCAGGACAAAGACTCAAACAAGGTCTAACGCACGATCAACTGAGTTTAGGTTTGAAGAACATCACGAAGAGCGGGTGGGTACAAATAATTTGAGCCTTTATCCTTTGTTTCTTAAACCATGAACCAGGCCACGCTACAACCCTTAAAAGTCCTAGCTGGAGCATGGGTTAGTTCGAAAGCATACTGTTACGAAAGGTATCCTGACTCCTTAAGGCTTGCAGTAAAATGACGAGTTGACATCACAGTTTACAAAAAATTCACTTGTTTTTATGAGAAAAAAATGCATTTTCACAAAAACTTCAAGACAGACATAAGCTTTGCATTTTTAATATAACATTGCTTGCATATGACTATTTGTTTGAACAACATAGAAGTTCGCACGACGAATATCTAGTGAACAAAAGCACTTCCAACCAAAGGGGCACGGCATGATCATTGTCCATCATTTGGGGCAGTTAAGTCAAGATTCGGAGAATCTCTCAAGGGCCAAATAACCAGGGGCAAATCTCCACCTGAGTCACTTGGGGCATTGGACATGAATTCCAGCGACGAATCTTGCATGATCAACGAAGATCTTCTGGTGTTATGGTAACACAACACTAATAACAGTGACAACTCCCTGCACTCTGAGAGCATGGACATAGTCAGAAAAAAATACTACGCATAATAAAAGACCCACTAGGTCGACCGGCCTAGGCAAAAATAAGGGCTTCCCGGCGAACCAAAAGGGTTCAGGCAAAAATAAGGGATGAAAAAAAATCTGTACACCCGGCAAGTCGAAAACCTGAAAAGGCGGCTTGGGAAAAAATGGGTATCCCGGTGGACTGAAAACCCAAAAGGGAGGTCCAGGCAAAAGTTAGGGATCACAGCGTACGACTATGTCCCGTTATCTCATCACTTGCCTACCAGAAGAAGATTTGTCAATCGGCAATTATCAGCACCTCCACAGGTACCTTCTCCTGCAGAAACTGGGGCAATAAGAATTGTCTAAGCGATCTGGTTGCCTTGTCCACCGAGGTGCCAAGGTATGTTCAGCTGAAGAATGTAACCAAGATATCTCCACTCCCCGTAGAGTAAGACAAGATTCAACAACACTCTCCCCCGAGCAGAGTTGGTCTCCCAGCAGCCCCGAAAGGGCACAGTATCTCTAGCAAGTCAGCAACACTCTCCCCAAGCAGAGTTAGGCTACTGTCAGCCCTAAGGAAGTCGGGTATCCCCAGAAGATCTCAATATTCTCTAGTAGAGTATACAGATATTCCTCAGCAAGCATCCCCGACAGTCTTAATATTCCTCGACGGAAATATAAGATTGTTCCCCGGCGGAATACCAGACACCCCAGTGGAGCCATTTCCCTGCGCAATCCGAAAAGTTTCCCCAGGAGAGTTGAATCATCCTCCCCAGTAGATTCTGGAAACTTATCCCCAGTAGATTCTGGAAGCTTATCCCCAGTAGATTCTGGAAACTTATCCCCAGTAGATTCTGGAAGCTTATCCCCAGTAGATTCTGGAAGCTGGTCCCCTGCAGAGTGCATACGTCTCTCCCCGACCATATTCAAAGGTTATTCCCCACCAGAGCCTATAACTGGGTTATCCTCATCTAATTACAACGGAAGGACCGTCCTCGGCGAAGTTCTCCCTATCCCCAGCAGAGTTCATCAAATTCCCCAACATAACTTATCAATGGAATCCCCAACGGAGTTATCATCAAATTCTCAGCGAAGTATCTCTTCCCACAGAGTAATCTCTTCAACAAGTTTATTCCCCAACAGAGTCATCTTCTCCTACCAGTTTATTCTTGCAATCATCATCCCCAACGGAAATGAAGAACTCTACTCTTCAAACATCAGCCCAGGATTCAACAAGCTCCCGGCATTCGTCAAGGATTTATTTTCCTAGACGAAAATACATTCATAGACATTTCACATTTCATACATCTTGCTTACATACATGATAAAGTGCATACGACACGATCTCATTTATTTTTGAGAACATCATGACATCATGAATTTAATACATCATGACATTGCATACAACTAATGTTTGCCTTTTCAGGAAAAGGTCAATCAAAAAACGATTACCATCAACTTTCGCAGTTCCAGATTCGATACCTGTATCTAGCCAGGGAATATCTGTGAGTGATTGATTGTAGACTCGATACTTGTATCCAGCCAAGGCATGTCTGCATGAAGAGTTTATAGATTCGATACCTGTATCCAGCCAGTACATATCTACATTAAAGAGATTTTAGAGATAGCTTGGAAATGCTCCCGACGCGGATGATATTCTATTGCTTATTCAGATTTCCTTTCAGAGATAGCTTAGAGATGCTCCGGATGCGGATGTTATTCTATTGCTTATTCAGAGTTTCCTTTCAGAGATAGCTTGGAAATGCTCCAGACATGGATGCTATTCTTTTGCTTATTCAGAGTTGCTCTCCAGAGATAACTTAGAGATGCTCCAACCACAGATGCTATTCTATTGTTTATTCAGAGGTTCCCTTCTAGAGATGGTTCAGATGCGACCCAGATATGGCTACATTCTGATACTTATTCCAGATTCCCTTCTAGAGATGGTTCAGATGCGACCCAGATATGGCTACATTCTGATACTTATTCCAGATTCCCTTTCAAAGATAGCTTAGAGATGCCCCGGACCCGGATGCTATTCTTTTTCTTATTTAGAGTTTCTTCCCAGAAATGGCTTGGAAATGCTCCAGACATGGATGCTATTCTTTTGCTTATTCAAGTTTCCTCCCAGAAATGGCTCGGAAATGCTCCAGATCCGGACGCTATTCTATTGCTCATTCAGATTCAAACTTCTAAAGACAACTTAGAGATGCTCCAGACCCGGAGGCTATTCTATTGTTTAGTCCAGATTCATTCAAAAGACATTCCAAATACGATCCAGATTCGGATAATATTCTGTCACTCATTCAGATGCAGTATGGATATACCCCAGACACGACGGTCATTCTACTACTCGTTCAGACGTCAGCAATTAGACACAGACTAGATATGCTCCAGACACGGAAGCTATTCTATTTCTTACTCAGATTCAACCATCCCTTGCATTTCCAAATGGCATCTATAAGCCCATTCCCGACAAGGGTCTGTCACATCCAGATGGCATCTATAAGCCCATCCACCTACCAACAGTCTCCAAATGGCATCTATAAGCTCATTCCCGACAAGATTCTGTTACATCTCCAGATGGCATCTATAAGTCCATCCTCTTATCCACCACATCTCCAAATGGCATATATAAGCCCATTCCCGCCATCACATTGCTGATACTACACCATGCGAGTGCAAATTTCTGGGCACTCTAGTGTTCAATCATCTTCCACCTTCGGATCACGAAAGGCACGCAAGCCAATCTACATCCTCAGGTCTAAGAATATTGAACAGGGGCAACTGTTGTACCCCAAAATTTGCCCTCCCATATTTCTCAAAACATTTCAAGAAAAATTCACAAGTCCAACCCGGCGCGTCATATTCAGATGTTCTTTCGCCAAGATATCTCTGATAACGTATTCTCAAATTCAGGTTCGGCTCAAGAGTCAATTCTTTAAAGAGGGTATCCGAATGTGTGAGTTTTCTCGAAGAAATATGGTGAAGAAGTGTGCTGAAAGTGCAGTTTTTACGCGCTAAAAAATTCATAACTTGAAGATCGTGACTCATTTTGAACCCGTTCCGGTGGCCAAAATTCCGTCTTGACATTATCTATGTTTTCATCTCTCACGGCTGGAAGCCAATTTCGATCAGAAGGTCTTCAAAAATGTGGATTTATCAAGTATTTTCATACAAAAAATTTGTGACGGAAGTTTATTTGCGTCATGTTCAGAAAATCATAACTTGGTCGATTTTCATCGTATCGAGCTGGTTCTGGCGCCAAAATTTTACAAATTGAGTTGGCTACATTTTCACAGAAGGTATTGAGTTCAAACGGTATTCAAAAGGCCTTTGTTTTTTGCTCAGAGTGCGTGACATGCCGAAAATCCTGAATGCTGAATATTATTTCATCTGGGCCGAAACTTCGAAAATTCATAACTCGGTCAATTTTTATCGGATTGGACTCATATTTTTACACAAGGTTACTGACTCATAGATCTACAACTTTGCTTCAAAGGTCGAGACCGGATTATGCTCCGATCAATACCAGTTTTTTATTGAAGAACGTGTCAAAGTCGACACTGGAGCCCAAAATAAGTTTGTTTGAGCTGAAACTTCAAAAATTCATAATTAATTCACCGTTTATCCGATTGAGTCGATTTTCGGACAGGAGTTAGTTCTCGATATCGGCTACATTTTGTTTTCACATTTCAACTTCAAAAATTGCACTTAAGTCCCTGCGATTTAGCCTGGGAAGTGACGAACTCAAGTGAACATTGGAGGCCCAATTGCACATTCAAAGCCCATTTTCTTTACCCTAATTTCAATTATATAATCACATTCTTTTCACACAAACCAGAGGAGAAGAAAAGAGAAAAAAGACCTTGCCACAATACTGTCAGAATATCAAATTCTTTCAAGAACCCTAAAACCTTGAAATCCTTATTACAAATCCCTCTCTCACTACAAACAAGTCATCCCAGTTACAAACCAACATCTCACTACAAACAAGCCATCTCAGTTACAAACCAACATCTCACTATTTCTTCAGTAAGGGTAATGTTGGCTTGATCTCCATGATCAAAAGGACATAAAAGCATTCATGTCACTAATTTTCCAGTAAGGGTAAGATTGATTTGATCTCCATGATCAAAAGGGTATAATCATCCATACATGCCATACTGTGCCTAAACATTAAATTTCTTCATATATTGGCTTTATTTTCATTTTATGATTTTATTTAATGTGTTCATGAGATTCAACACTGCAGATTTTAGAAATGATCCCATACAGGTTCATTAAGGAACGTTGAGGCAAGAACACAAATGGCCAAAAGCCAAATGGCTAAAACAAAACAACTTACATATGACACCAATACATGGCGAGACAGACATCTTGAGAAGGTTAAGGAACGTTGAGGCCAGAACACAAATGGCCAAAAGCCAAAACACAAATGGCCAAAACAAAACAGTTTACACATGACGCCAATTCACCCCTCCAATCAGGCTCGTATACTCCTAAACTCTCTCTCTATTTGTATTATGTTCCTTTAATTAATTAATCGTTATTATTTTTATTAATCACTAACCAATTAACATTTTTTCCTAATAAAATCAAAAACACAAAAAAATATTTTATTTATTAAAATTAACTTCATCACTTTTATTTTTGTAAATAAATTAATTTAATCAATTTAGCTTTAATTAGATTTAACTTTTGATATTTTTTGCAATATTTAAAATCAATTTAGAATATTAAGTCTTTATTAGCATTAATTCAATTTATTTTATTTCTTTAAAAACTCAAAAATCTAAAAATATTTTAATTAATTAATTAGTTTATTAATTGTTAACTTAATTTAATTTCTTTTAATCCAAAAATAACCAAAAAATCACTTTCTTTAAAAAAAAAGGGTAAAAACCCAAAAAACTCGCATCCGATTTAATTTCTCGCACGCGATTCATTTTATCATATTATTGTATCTGTTTCCCGAAATGTAATAGCTTTTAATTATGATTTTAATTATTTACCGCTTTATTTTACTTTCCGCAATTTAAATTAAAGGGTTTGTTTTTGGCGATGTAAATACCCGACGCCTTGTAATAACTTAGATTTAATTTTCCGCAATTTACTTCCCGCAAATTATTAAACTGTTAATTATGCATGACAAGATTTGTATGACAAATAAAATCAACCCGTAGCTCACAATGATGCATGTTCAAAGATAAATATAAACTGAAACAACACACATGCACATGCCACTCCTAGGGTACGCCTCACTCGTTGCCTTCGAAGGTGGTCGTCAAGTATAGGATGTTTTAGAGGTCGCCCTCCTGTCTAAAGATCCAGTTGCCTCGAAACGGTTGCCTCGGATAAAAAGGATATAGGACATTAGGGTTACTTCTAAGGTGTCCTACTATTGCTTCGGTGACCACACTGTCCCTAATAATCGAATTGACCCGAATACCTCCAACAACGGTGCTACCTACCTCTCAATGGTGGGATAACACTATCTAAAGGACTCTTACACAGCCTAATTCCTTAGAGTAGGTAGATCTCATGGGTACTTGCTCTTTTCAAACAGACAAAAACAACTTTTCACACTGACACTTTCAAAAGTTTTCCAACAAATTTTTCATACACTCTTGAGGACAGATACAAGAGTTACTTAGAAATTTTTCAAACGAAACTTTTTTCAAAACCCACACACACTTGAAAAGCAAACATCTTTTGAAAACATAAGAGAAAGTACCTAAGAGCCCATGGATAACCATGGATAGAAAGGGTGCTAACACCTTCCCTTTCTATAAATCTACCTCCCGAACCGAGAAACATCTCGAAAAGGAATTTTGCTGTGCTTTTGTCCTTTCCATGTTGGAGAACATAAAAGACGGTGGCGGCTCTTGCTTACCACGATATTTCGCGAACCAGCTTAAAAAACAGTCAGTTATATTTCCACCGATCACAGTTGTGAACCAACTCTGACTGGTTACTGTGATGCTGACTGGGCTGGAAGTGCTGATGATAGAAAAAGCACCTCTGGAGGATGTTTCTTCTTAGGAAACAATCTGGTCTCCTGGTTCAGCAAGAAACAGAACTGTGTGTCTCTCTCTACTGCTGAAGCTGAATACATTGCAGCTGGTAGTAGATGTTCTCAAATGATCTGGATGAAACAGATGCTTACTGAGTATGATGTCACACAAGATGTTATGACATTGTACTGTGACAATCTGAGTACAATCAACATTTCCAAAAATCCTATTCAGCATAGCAGGACCAAGAATATTGACATTAGACATCACTTTATCAGAGACCTTGTAGAGGAGAAGACGATTAAACTGGAACATGTTGCCACTGAGCTATAGCTGGCTGACATTTTTACCAAGGCACTTGATGCAAATCAATTTGAAAATTTGAGGGGCAAGTTGGGTATTTGTCAACATGAGGAAATGTAGCAATTAATTTTGCTTAAAACAAGGGATGAAGGAGTTTTTTGTGTTAAGTCTATTTTGATTGGGTTAATCATATGTTTTCCTAATTCTTTCAAAATTGTTAAGAAGTTGAATAGACACTTATTTACCTCCTTCCTCTCTCGGCTCTGCAACAATCCCCATTCTCTCAATCAAAGTTTTCTCTCTCGTTGCTACTGGTTTTCTAAGACTATCAAAATGTCTCAAACATCATCCTCTTCCAAGACGATTGTTTCATCCTCATCCTCTGATCGAGATTCTAGGGCAATCACATCATACATGGATTTTGAAGTCCTGGAGATTACTCCTCTTAGAGAAATGGCAACTAACCCCTCTAAGGTTAAAAAGCTGAGAACAAGGCATGCAGGAAGGTCTCAAGCTACTTCATTCGGTAATCCCTCTCAACCTTCATCTTCTGTTCCAAATAGGGAAGGCTCAGCTTATGTTCATCAAGCAATAGCTAGGCTTGTTACAAGAATTCTTAGTGAGAACCACTTTGTACCTGGGATTTCTGTTCCATTAAATCAAGAATCAGCAAGTCCAAATGTTGAAATAAATCCAGATGTCTCTGAGAATGTTGAGACACCAAATGACAACATTCAGAAATCATCTGAAAATCTTGATGATATCCAGAACCCTTCAGAGAAGAATGTTGAACCACCGGTTATTGATGTGGATGAAGAATACTCAGACAATGACCTAATTGAAAATATCAACCCTAGCATAGCTAGGAGAATGATGAACAAAAAAGGTAATCAGGATGCTGTAAAATGTCTGACCAAAGAGAAGACTGCTGATGTTGCTCACAAGAAAACCAGGTCTGAAGGCAAGACTGGTGTAGAATCTGTGAAGACTGGACTGTCCAAAGGGAAGGTGAAAACCCGAGTACATGCTGGGAGTCTCTCAAAGCCTGTGAGACAACCAATAACAAAGAAAAGGAAAGAGCCTGAACCTTCTGATTCTGATGAGGAATCAGAATTTGACATAGATGCTGAAGACATTCCTCTCAGAAGGAAAGTCCCTTCAAGCAAAATGGCTAAAGTTCCTGAAGTCCCCACTGACAACATTTCTTTTCACCACCCTGAAAATGCCAACAGATGGAAGTATGTTTGCTTGAAAAGAATAGCCTTGGAAAGAGAACTGAACAATGGGGCCATGAAATGTAGGGAAATCATGGACCTAATCAAATCTGCTGGACTAATGAATATTGTGGTAAAGTTTACCAATTGCTATGAAAATCTTGTCAAAGAATTCATAGTGAATTTATCTGATGAATGTGCTGATGGAAGGTCAGCTGACTTTAAATGTGTCTATGTAAGAGGAAGAAAGGTTAATTTCTCTCCCTCTGAAATTAACAAATTCCTTGGAAGACCAGATGAGGCTTGCCCTGAACTAGAGGTTACTGACAATCAAGTATGCCAAACCATCACTGCAAGACAAGTCAAGTGCTGGCCCTTAAAAGGCAAGCTGAATGCTAGCAAGCTAAGCATGAAATTTGCCATCCTGCACAAGATTGGTGCAGCCAACTGGGTTCCTACCAACCATAAATTAACCATCTCCACAGGATTGGGAAGATTCATTTATGTTGTTGGAACCAGGACTGAATTTGACTATGGCAGGTATATCTTTGATCAAACCTTAAAACATGCTGGAAGCTATGCTGTTAAAGGCCCTATTTCCTTTCCCTCCCTCCTATGTGGTATTGTCCTTGCTCAGTATCCTGACATTCTAGTGGAAAGAGATACTGTATGCAAAAGAGCCCCTGCTCTTGGGTTGCACTATAAGCTATTCCAGGGATCTCATGTTCCTGACATTGTCATGACATCAGCTGAGACATCAACTGTAAAAACTCAGTCCAAGACATCTGATGTTATAGCTGTGCTGAAGGAAACCTGCAAAGAGCTAGAGACAAGGAAAAGGACTCTTGAGAACCTAATTGCCAGATTAGAACAGGAGGAGACTGAAGGACAAAGAAGGGAAGAGGATGTTGCTGAAGATCAGCTCAATGCTGAAGAAAGTGCCTCCTCTGAAGATGACAGTGCTTGAATTTTGGTGGAGTTGTCAAGCTTGTTGTTGGTACCTGTTGCGGCAAGTGATTTCAGATTTTTTTTTTGCTGTTTTTATTACTCATTTTGGATGACTGTATAACCTATAAGTACATGTATCTTTGGCCTATTTATGGCTAAAGAGGGGGAGAAGATTTTATGTTAATTACTTGGTAGACATTATTTTTTTCTGCAGACATATTATTTCTGCTGCTCTATATTCTCTGATTGTTTAGGGGTTTTAGCCAAAAATTTGCCAAAGGGGGAGTTTGTAAGTGTTTAGTTATTGGCATGTATTTTTGGTAAAACCAGGTGTGTGAATGTCACGACTGATGTCATAACATTCTGGATTATTAGGTACTTTATGCAGAAAAATAATGGCATACAGTAGCTGCTATTTATGAGTGTGTATCTGAGCATTTTGCAATGATCACATTTATCACTTTCTACGAAAATCAGTAAATAGGATTTCTGTTGTCATAACCAATGTTAAGACATCCTGTACTGATCTAACAGTTATGCAGTTTGGTTAATTCTGAGATTTTTCAGGAATTTGGTTCATACCTTCCAGAACAGAATCTCACGTGGACTTTAGGTTAACCTAGCTCAACCCTAATCTGGTTGATAAAGTCTTGTGACCAAGTCTTGAGGTTAACCCTAATTAACCCTAGCTTTTTGTGGAAGCCCTAACTGAAGAAACAACTGCATATATATTCAACAGGAAAGCTGATTGGAAATTAACTCTTAGACATAAGAACAACTTGGGGCTGTATAGTTTTAACTATTGTAATCCAAGCAAGTATCATTGTGATAAGTGACTTGGAATAGGTTTTGACTGTAAGGGTTGTGTATCACTCAAAGCTTTGAAGCAAGAGTGTTTGTGTCTCTTGACTAAAGCTTTGAAGCAAGGTCAAGTTAGGTTTATGTATCACTCAAAGCTTTGAAGCACGAGTGTTTGTGTTACTTGATTAAAAGCTGTGAAGCATAATCAAGTGTATGTTCTGAAGAGTGTCTTCATTATTTCATTAGTCAATTGTTTAGTATCACTGCTGTGATTGAGGGGGAGTGAGTAGGAACTCAGGTTTAAGTTGAACTTAGATTTAAGTTGCATTGGGTAGGTCTTAAGTGAAGGAGATAAACTGGTTGGTTTATTCCTGAATTAATATCTCTTATAGTGGATTTCCTCCATGGCTTGGTAGCCCCCAGAGTAGGTGTTGTTTCACACTGAACTGGGTAAACAATTGACTGTGTTCTTTACTGTTTTTCTATTTACTGTCTTATAGAAAGTCAGATACGGTGTCATAACATTCACTGTGACATTGAGTATCTGCTTCCAGAATTTCAATAGATACCAAAGATATTTTGACATGGGCTCAAAGACTGATGGGGCTCACCTGCAAAGATATTATGTGGTACCGGCATAGTTTGGCTAGATTAGAAAGTAAAGAAGTGTCTTCAACTGTGGAGAACTTCCTAATGTGCCACTTATGGGTTTAAGAGGAGGAATAAATTATAGTCCAGCTCTTTCCTGTAGGTAGTTGGGGTATGCTCTTAAAGTCCTGCCTGAAGATAAGGATGTGGAGGAATCTCTGTTCTATGATGTGCGTGATAGTACTGGATGGATGGAGAGAGAGCTGCCAGAGCTTGGGAGAATATTCATCTAAAAGAGGTGACCTATTTTGGGAAGAAGGAGTCTGCAGTTTATTCACCTTATGCTAATTGGTTTCAGGAAAGAAACAAGAATAGTCGTTGGCCTTTTTTTTTTCTAGAAGAGCCTTTGTACTCTCAAGAGCCTGATCAACCAAATGTTATGCCTAAGGGAGAATTTGAAGAAATTCAAGCTCAAAATCACCGACTCCGTGAAGATAATGAGAAGATGGTTGTGAAGTGCCTTATGGCCACTCAAGAGAGAGATCAACTAGCTCATAAGCTTAAGGAGGTCAAAGGATATACATCTAGAGTGGTTAAAGCTAGGAAGAGGTCTAGGGTCAAAGATAAAAGAGGAAGCACCTTTGTTGCTACTGAAGTGCATAAGAAATCTCTTGAGGAGGCTGAGAAGAAGCTTGATCAGAAACACCGTGACTATGTAGGACTTCGGGTATCCAAGAACAGGTACAAAGCCAGGGTTCAAGAACTAGAGAGACAACTCCAAGCTAAGAATTCTCAGTTTGAAGAAGAGAATACTCAAAGGCTAGTAGTGGAAACTTAAATCAAAGGAAAAATCATTAAGTTAGCACAATATGTGGAAGAAGTTATAAGTCTTAAGGCTTAGACAGAAGAAAGAGACATAGCTCTGGTTCCAATTCCACTTCCAGAATGCAAAGAATGTGATGGTCTGGTGGGTCAATGTTGTTATTTGGAAGGCATGGCTCTCTGAAAATATGAAGTTATCCAAAATCTTGTTCAGAAGCCAAATCAAGATAGGACCAAGAAGTTGTTTTATGAAGCCAAGGCTTGGAGTCAGAAATACTTCAAAAGTGGACTATTAACATATGTGGAGATGGAGAATTAAATTTATCTTTTCTTGTTTTGTAAATCACCATCAGGCTTGTTGATGGGAATTTTCTATTATTATTAGTATTTTGGATTTCGATGAACTAATTGTATCACTTTGTGTTTGGTTTAATGATGATATGTGGGTTTTCCAGTATTCCATGTTCCTCTTTAAATATCTCTTGCTTAAATAAATTGAATCAAAGTTTTAGATACATAGAAGTATTTGAACATGCCATTGCATACATTGCATGCACTCATGCACTCATATCTCATCATAATAGGTTTTCCGGCCGGTCTTCTTATCTTTGATTCGGCTTTTCTTAGCAGAGATTGCAAAGTCAACTTTCCACCGTTATGAAACAAGAATCAATCAACGCTACTAGATGGAGTTGATTCAGGCTAAATTGACCGATATGAGGACCCAAATGAACACTCAGATGGCACAGTTCATGGAGGTAATCACCAACATGGTAAGTGGTCAGGAAGAATTAAGAGCTCTTGTTGAACAACCTCGAGTTGTTCATACTAAGAATGAACTCATATTTCAAGATGTTTTTGTGGGTCAACCTCGTCACAATTCTGCTTTGAACATTAATGGCCAACATCTCAATGGTCAAAACTTGAATGGTCAACATGCTAATTGTTACCAAAATGTCACTGGAAACCAGGGTCTACATGGAAATCAGGAGAATTTTCCACCACAACCTGGATCTCATATCATTGCTGGAGAGATGATAGGGCATCAAGATGTTAGAAGAAATCAGGACTATGATTTAGATAATAATGAGGATCAGTACTCTATGCACAACACAAACTTGGGTTTTCCTACTGAAGATAGGAAATACTGCATGCTTGAAGAAAGGTTGAAGGTTGTAGAAGGTCAAGGAATTTTGAGAATGGACGTTACCGACTTGGGGTTGGTGCCTGAGGTAAGAGTTCCACCTAAATTCAAAGTTCCTGCTTTTGATAAGTACACTGGTACCACTTGTCCAAGAAATCACGTGAAGGCCTACTATCGAAAGATGTCTATGCATTATGAAGATGAAAGGTTGTTGATGCATTTCTTCCAGGATAGCTTATCCGGGGCATCTTTGGAATGGTATATGCATTTGGAACCAACCTAGATCTGAAACTGGAGATATTTGGTTGAAGCCTTTGTCAAGCATTACCAGTATAACATCGATATGGCACCGAATAGGACTCAACTTTAAATTTTGACTCAGGGGTCTAGTGAAACTCTCAAGGAGTATGCCCAGAAGTGGCGTGAACTTGCTGAAAGGGTTCATCCATCTATGATGGAACGAGAAATGATCGATATGTTTACCAATACCCTTTCAGGTCACTATTATATGGCTTTTATTACCTCCTCTAGTTTCGTTGAGTTGGTTATGTATGATGAACACATAGAGTATGGTATGAATATGTGTAAAATCCAGTTTGTTAATGTTGGTAATTCTGCAAGTGGAAGTGGTAAGAAACTATTCATGGGGTGCCCCAAAAATAAGGAAGGAGAAACTAGTGTTGTTTACTCACAGAGGGGCCGAGGAATAAATCCACAACAAGTGAACATTGTGACCATACCAGTTGTTGTACCCCAAAATTTTCCCTCTCACTTTACTCAATATATGTTCATTGAGATACTCAACTTGTGCAAGGATGCCCAAGAGTTGACCAGATAAACTCCCTCCTAAAGAAATGAACCCCTAATTAGGGTTTCCATTTTCATCAAGCTTGGTGAACTTCAAAGACCTCATATGCTATCCATGGTCCTAAAATGTTCTCAAGACCCTCCATGTCAAAATTCAAGTCTTTCACAAGAAGTTTGCTCAGTCAACTGCTCAGATGCTTGAGAATCAACTATATTAGTTCAAAAGTCAACTGTGGCCCACATACAGTAAAACTTCAATATTTTTGGTCAACATCAACATTTTGAAGTGATATTCATCATTTGATCAAGGGTTGATCATGATTCCTCAAGGAATGCTCCTAATTCATCAAAACTCAAAAGTTGTTAAACTAGGATTTCTCAGGAAAAGTCAACCAAACTTTGACAAATCATAACTTCCTCATACTTTATCAGAAATTTCTCATCCAAGGCTCATTTTGAAGGGAATCCAATTTCCTACAACTCATCTTCAGCCCTCAAGTTCAAAAAAGGCACCCATAAAAAGATATCAATTTCTACATTATAGGTCCTTTTGAAAAGTCAACAAAAACACCTTTTGGGTCAAAGCTTCTTACATCAACATGGAAGTCCCAATTGAGATGAGACAAAAAAGGTTGTTTAGGGGACACCATAAGATTTCTAAAAAGTCCAAAAACACCTCTATAGGGTTAAAATTGAAAGAGTTATGCATTGTCAAAGTTGACCATTTTTGGAAAATTGCCAAAAGTCAAATGTGCCAAAAATTGCATTTTTTGCCAAATGGGCCTAAAATGGTCCACGACCCATAAACTACTCCATGCATCTTTTGTTTATTTATTTGATTTATTTTGAGTTTTAATCATTTAAAATCCAAATTTAATTAAATAAATGATTTGAAAATAATAAAGATTTGTTTTGATTGGATTTTGAAGTGAATCACAATCAAAATAGGCTGTATAATGGCAAAAGATTCGTGCAAGGTGGAAAAGAGAAGAAATCTCTACATTTGGAAATATTGGATGGAAGAATTGAAAGTCATTATTCTTTGGATTCATTCCAATTTTATGAGCTTAATTTGATTCTCACATATATACAAGAGCATACCAACCCTAGAGACAGAGGTTTTTGGTGCGCAGTTAGGTTAAAACATCAAGAACAACATTGATTTTTTTGCAAAAAAAGTGAGAATCAGATTTTTAATTACAGGCCATTTCAAGCAGTTTTAAGGCCGGAAACACGTTCCTGGATGCCTTCTAAAGCTTGTAGCATCAATTCCACGCATCAAGGCATCCCCATTTACCTCCAGATACTCACGGTTTGATCGTTTTTCCTTCAATCTTGATTGTGCCTATTCACGCGTTTTACATGCTATTAGAATATATTTTCATGTTCATGATCATCATATGAAGATGTTTTAATAGTCTAATTTGAGTTTCAGTGCAGGAATGGGGCTATGCCATTATTAGGGTTTGGAAGCTTGAAATTGGGGTTTTTATTTTCAGGGCTAATTGGAGGGAATTCTGGGTATCAATGGACTCAGGATGAAATTCTTGATTGATCTTTTATGTTGTTTGTGATTTATATTGTATGTATCATGTTCTTGAGTAACGCATGTTTATAGCTACAAACCAAATCCATCACTACATCTTATAGTGACAGAAATATGTTGTAGGTAAAAGTATGTTGCCTAACACAACAGAGCAATGAAAGAGACGATGAGGTAGCCAACCCTCACTGGCCAGTTTGAATTCACGCGCGCTTTTATGGGTGTAGCATTTAATTACCTTTATATTCTAATTGTCCTATTATATGTACAAACAAGCGTTCCAGCGTAGATGGTCAAGGGTGAGTTGTTTGAGAGGGAGGACCTGGGTTCGATCCCAGGCCTCAACATTTTCTTATTTTCCACTTCATTTGTTCCAGATCCAGCATGCTTCACCTCCAGGAGATCACCATACGCCTCAAATGCATTACCATCAGATCAAGCAACGCCATATCTAACGCCTTGGGGAAGAAGCCACACGGTGGACTCTCACAACACAGCCACACTGAATCCAACGTTGGTCTTGGGCCACTAGACTGGGCTTCTGGACAAAATTCCAAACCCCCCCTAGGTGTTTGGACATGCCCAATTCCTTACTCTTTTTATTTTAATTCTTTTTTTCTTTTGTTTATTAATTATATCTTTTTTTCTAAATAACTCAAAAAATCATTTTTTTATTTAATCAAAAATCACCAAAAAACATCAAAAATCTTTTGTCATAAGAAATATTTTGTTAATTAATTAGTTTAATTAAATTAGGATAATTAATGTTTTTTTTCTTATTATAATTAAAAATAATTAGATTTAGGGTTTAATTCCATACTTAACCTAATTCTTCCTTAAAAATAAATATTTTCACAATTTAGATTTCTAGGTCGGCTAATCATTTCTCGCATTTAATTTACCGCGCGTTTTTAATTTTCTTTTTTTATTATTTGTAAATGCTCCGGGTTTGTAATAGCTTAATTAGGGTTTTATTTTTGCATTTTGCTTTCAGTCAATTCTTTATGTATATACCCCAAAGCCTTGTAATAGCGTAGGACTTTTACTTTCTCGCTTTTATATTTTGTATGCTTGTATATAATTGTTAGAAACCTAGGCGCGTATGATTAATGAATCAATCGTAGATCACTAAACTGCAAGATAAATATAATTGGAAAAAGCACACTGCTGCACATGTTCACTCCTAGGGTTTACTCCACTCGGTTGCCTCAGAAATAATGGTCGTGTCCCTTGAATGTAGGGATGCCTTAGCAATGACCCACGATTTAAAGTCGTCATAAAGATCATAGTCCCTAATTATCCCCCGAGTTGCCTACAAATTGATCTAATAACGATAGTCCCTTCAAAATGCTAAGGTATCCTTACTTGTTGCCTTCAGAGACCGTTTCGTCCCTTCGAACGTCCCTTTAAAACTCCAACGACGGTGCTACCTATTCCTTAATAATAGGATAGCACTGTCTAAAAGAAAATGAACAAACTTTTTTTCCGAGTAGGTAGATTAGTTCCTAGGTACTTGCTCAAACAAAACTTTTCACACAAACACTTTTCAAAACAATTTTCAAAACAAACTTCGTCACACTCTTGAGGACTGATACAAGAGTCATCACGAAGTAAAACTTTTCAAAACAAGCACACACAAGCAATAAAAATGAGCAATTACCTAAGAGCCCGTGGAAAACCACGGATAGAAAGGGTGCTAACACCTTCCCTTTATATAATCTACCCACCGTACTCAGAAATATCTCGAAAAAGGTTTGTTCAGTTCTTTTTTCCTTTTCCTTTGTTGGATGAAATAAAAGTCGATGGTGACTCTTGCTTACCGCGACATTTGTGAATACAAAATACAAACCAGTATAACAGTCGGTTTTGCCACCGTATCACACCAGTTAACGCACCTCAGTAACAACGTCCTCAGTATCAGAGACAAAAAAATGCTCCATGCCAAAATTATAATCAACAGAGTCAGGCTAGGTATGAAAGAAGATTTGACACACTTCCTATGAATTATTCTCAAGTACTCAAACATTTGCTCGAGCTTAAGTTGGTTAATCTGAGGAATATGTCAACTGCTCCCGAGAGATTTCCTACCAACTATGATGCTAACACCATTGTGAATTCCATTCTAGTGGTATAGGCCACGATGTGGAGAATTGTTTGGCGCTGAAATGTAAGGTACAAGATTTGTTGGATTCTAAAGCTATTGAGTTTACTCCTAATAATGGTCTAAATATTATTCAAAATCCGATGCCTACTCATACAAGACCGACTGTGAATGCCATTGATGTTGGTGAAGTGTTGAACCTGATCATGGTTGTGCACTTGGTAACCACTCCATTGCCATTTGTCAAAAGTTATTTGATCAAAAGAGATATTTATCCCGAATGTGCACTAGATTGTCAGAGTTGCAAAGATCATTCAGAAGGTTGTGATCATTTGAAAAGAGGAATTTAGAAATTGATCAGTAATGGTGAACTTCAGTTTGATAGAATTGTTAGAGACAAGAAAGTTAAAGAAGAAGATGTTGCTGTGATTTCTATCCCTTATACTCCAGTCAGTATTCCACACCTGCTAGAGTAGTTCCACTGACAATTATCTTGCCTGGTCCTATCCCTTACTCCAGTGAAAGGGTCGTGCCATGGCATTATGGTGCAGATGTTTATTATCATGGTGTGAAGAGAAGAAGAATCTTCCGAAGAGAAGCCATCAGTGTGTGATAGTTTGAATGTTGACAATTTTACTGGTATTGGTAGAATGACAATGAGCGCTAGAGTTTTCTCGCCACAGAATACTCAAGATAGTGTTGACGCCTTGGCGAAAGTTAAAGGTAAACAAGTGATGGTGGAAAATCAAGGGCTCGTGCAGATTGGTATGCCTAAACAGAATGTTACGCCTGGGACTTCTTCAGCTCCCGAAGAAGTTGAAGAGTTAATGAGGATAATTAGAAAGAGCGATTACAACATAGTGGACCAGCTGAGTTAGACACCATCCAAGATGTCTATCTTGTCTCTGTTGACATATCATAAGGCTCACAAGAACGCCTTGATGAAGTTGTTGAAAAATTCTTTCGTGCCACAAGAGATATCCGTCAATCAATTCGAAATAGTGGTTTCTAATATATCTTCAAGTAATGGGATGGGTTTTACAGACCTTGATCACCCTCTTGAGGGAAGAAACCATAACAAGGTGTTACACATTTCTATTGAATATAATGGAACCACTCTTTCCCGAGTGTTGGTGGAAACTGGGTCATCTCTGAATGTATTTCCAAAGTCTGCATTGATGAAGATTGATTATTCAGGTGTTGAGTTAAGCCCAAGTGACTTGGTAGTCAAGAATTTTGATGGATCCCGATGATCGATTTTTGATGAAGCGGACTTACCTATTAAAATTGGATCCCAAATTTGCACTACTACATTCTTTGTGATGGACATACAACTAACATATTATTGTTTGTTGGGACGTCCCCGTATACATAGGTCAGGGGTAGTAACTTCCACTCTTCATCAGAAGATTAAATTCCCTTTGATTGACAAGGAAATAATTCTCTTTGGCAAGGAAGAGTATGTGGTGAGTCATTTAACTTATTTTCAATATGTTGAGGTTGAAGGAGAGGTGCACGAGACTCCTTTCCAGGCTTTTGAAGTTGTACATATGATCAAGAATCCCCACTCCGGGGAAAGTAAGAAGCATGAGACTTCCATGGCATTGTTGAAAGAGGCAAGAGTAGTGGTTGAAGCTGGTCACTCCGAAGGTTGGGGTTGTGTGTTAGATTTTACTCCAAAGTTCAACAAGTTTGGTTTGGGTTTCATTCCCGATGAACAAGGGATAGCTCCCAGAGCTCCAAATTTGTCCACTCTTTTGAAGTTTTCAAGTGATGGTATCATTAGAGATGGTCAAGCCAACATTGTTGGTGACGACGATAGTGATTATTATTAATTCTATGAATTATGTGATTGGCATTATGTTTGGTAAAACTAATATAGAAGCAATATGTTAGATAAGATGTGTTAACTTGCTAAACAGGAACATGTTGAGCAATAAGTCCTATCTTATGAAGGAACATGTTGAGTTGAAATGTTTCAATATCTGGAGCAATATGTCGAATAAGATGTCCTATGCAAGGTCATACGGCATCACACATGAGATGAGCTGGATAAGTGAATTTAATGTTGATTTAATAGATGCAGAATATTTTAAGAATATTATGCAATATTATGTGGCATTGATTTATAGGTCAAGAAGAATCAAGTCAGAATGTTGAAGAATATACAATATCTAAATATGGAGATATATAAGGAAACTAATGATTGTAGACCTTGTTTGTAGCATAAGTTTATGCTGATTTGTAACAGCTAATGTGCTGTGATTAGAAGCCCAAATCCAGTTGGGAATAGGTTATAAATAGAATGCTTGTAACCTAGAAAAGGCACGAGTCCAAGACGTAGAAGTTTATGGCTCTGTCTTTGTACCAATCGAGAATTGAAAAGTTGTAATCATTAGGGCTGAGTCTGTACTAATCTCTAGGAGAGTTGGTTGTGTAATCCGCTCGACATATGAGTTGGATTATGTTCCTTGAATTGCAAGATTCTGTTATCACTCTTAATCTTTTATGAACATAGTTTATTATTGTTCTTGGAGGAAGCCTTTAAGCAACACCAACTTGTGTTCTTAGTTATGAGTAAAGTTGTAAATGGTAGAGTTTAGCTTTATGTCTTGATTGAGTATTGTCATGGAAGTGTGTTGATAACGAGTAAACATATCGTATAATTAACATGCTTTTTACCGATTTTATATTTCATTAAGTCGTCTAACCCCGATTATTCCAAGATTATTTGTCTTTTTGCAGGTATAACACTTGTCGACTCAAACCAATGAAAAAGGACAAAATGAATAAGGCTAGACGAAAAACAAAGAGAAAAAGAATAAAAAAATACAAAGTTGGGACTTCTGGATAGGTGACGGTCGTCACGTCCCTGTGACGGGCGTAACACCCCTCAACATAAGGAAACGCTCATCACACACACCTGACGAGCGTAAGGCACCACTTCAGCGTGTGACGATCGTCACCCACCTGTGACGATCGTCACGCGCGTGAAGGAGGACGTTACGCATGGATTGGAGACGTGGGCGTGAAGGGCAGACTAGTTCTCCCTCTTTCTACTGAGTCTCCTATTTTATTGCCACCATTATTACTGCTCCTACAATTTCTCCACGAAGACTTCATCAAGAATTCAAAATTAAACTGCTGATTTTTCCTGCTATATATATATGAGTACCAAGGCACAATCCAAGGGTCGAAGAATTTTACTCATAGCAAAGATTTATTTTATTTTACAGTTATTTCCAATTTGTTTGTTTTGGAATTTTGTTTTCATTTTCTTGTAATTTTCATTCAAAGCCTTAGTTTCTATTTTTAAGTGTTAATTCTTCTTTCAAGAATTAACACGAATTTCTACTGCAAGTCAAGCTCGAAGATTGGATTACTGTATTACCTTAAGATTACTATAGCATCTTTAATTCCAGGTTTTTTATATTGCAATTATTATTTATTCAGTTTTTATAATATGCCAATTTTTGCCATGAATTATATTTTAAACCTTATTGCTGTTAAGTTAATTATGTCTGGCTAAATTATTAATACCGGTATGTGACCGTAAGAACTGAAAGAATTCAATGATACCTTGGCCAAAAACATTTATAAAACAATTTCTGGTTTCCAATTTCCAATATTAATTTAACTATCCTTGTCACGAGAGTGAGAGGTTAATTAACACGATTTTGCCACGAGAGTGGGAAATTAATTAAGGCAAGAACCTGCATGCGAGAGCTGGGGTTCAACCCAGATAGTGGTAATGAAGCATTGATTTTTAAATACACGAGAGTGTTTTAATAAATTAATTAAATTCAAATTGTTTTCAAAAAAGTGTTATTAAATATAAAGTGCATCCACTAGGTTTAGTAGCATGACTTATTTCATAAACACGAGAGTGTATGTCTCAGGTTTTTAAACAATTAGCTTTTACCGAAATACTTTATAGGCCAAGCGATTCATCGAATTCCCTAAGTCCGATTATCACATACCGATATAATTAGTACTATTATTTTTAATTAAACTGTTCTCCCCCAAAAATCGAATATTCATCGCTTAGTTAGACAAACTGTAGCATTAGATCGTATGCGATTGATCCTCAGTCTCTGGGTTCAATAATATTTTAAAACTAGAACGACTGAACTGTATACTTGCAGTTAGTATCCCGACAGACTTATAAAGTCCCGATCATGTGTCTTCTGTTTTTCTATCATGGAAGTGTGTTTTCCTGCTTGTTGTCCAATCATTATATGTGGTTGATGATGGATTGAGGAGGGCCTCATATCTAGGTGAGTCTTAGATAGAAGTATAACATGAGTAGTGATTAAGTGAGTAGATCATAAACTTGTGTGTTTGTTGTAGGGTCTATGAACTGATACTATCATAGTGGACTTGTCCCTGGCTTGCTATACCTCTAGAGTAAGAGAATTGCTCTGAATTGGGTTAACTATTTATGTGTGTTGTTTATGCTTTTCAGTAATGTTTTTATTATTTATAACTTGCCTATGTTGTTTAAGTCAGATCAGATGTCCCAACATGTCATAGTACATATGAAGTTCTAATCCACCAGAATTTCAGTTGGTATCAGAGCAGGCATCATATTCTGTTTCTGGTGAGATCCTGGGATGATACTCTCTGGTCATGGGAAAGGAATGAGGTATCTATTGAAAAGTTGTTTGAACTTGGATAAGTTCATATTTTGGTTAAATGGTCCCTAGAAGTGGAGGATGGACTATTCATGACAGGGTGTGTATTGGACTTGTCTGTTGTTATCAGGCCTGTAGCTTTGGCGGTGAGCTGATGTGTTAGGTTTGATTTATGTTCAAACCTAGGTTCTTGTGTTTTCACCTAGACTGTGGTGGTTGTGTGCAAGGTTTTATGTTGTTCCTAATGGATGTTGAGGAGCATTTGGTGTGTTTTTTCCGCTGCATGGTATCTGCTATAACCCTGGTGGCATGGCATTAGGGTTTGGTCTCCTCAACAGGCTTATCCTACGGTAATGGGATATATGCAAGACTGTTTCAACCAAATTTTTAAAGTAGCCAATGATACTTGAGTTTTATTTCTCAGGGCCACTTATAAAGGAACTTTAGTGTGTGGCTGATGTATTTTTTTCAAGAAACATGTCACTTATTTAATAGATTATTAAAGAGAGGATATATCCATTTATTTTGGTTTCTAAAAGAGTCTTTCTAATTCTTGACCTAATTAGGTAAGTGACTCCGAGTATTGCTGTTGTTGGTGTAGCTAGAGCTTGGACTAATTTTGAAGACCTTAAAGGTGATCAAGGGATGTTTTGATTTTCTGGAAGCAGTGATGACTTTAGAACCAAGATCATTTTTGTGTTCTAGAAGAAGGGAACTGATGTCCTACCAGATGTTGGGACATCATGTTAGTAGGTGAGGAGCTTCATGTTGAATAGAAGATGCTTTGCGTGCTAAATAAATGTGTGATGATCACATATTTTGGAACCTACTCTTGATTTGTAAGAGGAGGCATCTGGGTTGTATATCTATGATGTTTTATGCCGAAAACATGTCTTAGATTGGTGGGCTAGTTGAATGTTGGTCAACCATTTGGTTACTTCTTTGTTCAATTTATTTTTTATCCAAGTTAGTAGAAGTGTAGAGACCGAGCTTTAGAGTCATGCAGAGAAGTGTTATTTCATCCAGGTTCCTTGTATATAAAGTCAAATCTCAAGGACATCCTCTTTGATATCTAGTTTATTCTTCTGATCAAAGAAGCCAGATTTGTATGGAATCTTGTTTGTGGCCATAGAACATATTCTGTTTGAGGAGACTAGTCTTCATGTACCAACCACATGATGTGCAACTATTGGAGGGAAGAATGTATGACTCTCAAGGAATTCTTAGCAGTTAATAAGGGAGAGTCCTTAATATGAAGCTAGAAGAACTTGAAGAAATGTCAGACATTGTTGTACCCCAAAATTTTCCCTCCCATCTTTGAGACTAATTGATTCAAGATACATCCTTATGCTTATAGGAGTCTCAAGTACTCAAGACTACTCTAGAGTTGACAATACAAACTCTCCTCCTAAGCAATTGACCTACAACTAGGGTTTTGATTATCTTCAAGTAAATTGAGTTTCTAATGCCTCAAATGGACTTCATGGTTTCTGATATGTATCAAAGTATCCTCATGCCAAATTTCAAGCCCTACATCACAAGTTTGCTTAGTCAGTTATTCAGATGATTGAAAATCAGTTGTATTGGACAAAAAGTCAACTTTAATCAATCTATAGTTAAACTTCAAGATTTTTGTTCAACATCAACATTTTGAAGTTACATCCATCCTTTTATCAAGGGTTGATCATGACTCATCAAGAAAACTCAAGATTCATCAAAAGTCAAAAGTTACTAAATTAGGGTTTTCTTAAGGAGAAGTCAACTGAACATTGACCAAGCACACCTTTCATATACTTCATCAGAAATTCCTCAACCAAATCCTATCTTGAATGAAATTCAATTCTCTACAACTTTGTCTCTCTAAACTCAAGGCCAAAAATGCTTCATTTGAGAGATACGAGCCAAAACTTTACAAGTCATTTTAAAAGTCAACAAAAAATACATTTCTTGTCAAAGTAATTTACATGAAGATAAAAGCTTTAAATGAAAAAATGACCAACAGGAAAGTTGTAGGAGACATCTTTAGGTTTCCAAAAATTCCAAGATCCCCTTAATATGACAAAAATTGAGAGAGTAACGAGTTGTGCAAGTTGAGCAATTTTGAGAAAATGCATGAAGTTCAAACTGAGCAAACTTGAATTTTTGGGCTAATGGGTATTGTACCCTAAAATTTTCCCTCTCACTTGTCAAGAATTTTCTCACAAGATCTCTTTGACTCAAGACTATATTGGGGTTTGACCAGATCAAGACACCTCCTCATGCAGTGATGACCAAAATTAGAGTTTGAGTTTGCACAAGGATTTTTGGAATATCAATGCTTCATTTGACTTTCAATAATCATTAGGTACCCCAGAGATTACTCATGCCAAGTTTTAAGCCTTGAATCACATTTTTGATTAGTCAATTGGACAGTTGACCTAAAAATCAACTGTATTGGGGAAAAAGTCAACCATGGCCAATTTTCAGTCAAACTTCATAATTTTTTATCCACATCAACATCTTAGACTCATATGTAACATTTGATCAAGTTTGGACCATAATTCCCCAAGAAATTTGATCAAATCATCAAAAGGGCAAAATGGTCAAAATTAGGGTTTTGACTGAGAAGGTGCCATTTCTGATTTTTGACCTAGAAAATGATCAATTGGTTTGAAACATGATTTCAAGAGTTCAATTGCATTGTCTTGACCTAATTACATGGTTTAAAACATTGCAAATCCATTGAATTGATAGATAAATTTTCCAGTCAACTGATCAAAAGTCAATTGTGCACTGAAAAGTCAAACTTTGACTTTTTGTTCAAATTCAAGTGCCAAGGATCATAATTCATCAAAACGTGTCAAAATGTGAAACTTGTTCATCAAGAAACCAAAGATTTAAGATTTGGATTTGAAAAGTTGAAAAATTCTAACTTAGAAAATTTTCCAAGTATAGAAAATTTCTTATTTCTTCTCAACTTTAAGCCAAATTATCACCATGATACAAGATGATTCAAAGGAAGTTCCCAACATGAAAGTTGTATATATCCATGAAATCTAAAACTTTTCTTCACACAATTTCTCCTAAATATGCTTGGATCTCAAGATATAATTTTGTGAATACATGCTCATGAACTAAAGTAACTTAGTGAAATTTTGCCCTAGTTAGGCAGGTTTTTGACCTAACTTCATGGTAACTTTTCACCTAGTTCCAAGAGGAATTTTCAAAAGAATTTCAAAGATGGGTTGTAGATCACATTACAAGATTTCTAAAATGTCAAATAACTCCTTGAGATCATTCTTGAGTAGGGAGAATCGAAGAGATGAAGTTAGGGTTTTATCACTTTGATTATAGGTCATTTTCATGAAGAACAAGTTTTCAAATTTGTAAATTGGTTGTACAATCTTCACTTTTCAGACCTCAAACTCGTTTGTCACTCCACCATTAATGAATTTCACAAGTTTTCATGCCCTAAAGCCAAGCATTCAATGCATTGTACAAGAAAATAGCCATTTTTGGAAGAAAGGCAACATTGCCATTTTCGAAAAGCATGCTTTTTGCATTTTTTTCATTTCTTGAGCCTTGGACTTGCTCTTTTTGCATAAACCAAGCCTCTAAACCTGAACAAAACATGTTTAAAGCTTCAAGCCACCCTACAAGATCATAATCATGCTTTAAGAAGTCACTTCTCACACTTGCTTCAAAAACAAGAAATGTAGCAAGACATGTGATCTTGTACTTCTGAGAAAGCACAAGTTCTCCAACCTTTTGCTCTATATAAAGCCATCATTTAGAAACTAAAACCATGCATGCCCAAGCCTTGAAACACCCTAGAATTAGAAGTTGAATACCAAGCCCTCAAACTTGCCATTTCTGACTTGTGAACTGAATCTTCCATTTCACTCGTGCGTTTTCAGGCCTTTTGCTTTCCCAAGCTTCCTTACCTTACAAGTAAACCATCCCATACCCTGAAACATCACTGTAACTCCATCTTCCCCATTGTTGAAGTTCAAAAACAGAGTAACACAGGTGGACTTCTCCAGACCATTCCAGCCACCCTCAAGACAAGCTAAGCATTGCATTAGCTTCCTAGAGGTTCAAGGAAGCTAACCTGATCATCACAGACTCCTAAAGCAAGGTCATTTTCAAAACACGATTTCCATTTTCAAGGTGAGTTTTCTATTTTTATAACTCTTGATACAATCATAGTTAGCTTTCCATTTGTGAATATAGAATGTAGACATCATTTCTACGAAGCTGTACGTATCAATAGCTTGCATTTATTTGGCTTGAGTTTAGAGAATTTTAAGTTTGAAGTTTCTGAAAAAATTAGGTTAAGAATTAGGGCCAATAAAATTCTCTTTGATCTTGGACTTATAGTTTTAGTTATGTACATGGTTAGAATCGTGAGGTAAAATGATATAATGTTCATGTTATCACTTTCCATTTTTATTGAGAAATGAAAAAGTTACAGGAGGTCCGTCTGGCTAGAGGTAGAAGATGAAGTACAAGGCAAGACAATGTTTTATGTTATGTATTTTTGTTTTCATTTAGACTAACGGATGTACAGCCACCCCAGTGGTAAGGCAGTGCGCAAAAATTCCCTAGGTCACGGGTTCGAGCCTTGGCGCTGCCTTTTGCAATTTTTCATACTTTTTTCCATTTTTTTGTTGTTGTTTTTGCAGTATGGGCTTTAGCACATTGGGCCTTGTGTTTTTTTCTAACCTCCTGCCCCCATTTTCCTTCAATACCCCTAGCCCAAATATTTTATTTACTTGTTTTATTTTTATTTTTATTTTATCAAATATATTTTCTTAATAATAAAAAATCATAAAAAATATAAAAATGATAAATATTATATTTTGTTTTATTTTATTTTATTTTTCTCATAAAAAATATTTTTATTTAGTTATATATTATCTATTTTTGTTAAAAAAACTTGTAAATTAAATTAAAATTAAGTTAAATACTTATTTTTCTTCACACCTATTAAATATTTATTTTAACATATAAAAAGACCAAAATACTTCATAAATACCATATATTATTTTCAAAACAAAAATACAAAAATACTTAAAGAAATTTATTTCCTTTTAATAAATTAGAATTAGGGTTTAATCAAAATATTTTCTAAAAAATAATTTCCTTCCTTAATTAATTTAAGTTTAATCTTGATTTGTTTATTAGGCTTAGGTTAAAACTTTTTTTACATAAAAAGAACAAAATAAAATCTTCTTTTACATTTACATATCTTTGCATATTTAAATTATCTTGTACATTATTTATTCCAATACTTGTATAAATTCAATTTGGTTGTAATAGCTTAATTAGGTTTATATTATTGCAAATCTCCATTCATAAATTGTATTCCCCCTCCCACAAAATGTTGTAATTGCGTAGTAATCTTTAAATTTCGCAATTTATCGCTTTACATAACATGTTAGTAATTAGGATTTGTATGTGTGATCGGTGGATCTGGAACTGACTGTTTAACGCTGGTTTCGCAAAATGTCGCGAAAGCAAGAGTCGCCACCGTCTTTTATTTTCTCCAAATGGAAAGGACAAAAGCACAGTAAAATTCCTTAAAGAGATTGCTCTCGGTTCGGGAGGTAGATTATAGAAAGGGAAGGTGTTAGCACCCTTTCTATCCATGGTTATCCATGGTGTGATCGGTGGATCTGGAACTGACTGTTTAACGCTGGTTCGCGAAATGTCGCGGAAGCAAGAGTCGCCACCGTCTTTTATTTTCTCCAAATGGAAAGGACAAAAGCACAGAAAAATTCCTTTTAAGAGATTGCTCTCGGTTCGGGAGGTAGGTTATAGAAAGGGAAGGTGTTAGCACCCTTTCTATCCATGGTTATCCATGGGCTCTTAGATACTTGCTCAATGTGTTTTCAAAAGGTTTGTTTGCTTTTCAATGTGGGTTTTAAAAAAGTTTCTTTGAAAAATTTCAGATCGACTCGTACGTCAGAGTGTTTGAAAAATTTGCTTTGAAAGCTTTTGAAAATGTGTCAGTGTGAAAAGTCTTTTTGAGTTTGTTTTGAAGAGAGCAAGTATCTACGAGAACCTACCTACCCTAAGGAATTCGTCTGTGTAAATATCCTTTAAAGTAGTGCCATCCCACCATTGAGAGGTAGGTAGCACCACCATTGGAGGTGTTCGGGTCAATTCGAGTTTTAGGGACATGGTGATCACCAGAGCAATGGGAAGACACCTTAGAAGCTACCCTCATGCCAGGTTCCCGGATCATGAGGACTTACTAAGACGTCCTCTACTCGACGACCACCTTTCGAAAGGCAACAGTGAGGCGTACCCTAGGGGTGGTGTGTGCGAACTGTGTGTCATGTTTCAGTTATTTATTTGTCTTTTGTCATGTCATTGTAATCTACGCTTGATTTTAGTTAGGGCCATTCATTCTTGCATGCATATTTAACAGTTATAAAGTTTGCGAAAAAATAAATCTAAGACTATTACAAATGGCGCGGGTCCACATCGCCAAAATTAAACCGGACCCGATTTAGCGGAAAATAAATAAAGCAAGTAAATAAAAGTGCGAAAAGTAAAGTTACATGGCTTTGGGAGATTTACAGAATTATTTAAACGATTATAAAATAAATGCGCGAAATAAAGGAATTAAACAAAACTAGGCGTTGGACCCTTTTGCAAACAATTAAAATTGACAAGGAATTAAAAATTAAAATTAAATGAAAATGGTATTTTTGTGTTTTTTTAGATTTAATGAAAAAAAGGAGTTAATTGAAATTAAATTAAACGGCAAACCCTAATTCTAGTATTGTTTATTTATTATGAAAGAATTAAAATATAATCTAAATTAAACCCTAATTTATTTATGTACAATTTTTAATTATAAAAATAAAATAATAAATAAATAGTATTGTGAGAAAAAAAATAAAAATTAAAAAGATATTAAAATTATCAATTAACCTAATTCTACATTTTTTGATTTTTTATTAAAAAGGAATTAAAATTAAAAACTAATTAAACTAAATAATTTACATTCTAATTTATTTATGAAAATAATTATAATATAAATATTTATTAATTTTTGGCTTTTTCTGATTTTTGAATGTTTTTTATATTTTGTAAAAATAATTAATTAAATTAAGCAATCAAGAACACAAAATAATTTTAAATAAAATATAAGAAAATAATAAAAAGGAAGGCAAACCAGGGGGGGGGGGGGGGGGGGGTAGCCCCAATTTAGGAGGTATGGATTTGAAAAGCCTGGCCCAATTGAGCTTGCCATTTGCTGACTTTCCTGGATCGTGTGCTAGTGCATTGACCAACGTTTACCATAGGCCTGGGATCTGAGCCCTTGATCTGCCTCTCCTGGACACCTGTGCGCTTGGATCTTGTGGACACACGGTGTACATCACTGCTGACGCTGCATAGGAAATTGGTTTGAAAAATAATATGGAATTTTGCCAGACCTGGGACTTGAACCCAGGTCATGAGAGTTATTCACATCACGTGTTACCAACTGCGCTGCTTGGATCAATTGACATATTATGGAAAACAAATAATAAAAAGCAAAATCAACGCTAAGTAATTAAAACGCGCGCAAATTTGAATTGGCCTGTCCCCGTGTGACACGATGCCTTCGTCTTCGTCGTCCCTGTAACAAAACCTATAAGGCAACGGTTTTTGGAGCGTTGTTTTAGAGGGCCTATAAGAAAATAGCGACTAGCCCCTCGACGCTCATAAATTGAGCGCGAGGGTGCCATCTTCTTCGTCTCAACCTGCTTAAGCTAATGGCACTGGTCTGGAAGCGTAATTTTTCCTTGGGCAGAAAACCCCAAATTTGAAACCTGCAAAATCTAAAAAATCACGCATGGCAAATCCTTATAGACAGCAGGAAAATCAAATTAAATATGATGATTAGCTTTAAAACACCACAAAGAGCAAGAATCCATAATTAGAATGCAATGATAATGCTTAGAATGGAAAATACGATTGTGAGTTTCATGCTGTACAGTTCCAGATTAATCTACCAATTCTTGAGGTTTTAGTTGTTGTTGTTGATTGGAACGTGTTCAAGACAACCTTGGCAAGCTATTGAGATCGTTTTGGAGGCTTCAATCGACCTCTAAGGCACTTTTCAGATTTGAGTTTTTAAGAAAAAATTTCAATATGCAATGGCTTGTTTGGGCGCAGCTTGCAGTCTAAGGCTATTAGGGTTATGATTCTGAGTATGTATAGAGCAATTTAGGTCAAGAAAACTAGACAAAATCCATTGCATTGATGATTTCACATATTTGATTTCTTCATATCTTTTCCAAATCTTTTCCATGTGCATTTTATGTTCAATCAGCTCAAATCACACCAAAACTTGCCTATTTAAGATGTGCACGAAATATTGACCTTGGAATGTGCATAAAAAGATTTTTTTAGGTCAAACTTATATTTTTCACATATTTAAATAATTTAATTGAATTAATATTAATATAAATTCAAATAAATAATAAAAAAATGAGAAAATACTTCCCTTTGGGCCTAGTGGTCGTGCATAGGCTTGGCATGAAGAAACTTGGAAGAAAAATGGGCCCATTTGCATTTTTAGGCCTTTTGCATCAATGTTGACTTTTCAAAATTCCCAAAAATTTCCCAACTTCCACAAGGCATAACTTGGTCAATTTTTAAGCTTTTCACATGTTCTTGGACATTTTGGAAAGGTCTTTGAATCCTCTAACCAATGCCTTTGGTCCCATGTCATTTTTATTTACCAATCTCAAGTTATGGCCTTTGACTTAAAGTCCCTTTTTGTTGACTTTTGAAAATGACCTATAATGTTGAAATTGATAACTTTTTGTGAGAGAATTTCTTGGACTTGGAACATGAAGATGAATTGTAGGAAATGTCTTTCTCTTAAAAATGAGCTTTGGATGGAATTTTTCTGATAATCCATGTGAAAGTTATGCCCTGGTCAATTTCAGTTGACTTTTTCAGCTGTCCAAATATAGCAACTTTTGCATCTTTGATGATTTCTGAGCCAAATTTTGAGAATCATGATCAAGCATTGATCAAATGATGTTTGTGGCTTCAAAATGATATGTTGACCAAAAATTTGAACTTTTGACTGTCAAATGACCATTTTGCCCCTACAGTTGACTGTAGTGCAATCTAGGGTTTTGACTGTGCAATTTTGAGCTGAATGCCTTGAAACTTGACATGAGGATACTTGACCATCTTTGTAAGCATATGAGACTTGATTGGGCCTTTGAAAAGTTCATTTGCTTGACCAGAACTCAAACCCTAGTTTTGACTGTATAGGAGACAGTTGAGATGCACAACCCTGGGGGAATTTTGTGACCTTGGCTTGGCAATTTCTTGATGAATATGGGAGGGCAAATTTTGGGGTACAACAGTTGCCCCTGTTCAATCTTCTTAGACCTGAGGATGCAGATTGGCTGACGTGCCTTTCGTAATCCGAGGGTAGAAGATGATTGGACACTAGAGTGCCCAGAAATTTGCGCTCACATAGTAGCAATGATGATGAGGGAATGGGCTTATAGATGCCATTTGGATGTTGCTTGGATAGGATGATGGGCTTATAGATGCCATCTGGATGTTGATCGCGTAAGAGATTCCTTAGCGAGAACCTGCGTACCTGCAAGAGAGAAAATGAGTACCTGATACGCTGCAGGAGCTGATTTTAGATGCTTGGTATAGATGTGTCCTGACTGGTTACAGGGCTGAGTCTGGAGCTTCAAACGCTGATGAATGAACCAGGCATGGTTACGGCCTTGGCATGGATGGTAAGAGAATCCTGAATGATTTCAACCTCAACAACGCTTGTTGAGAAAATCTTGGTGAGAATTACCATCTTCGTAGTGTCAGGAAGAGAACCAAAGGACATTAAAATCTCAAAGGGAGTCACCTCACTCACCGTTGGAGAGGGAACTATAGGAAATTATAATCTGAAAGGAAATATCACCTCACTCGCCGTTGGAGAGGGAAACATCTGAAAAAGGAATTACCACCTCACTCGCCGTTGGAGAGGGGACCAGAAGAGAATATCACCTCACGCTCATGCCGGAGAGAGAAACATCTGAAGAAGGAATTACCACCTCACTCGCCGTTGGAGAGGGGACCATAAGAGAATATCACCTCACGCTCATGCCGGAGAGGGAAACATCTGAAGAAGGAATTACCACCTCACTCGCCGTTGGAGAGGGGACCATAAGAGAATATCACCTCACGCTCATGCCGGAGAGGGAAACATCTGAAGAAGGAATTACCACCTCACTCGCCGTTGGAGAGGGGACCATAAGAGAATATCACCTCACGCTCATGCCGGAGAGGGAAACATCTGAAGAAGGAATTACCACCTCACTCGCCGTTGGAGAGGGGACCATAAGAGAATATCACCTCACGCTCATGCCGGAGAGGGAAACATCTGAAGAAGGAATTACCACCTCACTCGCCGTTGGAGAGGGGACCATAAGAGAATATCACCTCACGCTCATGCCGGAGAGGGAAACATCTGAAGAAGGAATTACCACCTCACTCGCCGTTGGAGAGGGGACCATAAGAGAATATCACCTCACGCTCATGCCGGAGAGGGAAACATCTGAAGAAGGAATTACCACCTCACTCGCCGTTGGAGAGGGGACCATAAGAGAACTTCTACTGAGTCTTTATCAGAAAAATCTGTTTGGAGTCGATTTAACTGGACTAGAGAAGTCCTTGAAATATGTTTGAGAATTTCAACTGCATCTTTCCTGAAAGGTAAAGGTCAGTTATATGCAATGCATGATATGGATCAAGCAATGATGTTCTCAACATGGATGCGATTTATATGATATGGTGCGTACATGCATGCTATAATGATGTATGTGATGATTCATGTATGTTTTTGTCTAGGAAAATGAATCCTTGACGGGTGCCGGGAAGTCATATCCTGGGCTGATGTTGAGGAAGGGATTTTGCTTCCGCTGTGGATGGTCGTCGCAAGAATACCGGTAGGAGAAGATAACTCCGTTGAGGAATAAACTTGGCAAATGAAATAATTCTGCGGGAGAAAAGATACTCTAGCGATCATGCTGGGGAGTGCTACTCTGTGGGGATAGCGATGCTTTGCTGAGTTGATGAAGATAACTCCGCTGGGGATACCGTTGATGAGTTATGCTGGGAGATTTAATGAATTCCGCTGGGGATATCCTTGTTGTGCTGGAAGATGGACTTCGCTGGGGGTAGGAAGATACTTTGCCGAGGGCGCTCTTTCCGTGGCTTTTGGCTGAGGATAACCCAGTTATATCCTGTTACGGAAATAACTCTTTAAATCAAGCCGGGACGACGCGTTCGTGCTCTGAGGATAAGCTTCCAGAATCTACTGGGGATAAGCTTACTGCTTGGGGGTATGAACTCCAACTTTCCTGGGGAACTGGATTGGACTCTCATGGGGAGTTTTGATATGCTGGAGGATGATCCCTTTGAATGTTGATATACCGCCGGGGAACAATCTTTAGATCGAGACTGCCGGGGATACTTGTTAAGAATATATGTATACTGCTGGGGAAGTATTGAGATCTACGGGAGGATACTCACTTTCTTTGATAATTTTGCTTGGAGAGACATGTATTGTTTTACTGAACCACTCTCTGGGGAATTAAGATACACTTGGTCGTGTTCTTTAGCTGAACCTACCTTGGTACCTTAAAGGATAGAACAATTGGACTGCTCAGACAACTCTTTATTGCCCCTGTTTCTAGTGTTACCTGCAATTAATTCATTTGTTTCGTATGCAAATATTTACGAGTTAGCAAATTATTGTCAATGCATACATCACAAATTGAACCTTGGACGTTCTTCGCAAAACAAAACAGAAAAAAGCAAAACCCTTGGCACGTTTAAAAAATATATTTGTATTGATTTTTGAATGGCCTGAATAGGCGTTTTGTGTACAAGAGGCTGACGTCCTAGTAAGAGGTACGCCGCCGATCAAAAGAGTTTATACAAGTTTTGTATACAAAAAGAAAATAAAACAGCTGTATGAAAGATGAATGATCCACTGGGTTTCAACTCCGCTACTGCCTTTATAACTCCGAGCGTCTCATCACTTGATGACCTTGGTTGAAGGTGAAGCTGACTGATCGATGTCGTTTGAGTTTGATGCAGATACCGGATTCTGGATGCAAAGTGATCCAATGAGACATAGTATTACGCTTTATCCCTAACTTTTGCCTGGACCGCCCTTTCGGGTTTTCAGTCCACCGGGATACCCCTTTTTGCCCAAGCCGCCTTTTCAGGTTTTCGACTTGCCGGGTGTACAGATTTTTCATTTTCATCCCTTCATTTTGCCCGAACCCTTTTGGTTCGACGGGAAGCCCTAATTTTTGCCTAGGCATGTCAGCCTAGCGGGTCTTTTTCATGCGTAGTATTTTTTAACTATGTCTGCATTGGCGGGGTGAGGAAGGTCGTCACCATCCATGTTGGTTAATATCATTGCTCCTCCTGAGAACACATGCTTAACCACAAATGGCCCTTCGTATGTGGGGGTCCATTTGCCCCTTGGATCACTCTGAGGAAGGATGATTCGCTTGATCACCAGATCCCCGACTTGATATTCCTGTGGTCTGACCTTTTTGTTAAATGCCCTGATCATTCGTTTTTGATACGTCTGACCATGACAGATAGCGGCAAGTCTCTTTTCGTCAATGAGATTGAGTTGGTCAAGTCGTGTCTGGATCCAATCATCTTCGTTCAGATTTGCATCCTTCATTATCCGGAGAGAGGGAATTTGCACTTCGATCGGCAAGACTGCCTCCATGCCATAAACCAGAGAGAAGGGAGTTGCCCCGGTCGACGTCCTAGCTGAGGTACGATATCCATGCAAAGCGAACGGTAACATCTCGTGCCAATCTTTATACGTCACTGTCATTTTCTGCACGATTTTCTTAATGTTTTTATTTGCTGCTTCTACAGCCCCATTCATCTTCGGTCTGTAAGGAGAACAATTATGGTGCTGTATCTTGAACTGTTCGCAAAGCTCAACAATCATCTTATTGTTCAGATTGGTACCGTTGTCTGTAATAATCCGCTCAGGGACGCCGTACCGACAGATCAGATTGTGCCGAATAAACCGTGCCACAACAGTCTTGGTTACTGTAGCATAGGATGCTGCTTCAACCCACTTCGTAAAATAGTCAATCGCCACTAGGATAAAGCGATGTCCATTGGATGCTGTAGGTTTTATCTCGCCGATCATGTCTATGCCCCACATTGCAAACGGCCAAGGCGCAGTCAGAACATTCAGGGGAACCGGAGGAACATGCACCTTATCTGCATAGATCTGGCACTTGTGGCATGTCCTGGAGTGTTGGTAGCAGTCAGCTTCCATTGTGGACCAGTAGTATCCTGCCCGTAGGATCTTTTTAGCCATAGTATGTCCACTGGAATGCGTACCAAAGGTCCCTTCGTGCAGCTCTTCCATGATTCTTTCCGCTTCAGTCTTGTCCACACAACGCAGTAAGGTTGAATCATGGTTTCGCTTGTACAAGACGCCGTTGCTTAGGAAGAACTTGGCTGCGAACCTCCTCAGGAATTTCTTATCATTGATAGAGGCACCTTCAGGGTATTCCTGAGCTTCCAGATATCTCTTCACTTCGTGGTACCAAGGCTTCTCAGTTACCAATTCAGTTTCGAGATCACAACAGTATGCCGGTTCGTCCAGTTTCCAGATGATGATCCGGGGAGCTTCATTATCCCACTTAACCTTGAACATTGAAGACATTGTAGCCAACGCGTCCGCTAGCTGATTCTCTTCTCTTGGAAAATGCTCAAAGGTTATCTCTGTGAAGTGGGGAATCAGGGCCAGCACACATTCTCTGTAAGGAATCAGGTTTGGATGTTTCGTATCCCACTCTCCTTTGATCTGATTGATCACAAGAGCGGAATCTCCGAAGACACTTAGAAATTTGATCCTTAGGTCGATCGCAGCTTGAAGACCCATGATACACGCCTCATACTCCGCCATGTTGTTGGTACAGTTGAAACACAACCGGGCAGTGAGTGGAGTATGAGTACCTTGAGGGGATATGATGATGGCGCCGATACCATTTCCCAATGCATTGGAAGCTCCGTCAAAGTGCATAGACCATCGGGATCCTGGTTCAGGTCCTTCATCCGGTCCAGGTACTTCACAATCTGTTACAATCATGATGCTTTCATCCGGAAACTCGAAGTTCATTGATTGATAGTCATCTACAGCTTGATGAGCTAAGTGGTCTGCCAATACACTTCCCTTGATGGCTTTCTGGGTTGTGTACTGAATGTCGTATTCCGTCAAGATCATTTGCCATCTTGCAATCCTCCCAGACAGAGCAGGCTTTTCGAATATGTACTTTATAGGATCCATTTTTGAGATCAACAAAGTAGTGTGAGTCAGCATATACTGTCTCAGCCGGCGAGCAGCCCATACCAAAGCGCAGCAAGTTTTCTCAAGCAGTGAGTATCGGGTCTCACAGTCGGTAAACTTTTTGCTAAGGTAATAAATGGCATGCTCTTTTCGGCCAGACTCGTCATGCTGCCCCAGTACACACCCCATTGAGTTGTCCAGCACTGTCAGATATAGGATCAGAGGTCTCCCTTCAACCGGTGGCATAAGGATAGGTGGTTCTTGGAGATACTCTTTGATTTTGTCGAAGGCGGCCTGACATTCATCGTTCCAACGTACTACCTGATCTTTCTTCAACAGCTTGAAGATTGGCTCACAAGTAGCAGTCAGATGAGAGATGAATCGAGCGATGTAATTCAGGCGTCCTAAAAAGCCTCTGACTTCCTTCTCTGTCTTAGGAACTGGCATCTCTTGAATAGCTTTGACCTTAGCAGGGTCCACTTGAATACCTTTATCACTGACCACGAAGCCTAGCAACTTCCCAGATCTTACCCCGAAGGTGCACTTGTTCGGGTTCAATCTCAGCTTGTACAGTTTCAACCGGTCAAACAACTTCTGTAGGTGATCTAGGTGCTCTTCCTCAGTCTGGGACCTTGCGATCATGTCGTCCACATATACTTCGATCTCATGATGGATCATATCATGAAATAAGGCAACCATGGCACGCTGGTAGGTTGCCCCAGCATTCTTTAATCCGAACGGCATGACCTTGTAACAGAAGGTGCCCCACTGAGTAACAAATGTAGTCTTTTCCATGTCTTCAGGTGCCATCTTTATCTGATTGTAACCTGAAAAGCCATCCATGAAAGAGAATACTTTGTGTTGAGCTGTATTATCCACAAGGACATCAATGTGAGGTAAGGGGAAGTCATCCTTGGGGCTGGCCCTGTTCAGATCCCTGTAATCGACACACATTCTGACCTTACCGTCCTTTTTAGGTACCGGCACCACATTAGCAACCCACTGAGGGTAAGAAGTCACTGCAAGGAACCCAGCATCAAACTGTTTCATGACCTCGGCTTTGATCTTCTCGGACATCTCTGGACGCATCCGACGAACCTTTTGTTTAACTGGGGGGCAGTCTTCCCTAGTCGGCAAATGATGGACAACAATATCGGTGTCCAACCCGGGCATGTCTTCGTAGGACCAGGCAAAGATCTCCATATAGTCATGTAACATCTTGGTTAACCGTTGCTTCACGCTGAGCTCTAGGTTAGCACCAATCTTTACCTCTCTCTTGTCTGCCTCAGTACCCAAGTTTATGGTTTCCACTGGCTCTTCATGGGGTTGAATTGCCCGCTCTTCCTGAAGCAACAGTCTTGCAAGCTCGCCAGGCACTTCGCAATCATCTTCACCTTCGTCTTCGGCTAAGTTGATCGGATTTTCGAAGTCATAATTGGCATTAGCAGAGCTGTTATCAGTGAGATCCAGAGTGGATTGGAACCTGTATGAGTGAGTGTGTGTGTAAATACAGCTGTTTTTGAAAATTATGTAAAGGGAAAGACAGACAGAAAAGGAACACAATATTTGCAATGCGAAAAGTACGTCCAAGATTCTCATTCATGATGTATAAAATGACAGTTTGTATGCCCTCACAAATAGAACCACGGTGCCTCGGGTAAGACACCGGGCCATAGAGTTTATCATTGTTTATTACAAAATAACAAAACATAGGAATTCATTACTTAGTAACAAAAGAAACAGGGAGATTGTCCTTTGCGCTCCAATTGTTAAGTCCACCGTCAGTCGCTGGGTAGATCCAGCTATCAAACTCAGCTTCATCAACTTCCTCTTCGTCCCCGATAGCATTAACTCCATGAGCAGGCAGGGGAGCTGTCACCACATTAGGCTTGTCAGATGCCTCAAACTGTACCTCCTTAGCGTCAATGAGGTCCTGCAGCTTGTTCTTTAGTGCCCAACAGTCATCAGTGGCATGCCCCGGGCTGTCTGAATGGTAAGCACAACGGGCATTCGGGTTGTACTTAGGAGAGGTAGTGTTTGAGAACTTTGGCGCCTCCTTGACAGTCACCAAATTGGTGGATAGCAACTGTGGCAGGATTTGCGATAGGGTCATGCTTAACCGGGTAAACTCTCTCCGGGGTCTATCAGCCCTTTGAGGATTGTTTGGCCGGGGAGCGGCAGCAGGCTTAGCGATCATTACCGCGCTGACAGATTGGCGGCGATCAGGTCTTTCTGATTTCCTGGAACCATACACGGCACTAGACTCCTTTTTGAAGGGTTTCTTCTCTGCACTAGATGATGCACCCTTTGCAATCTTCCCAGATTTCAGCCCAGCTTCGATTCTCTCTCCAGTCAAGATTAAATCAGTGAAACCAGCAGAAGAATTCCCAATGAGATGGTTAAAAAACGGCCCAGATAGGGTCCCCAAGAACATGTCCACTAACTCTCGATCAGTCAAAGGTGGCTGCACCCTGCCAGCCAGATCTCTCCACTTCTGCGCGTACTCTTTAAAACCTTCGCTTGCGCCTAACGCCATACCCTGGAGTTGGGTACGTGTGGGGGCAAGGTCGGCATTATACTGATACTGCTTGTAGAAAGCAGTAGCCAGCTCCTCCCAGTTACGAACTTTGGTCCCATCCAGCTGATAGAACCATTTGAGATGAGTCCCTGAAAGACTCTCCTGGAGGAAGTGGATCCATAGATTTTTGTCCGCAGAGTACGGCTGAATTTTCCGAACATAGGACCTTAAATGCAGCTTGGGACAAGATGCCCCGTCATACTTCGAGAAGGATGGTGCTTTGAATTTATGTGGGATAATCACACCAGTCGACAAACCCAAGTCTCCGAAGTCCAGCCCAGGTGCCTGTTGCACCTCCATAGCCTTCAACCTGTCCTCCAGTTGCTTGTACCTGTCATCTGCAGGAGGGTACTGCTCCTCATCGAAATCCGTCTCGTTGTCGGAGACCACTAGAGTAGGAACCTTGACTTCTGCCTGAGAAGGACTCCTGCCAACAGAAGAACCAGCCTCTTCATGGTGCAGAGTATTACCCAACCTTCGGCCTGAGTTGAACAGAACAGTTCTTCTCTTCTTCTTCTTCTCCTTCTTCAGGAGCATAGTCTTCAGTTCTTCTTGGCCTTTAGCTAGACCCATGATTAGCTCTTGAAACTGCGCATTCTGCGCCTGGAGAGCCTTGATTGATGTCTCTGTTGATTCAGATCCGGGATTCATGATGCTGAAATAAACAGCGAAGAACTGTAAGCAACCTGAAAAAGGGGAAAAACCTGCTATGCACATGATGTATGAAATGCGTATGAATTATGTTTTCAAAGACAATCGGGAATCAACTTTGTAAACAAAAAAGGAACACACTTTATTAGATTCAACTTTGCAACTGAGATTATTCAACAAGTTGCCCTTAGGCGTTTACATGAAATGAAACAACTGGAAAGGAAATAAAAAATGTAAAGGCACATTCAGCATTCTTCATTGATCCCATGGTCTCCTCTTCTCAGTACGGAGGTAGGCATTCAGAGCTCTCTCATTCTCCAACTGCTTTGTCAGCTTCTGGATCTTTGATTCCTGCTCGTTGAACTTTTCCCGGTAAGAATCCCGTTCTTCTTGCAGTTGCGACCAAGATCTCTTCAATGTCTCATAATCAGTAGGTATCTGAGGAGGAAGGACAGTTGGAGGAACACCATCTTTATCAGGATACTCAAGAATGACGGGTCTGACAGCTTCATACGGCATACCTAACTTTTGAGCACGGATGCGGACCCATTTGTAGTAGGCTTCCATAGGTAAAGAAGTCTTTGGCCCTAGCTCTTGTGGGTCAGCTTTATGAACCTTGTCCCAAGCCTTGATGAACCTACGACGCAGCTCGTCACTATCCACCTGAAACTCGAAACTGATGTGAGGCACCAACATCTCATGGGGGCCTGCTCTTCTTGCTCTTCCAAACTGACGGAGTGCTAGACATGGATTGTAAGAGATCCCTCCTTGAGTACCAATCAGAGGAACATTAGGATACTCCCCGCATCGATCAATAATAGCTATCTCATCCAAACCTCTGCAAGTCCAAATGATGTCTTTATCGGTGAGAGACATTAACCTGTGAGCCCAACCTCTTCCTTCTTGGTTCTTCAGTACGAACTTAGGGAGGTGCGAAATAAACCACCTCACCAACAAAGGGATACAACACCATAGGGTTCCTCGTCTTCGGGTAGTACGGGCATGAAGTTGTTGCAAGATGTCACCCAAGAGAGTGGGCACGGGGTTCTGAGACATAAAGATCCTAATGGAAGTGACATTGATGAAGTTGTCAGGATTAGGAAACAGGACTAACCCATAGATTAGGAGAGCCAAGATGTCTTCATATGCCCTAAAGTCCAAGTCATTCCAGAAGCTGTTAGCTTTACCAATCAGAAACTTGGCCAAGAAACCCTTAACTCCGCTTCTAGTTACCCAGTTGTCTGTTACCTCTTGATGGGTCAAAGGAAGAGCTGCAGCAATGTCCTCAAGCCTGAGGGTCTTTTCCCAACCAGTAAAGGGAGTCTGATCCAAGATAGGGATACCAAGCAGATTAGAGAACTCTTCCAGGGTAGGGACCAGCTGGAAGTCTTGAAAGGTGAAGCACTGGTACTGAGGGTCATAGAATTGGGTCAGAACACTCATCAACTGTTGATCCCGCTTTGCAGTGACTAAACTGAGAAGAGAACCATGCCTCTGAATGAAGGAAGTGGTGTTTGGAATTCTGCTAACCAACTCATCAATCAACTCAGGTGAACGAACAAAGTTGAACCGGATAGTATTCCTTCGCACAGGCATCATAATGTCCTACAAAACAGAGCAAAGATGAAACCCTCTTGTCTTTGAAATGGTCAGTTCTTATGCAGGATGCATGCAATGCTCATGATGCTATGATGTTATGATAAAGCACACCACATACAGATACAAAGGCAAACATAGTAAGGCACACAAGTCACACAAGGCAAGCCCCTAAAGTTTAGGCCAGCATGAGGTCTAGGTACTACCCTCTTTCAGTTTGTTGGTTCATACCTGTCCTAATCAAAAGTAACCGGGTTCTTAGAGGATCCCAATATCATTGACTACCCTCAATCGGTCATAACTCCAGCATCGCAATCTTTTCTTGCGGCCAGAACCATCACGAGAGTTTAGCCTCAATGGGCGTAGCATACTGCTACTGTTCTAAAGGCCAAGTTGTGTCAATTAAGGTTCTAAGGTTGTTGGTGCTTAATGACTCCTTAGAAGACCCATACTCTCCTCGTTGCAACACAAGGGATATCGGTACAGACTAAGGTGCCACACCAACGTAGCCACTGCTTCACCTGTGTCGGTCTACGCCGGACAGGTCCCTCACAGCTTATGCTACCTAAACAGGGTCTCCCCAGATCCGGGTTAGGATCTATGTATCTCCGATGCAACCCACAATAGTAAAGCAAGCAAAACAATACAAGTGAAAACACAGTTATGACTTAGCCCTAAGGTACACCTCACTTTATAAAGGTCTCCCCAGCAGAGTCGCCAGTTCTGTGATCGGTGGATCTGGAACTGACTGTTTAACGCTGGTTCGCGAAATGTCGCGGAAGCAAGAGTCGCCACCGTCTTTTATTTTCTCCAAATGGAAAGGACAAAAGCACAGAAAAATTCCTTTTAAGAGATTGCTCTCGGTTCGGGAGGTAGGTTATAGAAAGGGAAGGTGTTAGCACCCTTTCTATCCATGGTTATCCATGGGCTCTTAGATACTTGCTCAATGTGTTTTCAAAAGGTTTGTTTGCTTTTCAATATGGGTTTTAAAAAAGTTTCTTTGAAAAATTTCAGATCGACTCGTACGTCAGAGTGTTTGAAAAATTTGCTTTGAAAGCTTTTGAAAATGTGTCAGTGTGAAAAGTCTTTTTGAGTTTGTTTTGAAGAGAGCAAGTATCTACGAGAACCTACCTACCCTAAGGAATTCGTCTGTGTAAATATCCTTTAAAGTAGTGCCATCCCACCATTGAGAGGTAGGTAGCACCACCATTGGAGGTGTTCGGGTCAATTCGAGTTTTAGGGACATGGTGATCACCAGAGCAATGGGAAGACACCTTAGAAGCTACCCTCATGCCAGGTTCCCGGATCATGAGGACTTACTAAGACGTCCTCTACTCGACGACCACCTTTCGAAAGGCAACAGTGAGGCGTACCCTAGGGGTGGTGTGTGCGAACTGTGTGTCATGTTTCAGTTATTTATTTGTCTTTTGTCATGTCATTGTGATCTACGCTTGATTTTAGTTAGGGCCATTCATTCTTGCATGCATATTTAACAGTTATAAAGTTTGCGAAAAAATAAATCTAAGACTATTACAAATGGCGCGGGTCCACATCGCCAAAATTAAACCGGACCCGATTTAGCGGAAAATAAATAAAGCAAGTAAATAAAAGTGCGAAAAGTAAAGTTACATGGCTTTGGGAGATTTACAGAATTATTTAAACGATTATAAAATAAATGCGCGAAATAAAGGAATTAAACAAAACTAGGCGTTGGACCCTTTTGCAAACAATTAAAATTGATAAGGAATTAAAAATTAAAATTAAATGAAAATGGTATTTTTGTGTTTTTTTAGATTTAATGAAAAAAAGGAGTTAATTGAAATTAAATTAAACGGCAAACCCTAATTCTAGTATTGTTTATTTATTATGAAAGAATTAAAATATAATCTAAATTAAACCCTAATTTATTTATGTACAATTTTTAATTATAAAAATAAAATAATAAATAAATAGTATTGTGAGAAAAAAAATAAAAATTAAAAAGATATTAAAATTATCAATTAACCTAATTCTACATTTTTTGATTTTTTATTAAAAAGGAATTAAAATTAAAAACTAATTAAACTAAATAATTTACATTCTAATTTATTTATGAAAATAATTATAATATAAATATTTATTAATTTTTGGCTTTTTCTGATTTTTGAATGTTTTTTATATTTTGTAAAAATAATTAATTAAATTAAGCAATCAAGAACACAAAATAATTTTAAATAAAATATAAGAAAATAATAAAAAGGAAGGCAAACCAGGGGGGGGGGGGGGGGGGTAGCCCCAATTTAGGAGGTATGGATTTGAAAAGCCTGGCCCAATTGAGCTTGCCATTTGCTGACTTTCCTGGATCGTGTGCTAGTGCATTGACCAACGTTTACCATAGGCCTGGGATCTGAGCCCTTGATCTGCCTCTCCTGGACACCTGTGCGCTTGGATCTTGTGGACACACGGTGTACATCACTGCTGACGCTGCATAGGAAATTGGTTTGAAAAATAATATGGAATTTTGCCAGACCTGGGACTTGAACCCAGGTCATGAGAGTTATTCACATCACGTGTTACCAACTGCGCTGCTTGGATCAATTGACATATTATGGAAAACAAATAATAAAAAGCAAAATCAACGCTAAGTAATTAAAACGCGCGCAAATTTGAATTGGCCTGTCCCCGTGTGACACGATGCCTTCGTCTTCGTCGTCCCTGTAACAAAACCTATAAGGCAACGGTTTTTGGAGCGTTGTTTTAGAGGGCCTATAAGAAAATAGCGACTAGCCCCTCGACGCTCATAAATTGAGCGCGAGGGTGCCATCTTCTTCGTCTCAACCTGCTTAAGCTAATGGCACTGGTCTGGAAGCGTAATTTTTCCTTGGGCAGAAAACCCCAAATTTGAAACCTGCAAAACCTAAAAAATCGCGCATGGCAAATCCTTATAGACAGCAGGAAAATCAAATTAAATATGATGATTAGCTTTAAAACACCACAAAGAGCAAGAATCCATAATTAGAATGCAATGATAATGCTTAGAATGGAAAATACGATTGTGAGTTTCATGCTGTACAGTTCCAGATTAATCTACCAATTCTTGAGGTTTTAGTTGTTGTTGTTGATTGGAACGTGTTCAAGACAACCTTGGCAAGCTATTGAGATCGTTTTGGAGGCTTCAATCGACCTCTAAGGCACTTTTCAGATTTGAGTTTTTAAGAAAAAATTTCAATATGCAATGGCTTGTTTGGGCGCAGCTTGCAGTCTAAGGCTATTAGGGTTATGATTCTGAGTATGTATAGAGCAATTTAGGTCAAGAAAACTAGACAAAATCCATTGCATTGATGATTTCACATATTTGATTTCTTCATATCTTTTCCAAATCTTTTCCATGTGCATTTTATGTTCAATCAGCTCAAATCACACCAAAACTTGCCTATTTAAGATGTGCACGAAATATTGACCTTGGAATGTGCATAAAAAGATTTTTTTAGGTCAAACTTATATTTTTCACATATTTAAATAATTTAATTGAATTAATATTAATATAAATTCAAATAAATAATAAAAAAAATGAGAAAATACTTCCCTTTGGGCCTAGTGGTCGTGCATAGGCTTGGCATGAAGAAACTTGGAAGAAAAATGGGCCCATTTGCATTTTTAGGCCTTTTGCATCAATGTTGACTTTTCAAAATTCCCAAAAATTTCCCAACTTCCACAAGGCATAACTTGGTCAATTTTTAAGCTTTTCACATGTTCTTGGACATTTTGGAAAGGTCTTTGAATCCTCTAACCAATGCCTTTGGTCCCATGTCATTTTGATTTACCAATCTCAAGTTATGGCCTTTGACTTAAAGTCCCTTTTTGTTGACTTTTGAAAATGACCTATAATGTTGAAATTGATAACTTTTTGTGAGAGCATTTCTTGGACTTGGAACATGAAGATGAATTTTAGGAAATGTCTTTCTCTTCAAAATGAGCTTTGGATGTAATTTTTCTGATAATCCATGTGAAAGTTATGCCCTGGTCAATTTCAGTTGACTTTTTCAGTTGTCCAAATATAGCAACTTTTGCATCTTTGATGATTTCTGAGCCAAATTTTGAGAATCATGATCAAGCATTGATCAAATGATGTTTGTGGCTTCAAAATGATATGTTGACCAAAAATTTGAACTTTTGACTGTCAAATGACCATTTTGCCCCTACAGTTGACTGTAGTGCAATCTAGGGTTTTGACTGTGCAATTTTGAGCTGAATGCCTTGAAACTTGACATGAGGATACTTGACCATCTTTGTAAGCATATGAGACTTGATTGGGCCTTTGAAAAGTTCATTTGCTTGACCAGAACTCAAACCCTAGTTTTGACTGTATAGGAGACAGTTGAGATGCACAACCCTGGGGGAATTTTGTGACCTTGGCTTGGCAATTTCTTGATGAATATGGGAGGGCAAATTTTGGGGTACAACACATGGGCTCTTAGATACTTGCTCATTGTATTTTCAAAAAGGTTTGTTTGCTTTTCAATGTGAGTTTTAAAAAAGTTTCTTTGAAAATTCCAGTTCGACTCTTGTATCGGTCCTCAAGAGTGTTTGAAAAATTGCTTTCGAAAGCTTTTTGAAAAGGTGTCGGTGTGAAAAGTATTTTTGAATTTTGTTTATAAATTAGAGCAAGTATCTAGAGTCGTCTACCTACCCTAAGGAATTCGTCTGTGTAAGTGTCCTTTAAAGTAGTGACATCCCACCATTGAGAGGTAGGTAGCACCACCTTTGGAGGTGTTCGGGTCAATTCGAAGTTCGGGACATGGTGATCACCAGAGCAATGGGAAGACACCTTAGAAGCTACCCTCATGCCAGGTTCCCGGATCATGAGGACTTACTAAGACATCCTCTACTCGACGATCACCTTTCGAGAGGCAAGGCAACAGTGAGGCGTACCCTAGGGGTGGTGTGTGATTTGTGTGTCGTTTTCATTTGCATTTATCTTGTCATGTTATTGGTGATCTATGCGTTTGTTTTTATTTTGCCCATACATTCTTTCATGCCATTATTTAACAGTTAAAATATTTGCGGGAAAGTAAAGATCTAAAGCTATTACAAAAGGCGCGGGTCCACATCGCCAAAATTAAACCAGGACCCGATTTGACAGAAAATAAAGAAGTAAAGTGCGAGAAATAAAATGTCCGAGTTTACAAGGCTTTGGGAGAATTACATTAATATTAAACGAAATAAAATAAATATGCGAATAAGGATTAAAAACGAGGGCGTTGGACCCTTTTTGCAAAATTAAATTAAATAATGGAATTGATTAATTAAGAGAGAAAAGAAATTGTTTTTTTTTTATATTTTTTAGTATTTTATGTTTTTAATGGAAAAAGAATTAATTGAAATTAAATGCTAACCCTAATTCTATTTGTTTTTTTTAGTTTATTAAGAAAACATGTTAAAATTAAACCTAAATTAACCTAATTAATTACATGGTAATTTAATTACAAAAATAATATTTAATAATTAATTATTGTGAAAGAAAAGAAAAAAGGATAAAAATTGATTAAAACCTAATTCTACCAATTTTAAGTTTATTAAGAAAAATATTTGAATTAAACCTAATTTTACAAAGCTAAAATTAATTAGTGATATTTATTTACAAAAAAATATTAATTAAATAAATATATTTTGATTTTTATGACTTTTCTGTTTTTTACTATTTTTTTATATTTTATGAAAATAAGTTAAATTAAAGGAATTAATTAAAAAAAGAAAAAATTGAAATAAATAAAATAAGGAAAAGAAAGAAAATACAATACCTTGGGGGGTTTTTGTCCCCTTTTTGGAGGTGAATTGGAGTGGTTTGGCCATTTGTGTTCTGGCCTCATCATACATAAGTTGTTCTACTTTGGCCATTTGGCTTTTGGCTTTTGGCCATTTGCGTTTTGGCTTTTGGCCATTTGTGTTCTGGCTTCAACATTCCTTAATGTCTGGCTTAATGTCTGTCTCGCCATGTATTGGTGTCATGCATAAAATGTTCTGTTTTAGCCATTTGGCTTTTGGCCTTTTGGCCTCAACGTTCCTTAATGAACCTGGGATCCTGTCTAAATCTGCAGTGTTGAACCTCATGAACACATTAAATAAAATCATAAAAATTCAAATAAAACCAACATATGAAGAAATTTAATGTTTAGGCACAATATGGCATGTATGAATGATTATACCCTTTTGATCATGGAGATCAAATCAATCTTACCCTTACTGGAAAATTAGTGACCTGGATGTTTTTATGCCTTACTGGAAAATTAGGATCATGGAGATCAAGCCAGCCTTATCCTTACTGGAGAAGTAGTGAGGTATTGGTTTGTAACTGAGATGGCTTTGTTTGTAGTGAGAGAGGGATTTGTAATAAGGATTTCAAGGTTTTAGGGTTCTTGAAAGAGTTTGATATTCCAACAGTGTTGTGGCAAGGTTTTTTCTCTCTCTTTCTCTTCTTTTTTTCTCCTCTTTTTTTTTCTCTTTCTTTGGTTTGTGTGAAAAGAAGGTGATTATATAATGGAAATTAGGGTAAAGAAAATGGGCTTTGAATGTGCAATTGGGCCTCCAATATTCACTTGAATTCGTCACTTTCCAGGCTAAATCACAGGGACTTAAGTGCATTTTTTGAAGTTGAAATGTGAAAACAAAATGTTGCCGACATCGATAGCTAACTCCTGTCCGAAAATCGACTCAATCGGATAAACGGTGAATTAGTTATGAATTTTTGAAGTTTCAGCTCAGACAAACTTATTTTGGGCTTCAGTGTCGACTCTGACACGTTCTTCAATAAAAAACTGGTATTGATCGGTGCATAATTTGGTCTCGACTTTTGAAGCAAAGTTGTAGATCTATGAGTCAGTAACCTTGTGTAAAAATATGAGTCCAATCCGATAAAAATTGACCGAGTTATGAATTTTCGAAGTTTCGGCCCAGATGAAATAATATTCAGCATTCAGGATTTTCAGCGTGTCACACACTCTGAGCAAACAACGAAGGCCTTTTGAACACCGTTCGAACTCGATACCTTCTGTGAAAATGTAGCCAACTCAATTTGTGAAATTTTGGCGCCAGAACCAGCTCAATACGATGAAAATCGACCAAGTTATGATTTTTTGAACATGACGCAAATAAACTTCTGTCACAAATTTTCTGCACGAAAATACTTGATAAATCCACATTTTTGAAGACCTTCTGATCGAAATTGGCTTCCAGCCGTGAGAGATGAAAACGTAGATAATGTCAAGGCGGAATTTTGGCCACCGGAACGGGTTCAAAACGAGCCACGATCTTCAAGTTATGAATTTTTTAGCGCGTAAAAACTGCACTTTCAGCACACTTTTTTCACCATATTTCTTCGAGAAAACTCACACATTCGGATACCTTCTTTAAAGAATTGACTCTTGAGCCGAACCTGAATTTGAGAATATGTTATCAGAGATATCTTGGCGAAAGAACACCTGAATATGATGTACCGGGTTGGACTTGTGAATTTTCTTGAAGAATATGGGAGGGCAAATTTTGGGGTACAACAGTTGCCCCTGTTCAATCTTCTTAGACCTGAGGATGCAGATTGACTGACGTGCCTTTCGTAATCTGAAGGTGGAAGATGATTGAACACTAGAGTGCCCAGAAATTTGCGCTCACATAGTAGTGTGACGGGGGAATGGGCTTATAGATGCCATTTAGAGATTGATGAATAGGATGATGGGCTTATAGATGCCATCTGGATGTTGATCGCGTAAGAGCTTCCTTAGCGAGAACTTGCGTACCTGCGGAAGAAAAATGAGTACCTGACATGTTGCAGGAGCTGATCTTCAGATGCTTTGTGTAGATATGTCCTGACTGGTTACAGGAATCGGATCTTCGAATTCTTCAGACGTGCCCTGGCGAGATACAGGAATCGAGTCTGGTAATGTTAGTCTCCAACGGATACACCCTGGCAAGATTCAGGTATCGGATCCTCGAACTCTTCAGACACACCCTGGCAAGATACAGGAATCGGATCTGGTAATGTTAGTCTTCAACGGATACACCATGGCAAGATTCAGGTATCGGATCCTCGAACTCTTCAGACACACCCTGGCAAGATACAGGAATCGGATCTGGTAATGCTAGTCTTCAACGGATACACCCTGGCAAGATTCAGGTATCGAATCCTCGAACTCTTCAGACACACCCTGGCGAGATACAGGAATCGGATCTGGTAATGCTAGTCTTCAACGGATACACCCTTGCAAGATTCAGGTATCGGATCCTCGAACTCTTCAGACACACCCTGGCAAGATACAGGAATCGGATCTGGTAATGTTAGTCTTCAACGGATACACCCTGGCAAGATTCAGGTATCGGATCCTCGAACTCTTCAGACACACCCTGGCGAGATACAGGAATCGGATCTGGTAATGTTAGTTTTCAACGGATACACCCTGACAAGATTCAGGTATCGGATCCTCGAACTCTTCAGACACACCCTGGCAAGATACAGGAATCGGATCTGGTAATGTTAGTCTTCAACGGATACACCCTGGAAAGATTCAGGTATCGGATCCTCGAACTCTTCAGACACACCCTGGCAAGATACAGGAATCAGATCTGGTAATGTTAGTCTTCAACGGATACACCCTGGCAAGATTCAGGCATCGGATCCTCGAACTCTTCAGACACACCCTGGCAAGATACAGGAATCGGATCTGGTAATGTTAGTCTTCAACGGATACACCCTGGCAAGATTCAGGTATCGGATCCTCGAACTCTTCAGACACACCCTGGCAAGATACAGGAATCGGATCTGGTAATGTTAGTCTTCAACGGATACACCCTGGCAAGATTCAGGTATCGGATCCTCGAACTCTTCAGACACACCCTGGCAAGATACAGGAATCGGATCTGGTAATGCTAGTCTTCAACGGATACACCCTGGCAAGATTCAGGTATCGGATCTTTAGTTGCGACCATTGATGGTAATCATTTTTGTACTTTTGTCCTGAAAAGACAAGCGTTAGTTGTATGCGATGTCATGTGGTATGACATGCGAGATGCTCTCTGACTACGTGAGATTGTATGTTCATGATGCGTATATGCATGCTATAACGTATGAAGATGTTTATGAATGTATTTTTTTTCGTCTAGGAAAGTAAATCCTTGACGGGTGCCGGGAAGTCACTCCTGGGCTGATGTTGGAGAATAGATTTTGCTTCTGCCGGGGATGCTTGTTAAGGATACCGGTAGGAGAAGATGACTCCGTTGGGGAATAAACCTGGCGAATGGATTACTCTGCGGGGAGCAAAGTACTCTAACAATCTTGCTGAGAGGCAATACTCTGTGGGGAGAGAGATACTTTGCTGATTTGATGGTAATAACTTGCTGGGGATACCCTTGTTGTGTTGAAAGTGTTGATAGACTTCGCTAGGGATAAGAAAGAACTGTGTTGGCGACGACCTTTCCGTGGCTTTTGGCTGAGGATAACCCAGTTATATCCTGGTAAGGAAATAACTCTTTGAATAAAGCCGGACGACGCGTTCATGCTCTGTGAGGATAAGCTTCCAGAATCTACTAGGGATAAGCTTACTGCTTGGGGAGATGGATTCCAACTTTCTTTGGGAAACTGGATTGGACTCTCCTGGGGAAGTATTGAATTGTATTGGTTATGTTCTTTAACGGAACCTACCTTGATACCTTGGAGGACAGAACAATCAGATTGCTTAGACCACCCATTATTGCCCCTGTTTCTGATGTGGGAGAGGGAGATACCTGTGGAGGTGCTTGAGGACTGCCGATTTGACCAATCTTCTTCTGGTAGGCAGGTGACAAGATGACAGGACATAGTCGTACACTTTGATCCCTAACTTTTGCCTGGGCCGCCCTTTCGGGTTTTCAGTCCACCGGGATACCCATTTTTGCCCAAGCCGCCTTTTCAGGTTTTCGACTTGCCGGGTGTACAGATTTTTTTCATTTCCTCCCTTCATTTTGCCCGAACCCTTTTGGTTCGCCGGGAAGCCCTTATTTTTGCCTAGGTATGTCAACCTAGCGGGTCTTTGATTGTGCGTAGTATTTTTTCGACTATGTCCGTTCTCAGAAAGTAGGGAGTTGCCCCTGTTAGAAGTGTTTTGTCATGCCACCAGAAGGTATTTGATCAGGCAAGATTCGTTGTTGGAATGCCCCAAGTGACTCAGGCGGAGATTTGCCCCAGGTTATTTGGCCTTTGAGAGATTCTCCGAATCTTGATTGGATTTCCCCAGATGATGGACAATGATCATGTCGTGCCCCTTGATTGGGAGTGCTTTTGTTCACTAGGCTTTTCATCGTGCGAATTTCCCTGCTGTTCAAACAAAAATTCATATGCAAACAAAGTTATGTTAAAAATGCAAAGCCTATGTCTGTCTTGAAGATTTTGAAAATGCATTCTTTTTTCATAAAACAAATGAATGTTTGTAAAACGTGATGTCAACTTCGTATTTACCGTAGGCCTTAAGGAGTCGGGATACCTTTTGTAACAGTATGCTTTCGAACTAACCCATGCTTCAGCTAGGACTTTTAAGGGTTGTAGCGTGGCCTGGTTCACGGTTTAAGAAACAAAGGATAAAGGCTCAAATTATTTGTACCCACCCGCTCTTCGTGATGTCCTCTAAACCTAAACTCAGTTGATCATACGTTAGACCTTGTTTGAATCTTTGCTTTGATATACCAGTGATGGTTCGGATGTTGATAACTTATTTTGAATAGGCAGTCATTCCTTTTTGTTGAGGGTTTATAAGACCTCTTTCTTTTTGATTTTGTTATCCCTTTTTTTTTTGCCTGAGCTGTTTCCTTTTTGGAATTACAGTCAGCGGGATGCCCCAGTTTCGTAAGTCCCCTTTATAGGTTTTGACTTATTGGGTTTTCATTTTTGAGATATAATGACTGCCTTTCTTTATTGATTATTCGGAACCATCACTGTCTTCCTTTGTTTTGTAAGGACCTCTTTGGTGCCATTCGTTATGCACTTGGATCAACTGAGAAGACTACCCTGCCCCAGGTTATGATTAAGGGTTTTAAATTTCGAAAAGAAAAACTCCTACTTCTTTGGCTCAGATGGGTTGACGAGGGATTATCATCCTTATAGCTCCAGTGTTTAGGGATTGAAACAATGCATGTACCTCATCAGTGGGGTCTATTCAAAAGCATACTGTAGATTATGATATCGTTTTCGTCATCCTCCCTCAAGAGGCTTAGAATTTTAGATCAAGAGCTGACATCAGAAAAAATATGAAAATAATTTGCATTTAGTGAATACGAATATATTGTTTCAGAACAGACATATGCGATGCATTAATGAAATAACAATGTTTAACATGAGTAAATGTTTGAACAAAAGAAAATTGCAACTTGAACATTCGAATGAACAGAAATTTCTCAATCCTAGCCATGATTTGGCAAGGGAGCAGTGATTATGTTCGGAGTCTTAGGTACTTCAAACTGAATCTCTCCAGCGTCGATCATGTCTTGAATCTTGTTTTTGAGAGGCCAGCAGTTGTCCGTAGTATGCCCCGGGCTATCAGAATGGTATGCGCACCTATCGTTGGGATGATAGTTAGGAGCAGAAGTGTTTGGATTCCGGAGAGGAGCCCTTAAGGTGATCAGCCCTGCCTTCAACATTTGTTGTAGTGCTTGATCCAGCGACATGTTGATCTTGGTGAACTGCCTTTTAGGCTTGTCTGGTTTGCTCTGATCAGCCCGTTGTTCTGGGCGAGGTCGTTGTTGGACCTGTGAAGTAATAGCAGCTTGGAGAGGCCCAAACCTTTGACTTCTTGGAAGTTGATTAATGACTGGGTCCCTGACTTGGGCTGGTTGCTTCATGTCTTGATGAAGCTGACTGATCATGGCCCTCAGCTCTCCTTGCTCCTGAGTTAAACTTTGGATGAGAGCCCTTTGCCCCAGCATCTGGGTTTTCAATGTATCTACCTCAGCTTGTAGGCGTTTCAGCCGTTCGTCCTTGTCATCCTCGGGACTTTTCTTGGTCAGATTCCCCATGAGGAGTGTCCTCAACTCTTCCTGCCCCTTGGATAGGCTTAGGAAGATCTCTTTGAACTGAGTCTTCTGAGTGTGAAGGTCCTGGTTATCTTATTGGGAAGCCATGGCTGAAATAAACAGCAAGGAGGGTAAGTGACCTGCAACAAGGGTACCTGTTATGCAATGATATGTATGATATGCATGCAATGTTTTCAAGGATCTCGCGGGATAAACAAGAAATTTGTTAGAGCTGGGATCCGATAGCTTGATTGAAGGAACTTCATACTTGTTGAGAGTCCTTTTTCAAGGGTCAAAGGCTCACCATATCCAGTGGGTCATAACCCCTGACATCCTTGGCTAGGGCAATCTTCTTCCAGTGTCAAAGCTCGCCATATCAAGTGGGTCATAGCCCCTGACAACCTTGGCTAGAGGAAAATAAATCCTCTTTGCCCCTTGCTAGATGTTTGATTCATCCTGACCTGCATCACAAACCCTTGAGATCCTTGAAATGGGTTAGGATGTATGCAATGGTATGATGTCATGATGCATGGGGTAATGTAGGTAACCCTGTTATGAGTCCCAATTAAGGACTGCAAACCAAAACCTGCAAGAAGCTCGGTAAAACCTGTCATGAGTCCTAATTAAGGACTAAACAAACCCTGCAAGAAACTCGGTAAACCTTGTTATGAGTCCTAGTTAAGGACTAAAACAAAAACCTGCAAGAAACTTAGTAAGCCTTGTTGTGAGTCCTAGTTAAGGACTAAAACAAAAACCTGCAAGAAACTCGGTAAACCTTGTTATGAGTCCTAGTTAAGGACTATGAACAAAACCTGCAGGAAATTCATTAAACCCTGTTATGAGTCCTAGTTAAGGACTATAAACAAAACCTGCAAGAAGTTCAAGTGTCAGACAACAAGCATGCAAATAGTCAAGTACGAAGGCACACAAGTCACACAAGAGAAACCCTTAGAGTTTAGGCCAGCATGGGGTCTGGGTATTACCCTCTTGAAGTTGGTGAGCTCAACCTGTCCTATTAGAAGTAACCGAGTTCTAAGGGTCCCAATATCACCGGATTGCTTTCATTGTTCATCGTTTCGATTTAGCCACTGAACTGGCGACCGAAATATTCCAGGAAAGTAACCCTCAATTGAGTGTAGTATCGAGTATCAACCAACCTCGGACTGCACCAAAGTCAGTTATCTCACTACCCTAAAGAGGCCAAGATAGTTCAATTAAGGTTCCTAAGGTCAGTTGATGCTTCACGACACCACGCGGCGGCCCCGTACTCTCCTTGACTGAACTCAAGGGTTACCGGTACACACCAAAGTGCCACCGTCTTTTATTTTCTCCAAATGGAAAGGACAAAAGCACAAAAAAATTCCTTAAAGAGATTGCTCTCGGTTCGGGAGGTAGATTATAGAAAGGGAAGGTGTTAGCACCCTTTCTATCCATGGTTATCCATGGGCTCTTAGATACTTGCTCATTGTGTTTTCAAAAAGGTTTGTTTGCTTTTCAATGTGGGTTTTAAAAAAGTTTCTTTGAAAATTCCAGTTCGACTCTTGTATCGGTCCTCAAGAGTGTTTGAAAAATTGCTTTCGAAAGCTTTTTGAAAAGGTGTCGGTGTGAAAAGTATTTTTGAATTTTGTTTATAAATTAGAGCAAGTATCTAGAGTCGTCTACCTACCCTAAGGAATTCGTCTGTGTAAGTGTCCTTTAAAGTAGTGACATCCCACCATTGAGAGGTAGGTAGCACCACCTTTGGAGGTGTTTGGGTCAATTCGAAGTTCGGGACATGGTGATCACCAGAGCAATGGGAAGACACCTTAGAAGCTACCCTCATGCCAGGTTCCCGGATCATGAGGACTTACTAAGACATCCTCTACTCGACGATCACCTTTCGAGAGGCAAGGCAACAGTGAGGCGTACCCTAGGGGTGGTGTGTGATTTGTGTGTCGTTTTCATTTGCATTTATCTTGTCATGTTATTGGTGATCTATGCGTTTGTTTTTATTTTGCCCATACATTCTTTCATGCCATTATTTAACAGTTAAAATATTTGCGGGAAAGTAAAGATCTAAAGCTATTACAAAAGGCGCGGGTCCACATCGCCAAAATTAAACCAGGACCCGATTTGACAGAAAATAAAGAAGTAAAGTGCGAGAAATAAAATGTCCGAGTTTACAAGGCTTTGGGAGAATTACATTAATATTAAACGAAATAAAATAAATATGCGAATAAGGATTAAAAACGAGGGCGTTGGACCCTTTTTGCAAAATTAAATTAAATGATGGAATTGATTAATTAAGAGAGAAAAGAAATTGTTTTTTTTATTTATATTTTTTAGTATTTTATGTTTTTAATGGAAAAAGAATTAATTGAAATTAAATGCTAACCCTAATTCTATTTGTTTTTTTTAGTTTATTAAGAAAACATGTTAAAATTAAACCTAAATTAACCTAATTAATTACATGGTAATTTAATTACAAAAATAATATTTAATAATTAATTATTGTGAAAGAAAAGAAAAAAGGATAAAAATTGATTAAAACCTAATTCTACCAATTTTAAGTTTATTAAGAAAAATGTTTGAATTAAACCTAATTTTACAAAGCTAAAATTAATTAGTGATATTTATTTACAAAAAAATATTAATTAAATAAATATATTTTGATTTTTATGACTTTTCTGTTTTTTACTATTTTTTTATATTTTATGAAAATAAGTTAAATTAAAGGAATTAATTAAAAAAAGAAAAAATTGAAATAAATAAAATAAGGAAAAGAAAGAAAATACAATACCTTGGGGGGTTTATGTCCCCTTTTTGGAGGTGAATTGGAGTGGTTTGGCCATTTGTGTTCTGGCTTCAACATTTCTTAATGTCTGGCTTAATGTCTGCCTCGCCATGTATTGGTGTCATGCATAAAATGTTCTGTTTTGGTCATTTGGCTTTTGGCCTTTTGGCCTCAACGTTCCTTAATGAACCTGGGATCCTGTCTAAATCTGCAGTGTTGAACCTCATGAACACATTAAATAAAATCATAAAAATTCAAATAAAACCAACATATGAAGAAATTTAATGTTTAGGCACAATATGGCATGTATGAATGATTATACCCTTTTGATCATGGAGATCAAATCAATCTTACCCTTACTGGAAAATTAGTGACCTGGATGCTTTTATGCCTTACTGGAAAATTAGGATCATGGAGATCAAGCCAGCCTTATCCTTACTGGAGAAGTAGTGAGGTGTTGGTTTGTAACTGAGATGGCTTTGTTTGTAGTGAGAGAGGGATTTGTAATAAGGATTTCAAGGTTTTAGGGTTCTTGAAAGAGTTTGATATTCCAACAGTGTTGTGGCAAGGTTTTTTCTCTCTTTTTCTCTTCTTTTTTTCTCTTTCTTTGGTTTGTGTGAAAAGAAGGTGATTATATAATGGAAATTAGGGTAAAGAAAATGAGCTTTGAATGTGCAATTGGGCCTCCAATATTCACTTGAATTCGTCACTTTCCAGGCTAAATCGCAGGGACTTAAGTGCAATTTTTGAAGTTGAAATGTGAATACAAAATGTAGCCGACATCGATAGCTAACTCCTGTCCGAAAATCGACTCAATCGGATAAACGGTGAATTAGTTATGAATTTTTGAAGTTTCAGCTCAGACAAACTTATTTTGGGCTTCAGTGTCGACTCTGACACGTTCTTCAATAAAAAACTGGTATTGATCGGTGCATAATTTGGTCTCGACTTTTGAAGCAAAGTTGTAGATCTATGAGTCAGTAACCTTGTGTAAAAATATGAGTCCAATCCGATAAAAATTGACCGAGTTATGAATTTTCGAAGTTTCGGCCCAGATGAAATAATATTCAGCATTCAGGATTTTCAGCGTGTCACGCACTCTGAACAAAAAACGAAGGCCTTTTGAACACCGTTCGAACTCGATACCTTCTGTGAAAATGTAGCCAACTCAATTTGTGAAATTTTGGCGCCAGAACCAGCTCAATACGATGAAAATCGACCAAGTTATGATTTTTTGAACATGACGCAAATAAACTTCTGTCACAAATTTTCTGCATGAAAATACTTGATAAATCCACATTTTTGAAGACATTCTGATCGAAATTGGCTTCCAGCCGTGAGAGATGAAAACGTTGATAATGTCAAGGCGGAATTTTGGCCTCCGGAATGGGTTCAAAACGAGCCACGATCTTCAAGTTATGAATTTTTTAGCGCGTAAAAACTGCACTTTCAGCACACTTTTTTCACCATATTTCTTCGAGAAAACTCACACATTCGGATACCTTCTTTAAAGAATTGACGCTTGAGCCGAACCTGAATTTGAGAATATGTTATCAGAGATATCTTGGCGAAAGAACACCTGAATATAATGTGCCGGGTTGGACTTGTGAATTTTCTTGAAGAATATGGGAGGGCAAATTTTGGGGTACAACAGTATGGCAAGATAAAATCAATCAAATAGAAAACCCTAATCTAAGACAAATTCAAGCATGAAAATGACACACTTGCACACAAGCACCCCTAGGGTTACTCCACTTGGTTGCCTTGTGCAAAAATGGCCATATTACGCATGTGAGGTGTCTTAGCAAAAAACAAACAAATACAAGATCATAGACCCTCGATGACGCTATTCCAAGTTGCCTTACAAAAATAATCTTAGTCCCTCAAAATGCTAAGATACTTTGCAACATTGCTAATCATGGCCATACGATGACCCATGCCCGTCCCGTTTACATCTAAATATAGGGTTACTTACTAAATCAATGGTAAGACAACAATATCAAAGGAAAAAAATGAACAAGAAAGATATTTGAGTAGGTATATTACTTTTGGTTACTTGCTCCATTTCAAACAAACATCCTTGCTATTTTCAAAACAAACACACACATTTCAAAACATCTTACAAACTTGAAAACATTCTCAAAAAGACAAACATCTTTGTATACATTCTTACGAACGAGAATCATTACAAAGATTTCCTAAACCATGGCCTCTTTTACAAAATACTTTCAAAAAACCACACCAAGCATAATTTCAAACAAAAGTAAGTGATCTAGCAAGTAACTAAGAGCCCATGGAAAACCATGGATGAAAAGGGTGCTAATACCTTCCCTTTTCATAATCTACCCCCCGAACTCAAGAAACAATCTCAAAGGTCTTTCCCATGCTTTTTCACCTTTCCTTTTGGATAAAAGAAAAGTCGGTGGCGACTCTTGCTAACCGCAACATTTGCGATAAAACGCAAAACCCTCAAGTCAGTTCTCCTACCGTATCATAGAACTGGCGACTCTGTTGGGGAAAATTATAAAAGTTGGGTAACCTTAGGGATTAGATCACATTTATTTTCTTACATTGTTTTAATTGTATGCTTTACATTATGGTTCTTTGTTTGGGTTTGAATCCTCTACCCGAATTTGGGATAGATTATAGGTAAGTAGCAATACGTTGTGGAAACTGTGCGGGGTATACCGACATGGTCTAAGCAATAGCTACGTTAGTGCAACATATTTGTGGGTACCGGTAGCCTTTGAGTTAATCAAATAGAATACGGGGCCGCTGAGTGATGTCATGAAGCACTAATGAACTTCTAGAACCTTTACTTGACCAACTTGTCCTTTAGGATGTAGTGAGATGATCGGCTTTGGTGCAGTTCGAAGTTGGTAGATACTCGATACTACACTCATTGAGGTTTGGTTTCTCGGGATATTTCGGTCGCCATTAAAGAGGCTTGAGTTGAAACAATGACCAAGAAAACAAACCAGTGATATTGAGCTCCCTAGAACCCGATTACTATTACTAGGACAGGTTTAAGCCAACTAAACTTCAAGAGGGTACTTACATATAAAACTCCATGCAAGCCTAAACCTAAGGACTTGTTTCCTTTGTTTGTATATGCATACTTGTACATAACATCATGAACATCATGAACATCATATACATCCACTAACCATTTCAAGGATTTTGGGATTCATCTTTGTTCTTGTTTTGTAGGATATGGATTCACTTCGCAGGAAAACTATTCAAGTCAATCTTGTAAGGATCCCTCCACAACTCAAGGAGATAGCTTCAAGGATTCCTGAAAACTCTCCATTCACCGAGAGACATGGTCTCCTACTCAACTTTGTCACCTCCAACACAGATGAGGACATGATGAAGGTGCCATTTCAGTTCTTTGATCCTTTACACCATTGCTTCACATTTCCCAACTATCAACTTGTTCCTACTTTGGAAGAATTCTCCCAACTCTTGAGGATTCTCATTCTCAATCAACTAACTTTCAACGGTACAGAAAGATATCCAAAGCCATAAGAGATTGCTCAAGCTCTACACTTGCACTCATTTGATGTCACAACTCATTGGGAAACTAGGAGTGGTGTCAAAGGCTTCTTAGCAAAGTTCCTATTTGAGAAAGCCCAAAGCTGTTGGAATTCCCTAGACTTGCAAGCCTTTGAGGAAATTGTGGCTCTCCTCATCTATGGGATGGTTTTGTTTCCAAATCCTGACCAACTCATAGATGTCAACACCGTCAAAATCTTCATATCACGCAACCCAATGCCTATATTGCTAGAGGATATCCTACACTCTTTTCACACTCGCACAATGAGGAAAAGAGGTGTCCTTATGTGTTGCACTCCTCTCTTGGAAAGATGGTTTATTTCTCATCTTCCCCTATCAGTCTTTAAAAATGAGCAAGGTTCAAGGTGGTCACAAAGGTTAATGACGCTCAAACATTCAGACATTCATTGGTGCTCCCGTTCCAAAGAGAATGTTATCATTGTCGACCGTTGTGGAGAATTTCCTAATGTCCCTTTACTTGGCATTAGGGGAGGAATCACCTACAACCCATGTTTAGCCTTAAGGAAGTTTGGTTATGCCCGAAGGGATGGCCCGCACGAGATGCTGATTCAAGGTTTGGTATTCGACTACGACAACGACGATCAAGGTCTTCGCCAGAGATTTATCTGAGCTTGGAGTATGTTAAACAAGGTGGATAGCAACACTTTGGGGCGCAAGAATCTCATCCCTCTTGAGCCTTACCTCAAATGGGTACGAACTCGTGCTCATAGTCTTATGATGCCTTACCCCTCCATTCTCCCGGTAATCATTGAACCTGTCATGGAGGGAGATGTTCCATACACTATCCTACATCCTGACATGCCCACATCTCTTGAAGATCTCCAAAGGGATTGGATACAACTAAAAGGAGCGCGAGATACTTTCGAAGCCCAATTCTACGCAAGCGAGAAGAAGGTTTGGAGCTCACTAGGCTACTTCATGAGGAGCAGACTCTGAATGCCTACATTGCACCAAAGAGGATGCACACTACTTTTCTATCTTAGAGTTTTGTATTATTTTGCCCAAGGGGCATTGGTGTACTCAAACTTTACCTTATTAATATAACGTGTGTTTCTTTTTTGTCTAAAGCAAATTTGAATCTTTGAAATCCTTGAAAACATTGCATATACACATATCATTCATCATAACATAAATAGGTCTTTTTCAACAAGCCTCCTCATCTCTCTACTATTTATTTCAGTAAGATGGATCTCGAGCAAATATTGAAAGATCTCCAAGCTCAGAATATGCAGTTTCAACAGTTGCTCATGACCCTAGCCAAGGGGCAAGAAGAGTTGAAGACTCTGCTGGATGAAGAGAGGAAAAAGAAAACAAATAAGGTAACCGGAGTTTTAAACATGGGAAGAAGATTTCATGGGCAGACAAGAAGGACTTTAGACTTTGCAACAACATCTGGTGAAGGAGATGGGAAAGGCAAGGAAACAGTTGTCCCGTCAGAATCGGAAGAAGAAGAAGACTAATTTGAGGAACAATACCCTCCAGCTGATGATAAGTATAAACATCTTGAAGAGCGGTTGAGCGCGATGAAAATATAAAAGGTTCCAGGTTTGGACTTTGAGGAGTTGGGACTAGTGTCAGGGATTGTGATTCCTCCGAAATTCAAAGTTCCTATATTTTCCAAATATGATGGAGTGTCATGCCCTAAAATGCATCTCCGATCATATGTGTGAAAAATCCAACCCCATACCGCTGATAAAGACTTATGGGTGCACTTTTTCCAAGACAGTCTGTCTGGAACACAACTCGATTGGTTTTACCAACTAGAAAAAGCCAACGTCCACAATTAGGAAGATCTTGCCGCAGCTTTCTACAAGCAATATCAATACAATGCTGATTTGGCGCCTACCCGTACTCAACTCTAGAGTATGGTCATGGCTTCCAATGAAGGTTTCAAGGATTACACACAAAAATGGAGAGATTTGGCTGGAAGAGTTCAACCTCCTCTGTCTAAAAGGGAATTGGTGGACATGTTTTTAGGCACCTTATCTGGCCCCTTCTTCAACCATTTAATCGGAAGTTCATATGTCGGCTTTACGAAACTAATATTAACCGTAGAAAGGGTGGAAGCTGGCATAAAAAATGGAAAGATTCAGAAGGATTCATCTTCTTCTACAGCTGTAAGGAAACCTTTCATCGAGAATAAAGAGGTAGTTGTTGTATATCCGCAAAGAAACCAAGATAGAGCCGAACACCAACCAATGGCGGGGGCTGTTATGATCCCAAATCCTACATCTGATCAACAAAGAAATACTCAATCAAGGGTAGAAAGGCCAATCAGGCAGTTTACCAGAATTAACATGACTCCGTCTCAAGTATTACCTCATCTGCTAAGATCCAACTTAGTAACCTTGAAAGAAGCTCTGAAAAATCCCAACACAACATCTCCTCATTATCACCCAAATGCCCGTTGCTCATATCACTATGAAAGTCCTGGTCACGATACTAATAACTGTTGGGCCTTGAAGAACAAAATATAAGACCTCATTGAAGCAAAAGAAATTGAGTTTGATGCGCCCGAGAAGCCAAATGTCATTTCTGCTCCTATGCCCAGACATGGTCACAATACCAATGCTATTGAAGAAGATTTGTTTGTTACCACAGTTAATGAACTCATGACTCCACTTCCAACCATTAAGATAAACTTGTTGAAAGCTGGTGTGTTCCCGGGCTGTAATGAAGTTTTCCATCTCTGCTTGTCCTCACCAACTGATTTCCCTTTGTTGAAGATAGGCATTTAGCGCCTGATAGATAATAAAGAGATTTTGTTTGAAAGTACTCCTATTTCACCTATTACTGTTGAAGATGTTTTAATCATTACCATTTCCGCCAATTCTTCTAGGGTCTCCACCAAAAGACCCGTTAGAATTACATCGGTTCCGAAAGAAGCTCCTCTAATAATCACAATGCTTGGGCCAGTCCCATATAAATCAGACAAGACCGTGCCGTGGAATTACAGAGGGGACATTTACTACCATGGCGTCAAACAAGACTGGCCGACCGCCGAAGTGATAAGCTCCAAAGAGGAAGATTCTGACATCAGCAATATTGCCAGAACTAGAAAAATTACCCAAAGCGGTAGGATCTTTTCTCTAGAAATTGCTCCCCTAAAAGCAGCTTCTGGACCCGTGATCATCCCTGTGGCTGCTCCAAAGGTTACTTCCGTACCCATAATCATCTCTGTAAGTGCTCCTATTGACGAAGCCGTCACAACTCCTGTTATCATTCCTACCAACACTCATGCTGCTGAGACTCGAGGAAAGAGTATTCAAGTGGAGCCTGTCCGGATGAAGGCTCAATCGCTGACTATCATTGAGACATCTAAGAAAGAAATGGAGGAGATCCTAAAAATTATAAAGAGGAGCGACTACGATGTAGTTGAACAATTGGGGCAAACTCCCTCCAAAATCTCCATGCTGGCATTACTATTGTGTTTCGAGGCACATGCGAAAGCCTTGGTGAAGTTCCTAAAAACAGCCCATGTGCTTCAAGAGATGTCTGCTGATCAATTTCAAGACTGCATGGACAACCTAATTGCGGACAATGGCCTAGGTTTCTCGGATGCTGGTCTAACACCGAGGGGAAGAAAGCACAATAAGGCATTACATGTCTCAGTGGAATCCAGGGGCACAACTCTGGCCCATGTTTTGGTGGACACATTCTCATCCTTGAATGTATTACCGAAAAAAAGTTGTTGACAGACTTGACTACGAGGGACTGACGTTAAAGGCAAGCAACATAGTAGTAAGGGAATTTGACAGCTCGAAGAGGATGGTACACGGGGAAGTGGATATCCCCATAAAGGTTGGGACTCAAACTTTCAATTTAACCTTTTATGTAATGGATATCCGCCCTTCTTGCTCCTGTCTTCTAGGACGGCCATGGATCCACAATGCTGGCGTTGTTACCTCTATATTGCACCAGATGTTGAAGTATTCGGTTCAAGGGAAGATTATCACCGTCCATGGAGAGGAAGAATACATGATCATCCATCTCAATTCCTTCAGATATGTGGAATTGGACGGTGAATTCATTGAAACTCCATTTCAACACTTCGAATAGGTCCCCCAAGAGGTGGCAGTGACCAAGACTGTGTCCCAGATTCCAAAGATTACAAGACCTCCACTCTGGATGTCATCACTAAAGGACGCCAAAGCAGTGGTAGAGGAAGGTGGATGCACCATCTGGGGGCAACTTCCGGATATCCCGTATAAGTCTGACAAGTTTGGCCTAGGTTTCACTTCAAATTCTCAAAGGTTGTACATTGTGCCTGTGCTGGAGGGCCACCCTTGAAGATTAGAAATCGTGAGGTCAACGCGGTAGAAGATGGTGAAGATGGCTGCAACCTGGAGGAATGGATCTTTCCAACTGTCAATTGAGGGCTCAGCAATTGGGAGGCCAGAGATTTCATCCCAATCACTTTCATCCCTCAGTAATTTATCTTTACATTTTGTTGGATCTGTAATATTCAAAACAATTCGCACTCCTAAAACCTTGTGTCTTACCCGAGGCACAATGGTCCATTTGTAAGGGTTATTATTTCATCTTTATATGACATCAATGAATCATGGACGTTTTCGCATTCAAACTTGTGTGCTCATTGTTTTTCTTTTACATTTTATTTTATTTCAAAGATAGTTATACCTTACACACACCCACACTCACAATGCAGGTATCCATCCATTCTGGATCCCATGGGTAACGATACTGTTATGGCCTTTTGTGACTCTGGGAATCTGATCTACCAAGCCGAAGACGAAGGTGAGGAAGATTGTGAAGTACCAGGGGAACTGTCCAGACTGCTACAACAAGAAGAGAGAACCATTCATCCTCACGAGGAACCTGTGGATACGATCAACCTATGTATCAAAGAAGATAAAAAAGAGGTCAAAATGGGTGCCAACCTAGAACCCAGTATCAAGCAGCGTCTGATCTAGCTTTTGCATGATTATGTCGAAGTCTTTGCCTGGTCATATGAAGACATGTCAGGACTTGATGAAGATATTGTGGTACATTGTCTACCTACAAGAGAAGATTGTCCGCCAGTAAAGCAAAAGGTACGTCGAATGAGGCTTGATATGTCAGAAAAGATTAAAGCAGAGGTCATGAAGCAATTTAACGCTGGATTCTTGGCTGTCACCTCTTACCCCCAATGGGTTGCCAATGTTGTTCCCGTGCCCAAAAAGGACGGCAAGGTGCGAATGTGTGTGGACTACCGAGATTTGAATAGGGCAAGCCCTAAGGATAACTTTCCACTCTCCCACATTGATATCCTAGTTGACAATACGGCACAACACAAAGTGTTTTCCTTCATGGAAGGATTCTCAGGTTACAACCAAATCAAAATGGCACCTGAGGACATGGAGAAAACAACCTTTGTCACGCAGTGGGGCACATTCTGTTACAAGGTGATTCCATTCGGACTGAAGAACGCTGGGGCAACCTATCAGCGTGCCATGGTAGCTTTATTTCACGACATGATACATCATGAAATAGAAGTCTATATGGACGATATGATAGCCAGATCGCAAACAGAAGAAGAGAATCTTGATCACTTACAAAAACTATTTGAGAGACTGAAGAAGTACAAGCTGAGGTTGAATCCAAACAAGTGTACATTTGGGGTACGGTCTGGTAAGCTCCTAGGTTTTATTGTCAGCAACAAAGGTATTGAGGTTGATCCTGCCAAAGTTAAAGCAATACAAGAGATGCCTGCTCCTCGTACTAAGAAGGAAGTCAGAGGATTCTTGGGACGTTTGAACTATATCGCCAGATTCATTTCTCACCTGACAGCTACTTGTGAGTCAATCTTCAAACTATTGAAGAAAGATTAAGTAGTCCAATGGAATGATGAATGCCAAGTTGCTTTTGATAAAATCAAAGAGTAATTACAAGAGCCTCTTGTGTTGATGCCACCAGTCGAGGGAAGACCGTTGATTATGTATCTGACTGTTTTAAAAAATTCAATGGGGTGCGTATTGGGGCAGCATGACGAGTCTGGCCGAAAAGAGCACGCTATTTACTACTTGAGCAAAAAGTTTACCGACTGTGAAACCAGATATTCACTGCTCGAGAAAAATTGCTGCGCTCTGGCATGGACTGCTCGCCAGCTAAGACAGTATATGTTGACTCATACTACCTTGTTGATATCTAAGATGGATCCGATAAAGTACATCTTCGAGAAGCCTATTCTTTCTGGGAGAATAGCAAGATGGCAGATGATCCTGACAGAGTATGACATACAGTATACTACCCAGAAAGATATAAAGGGTAGTGTATTGGCTGATCACATTGCTCACCAAGCCATAGAAGATTACCAGTCCATCAAGTTTGATTTTCTGGATGAAGACATCATGACATTAGACAACTCCGAAGAATTCAGGCCATATGAAGGACCTGAGCAAGGATCCCGATGGACCCTGTTCTTTGATGGAGCCTCCAATGCACTCGGCAATGGTATTGGTGTTGTACTCATATCTTCTAAAGGGTGTCATACTCCCTTTATTGCCAGACTTTGCTTCAATTGTACAAACAATATGGCGAAATATGAAGCGTGCATCTTTGGTCTCAGAGCTACCATAGATTTGGGGATCAAATCATTGGATGTATTCGGAGACTCAGCCTTTGTCATCAGTCAGATCAAAGGGGAATGGGACACCAAACACCCAAACCTTATCCCTTACAAAGAACATGTTTTGACATTGCTACCACATTTTGAGGAGATTACCTTCGAGCACTTCCCGCGAGAAGAAAATCAACTAGCAGACACTCTAGCCACAATGTCATCTATGTTTAAACTTAATTTGGGATAACGAGGCTCCCCAGATCTCCATAGAACGAATGGACGAACCGGCACACTGTCACAAGATTAATACTAAAGAAGTAGTGGACTAGCCTTGGTTTCACGAAGTCAAGAGGTATCTCGAGGCTCAAGAATATCCAGAAGGAGCTTCAGTCAATGATAAGAAGTTCTTAAGGAGATTCTCTTCTAAATTCCTCCTTAGTAATGGCATCCTGTATAAACGCAATCACGACTCTGTGTTACTTCGGTGCATAGATAAGGTTGAAGCTGAAAGGATCATGGACGAATTGCATGAAGACACTTTTGGCACCCATTCTAGTGGGCATACGATGGCAAAGAAAATCCTACGGGAAGGCTATTATTGGTCTACCATGGAAGCAGATTGCTATCAAAACTCTCGAACATGCCATAAATGTCAGATTTATGCCGACAAGGTGCATGTCCCTCTGGTTCCTCTAAATGTCTTGACAACTCCTTGGCCCTTTGTTATGTGAGGGATTGATATGATTGGGGAAATCAAGCTGACAGCCTCCAATGGACATCGCTTCATCTTAGTGGCCATTGATTATTTTACAAAGTGGGTGGAAGCAGCCTCATTCGCTTCTGTTACCAAAAATGTTGTTGCCCGCTTCATCAAGCAAAGTCTCATTTGCCGGTACGGTATCCCCGAAAGGATAATCACTGACAATGGTACAAATCTCAACAATACTATGATCACCGCCTTGTGCGAGCAATTCAAGATTCAACATCACAATTCTTCTCCCTATCGGCCAAAGATGAATGGTGTTATCGAAGCTGCGAATAAGAACATTAAAAAGATCATACAGAAAATGACAGTCACATACAAAGACTGACATGAGATGTTACAATTCTCTCTCCACATATATTGTACCACGGCTCACACATCAACTGAGGCAACACCCTATTCCTTGGTTTACGGCATGGAGGTTGTCTTGCCTATCGAGGTCCAGATCCCCTCTCTGAGGATTATGAAGGACGCAGGGTTAAATGAAGACGATTGGATCCAGACTCGACTTGATCAACTGAATTTGATTGATGAGAAGAGACTTACTGCTGTTGACCATGGTCAAATGTATCAAAAACGGATGATCAAGGCTTTCAACAAGAAAGTCAGACGCCGAGTGTATCAAGTTGGGGATCTAGTGATCAAATGCACCATCTTGCCACAAGGTGATCCCAGGGGCAAATGGACTCCTACCTATGAAGGACAATTTGTAATCAAAAACATTTTCTCTGGTGGTGCAATGATCTTGACCACCATGGAGGGAGATGACCTGCCACCCCCTGCAAACGCGGACATAGTTAAAAGATACTACGCATAAGAGACCCACTAGGTTGACATACCTAGGCAAAACAAGGGCATCCCGGCGAACCAAAAAGGTTCAGGAAAAAATTAGGGATAAAACAAAAAAAATATGTACACCCGGCAAGTTGAAAAGCCGAAAGGGCGACTTGGGCAAAAAAGGGTTTCCCGGTGGACTGAAAACCCGAAAGGGTGGTCCAGACAAAAGTTAGGGAATTAAAGCGTATGACTATGTTCCGTTGGATCACTTTACGGACAACCTTTGGCTTCAACTGACAAACTCAGAGGTTCTAATCAATTTAATCATCTTTGGACAAGGCAACAAATAGACAAGACGCTCGGAGATACGAAGGCTATAGAAGAATGGAAACCCAATGGGATTTTTGTACACATAGCTATCTTTGCTTTGTATCAAAATTTTCATTTTTTACGACAACATTCTCTTACTAGAATGTTTGTCTCCTTGTACAAAAAATACTTATTCAAAATCAATACAAAATATTCCTTTGAAAGTGAAAAAAAACTATTTGTCTTTTCTTTACACTTGTGTTTTGTTTACAAAAACGTCAAATGGTTCATTGTTGAGCATATGCATTTGAACATAATTATTGTTTACAAATAAACGAAATGGAAAGAGACAATTACTGATAGGTTGAAAGGATAGAGAAATGTCTCTAGGCTATTTCATAAGTAATCCCCTGCAGTACTTCATTTAAATCCCCAGCGGAACAAAATTTCAAATTATTGATCCCCAGTAGAAGTCGTCAATTTCTCAGGATTCCCCAATAAGATTTTACAAACAGTACATGGCATTTCCCTTACAATAGAGTTTATTTCTCCAAACAAAAATTTATAAACACTTAAACTTCACAACATGAAGACTTACACTCATATCCTCAACAACAGTCAAGGATTTATTTTCCCCGATCTAACAGCAGTACAGCAAACTAGCTCATATACGCATACATTGCATCCATATATCATAAACATTGATAACATGAATGCATTATACTATGCATCTCATACAACATAAACATTATGTTTTAGCTAACATTTTAACCTTTTCAGGATAAGATTAACAGCTACCGTTAACAATATTCAATCTTGATACAGTTCAGATACGCTCCAGACATGGATGCCATTCTGATACTCATTCAGACTCAACCTTTTGATACAGTTCAGATACGCTCTAGACATGGATGCCATCCTAATACTCATTTAGATTCAACCTATTGATACAGTTCAGATACGCTCCAGATACGGATGCCATTCTAATACTTATTCAGATTCAACTCTCATATACAATATAGATACGCTCCAAACACGAATGCAATTCTGATATTCATTCGGATTCTACTTTCAGATACAATACAGATAAGCTCCAGACACGAACGCCATTCTGATACTCATTCTTCCAACTTACAAATTACAATTCAACAATCACCTTTGATGGCATCTTTAAGTCGATCTTCTACAACTTTTTGTCACCTCCCCAAATGGAATCTGTAAGCCCATTCCTTCTAGCATTACATCATTGAGTGCAAATATATGGGAACTCTAGTGTCCAACCATCTTCCACCTTCGAGTTACGAATGACAAACTCTCCAGTCTAACTCTCCAGGTTTAAGAAGATTGAACAGGGGCAGGTGTGGTACCCCAAAATTTCCCCTCTCACTTACCAATAATTTTCTCACAAGATCTCTTTGACTCAAGACTGCATTGGGGTTTGACCAGCTCAAGACACCTCCTCATGCACTGATGACCAAAATTAGGGTTTGAGTTTGCACAAGGATTTTTGGACTATCAGTGCTTCATTTGACTTTCAATAATCATTAGGTACCCCCAAGATTACTCATGCCAAGTGTGATACGGTGGGAGAATTGACTTGGGATTTTGCGTTTGTGTTCGCAAATGTTTCAGTTTAGCAAGAGTCGCCACCGACCTTTTATTTTATCCTAAGGAAAGGTCAAAAAGCACAGGAAAGACCTTTGAGATGTTTTCTTGAGTTCGGGGAGTAGATTATAGAAATGGAAGGTATTAGCACCCTTTATATCCATGGTTATCCATGGGCTCTTAGTTACTTGCTTAGATCACTTGCTTTTCTTTTCAATTGTTTGAAATGGTGCTCTTCAATTGTTTGAAATGGTGCTTTGTGTGTGATTTTGAAAGATGTTTTGAAAAGAGGCCATCGTTGTGGCAACCTTTGTAATGATTCTTGTTTGAATGTATACAAAGGTGTTTTTTGTCTTTTGAAAAGTTTTTAATGTTTGAAAGTAGGGTTTTGAAATTGTGTTGTGAAGTGTATTTTGAAGATAGCAAGGATGTTTTTTGCAAGTTTTGATCAAGTAACTAAGAGTTGTCTACCCTATTTACTCAAAGATCTTTCTTATGTTTTTAACCCTTTTAACAGTGTTGTTTCACCATTGTATTTGGTGAACAACCTTGTGTTAGGATGTTAAACGGGACAGGTGCGGGTCATCGTATAGACCATGATAGCAATAGTGTCAAGTATTTTTGGCAATTTTCTTGAGGGACTTGATCATTTTGTTTAGGCAACTCAGATAGCGGCATCGAGGGACTATGATCTTTTGTTTGTTTTTGTTTTGCCAAAGTACTTGACATACATAGCATGGCCCATTTTTGAAGGCAACAAGTGGATTGAAACCCTAGGGGTGCAAGTGTGCATTGTGTTTGTTTTTCATGCTTGGTTATCTTGGATTAGGTCAAACTATTCTTTAATTTGATTTTGCATACAAACCCTAGGTCTAATCATGGCATAATTGAAAGTATTTAAAAGTGCGAGAATTTAAATTCTACACTATTACAACATGATATAGGGAGGGGGATACAAATTTGAATTGGGGATTATTTTGCAAGAAATTAAATCCTAAATTATTACAACCAAATTGAATGTATAAGATACAATATTTAAATGTACAATAATTAAATAAAATACAATAAATAAATGTTAGATAAAATGTGTTATGCAAAAAAAAAGATTTTTATGTATGTAAAAAGTATTTTTAAATGTGAAGTGTAAATAATAAAGAAAAGTCAATTTTAATTATTTTTGTTTTTTAGGGCAAAAACTCTAATTTCCTAAATAAATAGTATTATTTATTATTTATATACAATAATGCATCAATTTGTACAAACAATATAAATATATTAAAAAAAAGTATTTTTAGTATAAAATATTAATAAAAATAAAATGTATTATTTTTGTGTTTTTTGTCCTAATTATTTAATAAAATATATTATATATATATATATATATATATATATATATATATATATATATATATATATATATATATATATATATATATATATATATATATATATATATATATATATATATATATATATATATATATATATATATATATATATATATATATATATATATATATATATATATATATATATATATATATATATATATATATATATATATATATATATATATATATATATATATATATATATATATATATATATATATATATATATATATATATATATATATATATATATATATATATATATATATATATATATATATATATGTGTATTAAATATATTAAGTGTGTATAAAAATAAAATAAATTATTTACAAAATGTAGATATTTCAAGAAAATATTTTCAAATGTGAATAAAAATAATAAATGAAAATAAAATATATTTTTGCATTATTTTCTTAAGTTTTAACAAAAGAATATAAAGTATTTAAACATTTTTATACTAGTAAAATAAAAATAAATATCAAATAAATATGAAAAAAATATAAAAATAATTTTTTGGCATTTTTTATATTTGGACATAAAATAATAAAGTCAGAATAAAAATAAAAATACAAAAATGACAAATATACAAAGAAATGGGCCAGGGGGTGTAAACTGAAAAGGCAGGTGTTAGAAGTAAAAACAATCAGGCCCATCCCAATCAACTTCATCTTCTTCCTTAGTTCAAACCAAAACGCGCGCTTTGTACACAAAATGTTATCTCCTGATTCCTTGATTTTTTGACAAAACTCATAACATGAAACTTGTAGAGCATCAAATAACGAATCTAACCATATAAAAAACTTAAGCTAACTCTCAAAGACCAGAGAGAATTTCTCTGGCCCTAATTCTTAACCTAGTTTTTTCAGAAAGTTCATGAACAAAATTCTCCTAGCACGATTAATATAAATGAAAACTAAGCACATGTATGGTTTCAGGGCTATGAATACAACATCTTTCATTCACAAACCTAAGTCTAACTATTCCTAAATAGAGAGATAGAAGTTCATGAAATACCTGTTTCAGTTGACTTCGAGCTGGACAATGCAGTAACTTCCAAGAGTGCTTGAGGTTCTTTTGAGCTTGCCTGGGGTCCAATGAAGCTTTCCCAATGCTTGGCTTATTTTGAAGTAGCCTGAATCGTTCTACAGAACTCAACCTGCAAAGCTTTCAAACAAAAATGGCAATGTGTGTTAATGGTGTTACAGCTAGAAATGGAGGTCTGGGATAGTTCAGGTGAGTTAAATGGAAGATATTGGAACAAGTTTGAGGCCAAACGCACGAGGCAAAGTGGAGATGGAGGTGATTCTGCAGGGCTTGCCCTGTTTTGCAGAAAAATGATGATTTTGTGTACAAGGAGGTTTTAGGGGTCAAGGGCTCGTGCTTCTGACTTGTGAGGATATGCAAAACTTGTTTTACCACTTTGTTCTTGTTGGTTTTATCAGATATGAGAGATACAAGCTTTTGGCCCTTTGACTTGTTTTGAAAGCAAAGTTGGAAGTGAAGTGTGATAGGCCTGTACAGGCTATCTCCAAGCATGCACCAACTTCTTGTACTATGCCTGAGATTGTGGAGCTTGTTTGCTGCAAAGGAATAAAGTCCAAGGCTCAACAAAAAGTAATTTGACATAAAGTGCCCTTTATGAAAATGGAAGTGTGGCCTTTATGCTTAAAATGGCAATGTTCATTGTACAAAGCTCTCTTGATCGGAACAATGCCAATATCCAATGTATTTGCATTCAATTTTGGAGTGTAAATTGGTTTAGAGGCCTGTAATCATGTACTAAGCTATCTTGGTCAGATTTGCAACTTGGTATGAACATGTATTGGCCATGGATCAAAGTGAGTTTTTGTCAACTTCAAGCATTCGATTCTCCCTAACCACAAGGGTGTTTGAGGAGTTCTTGTACAATTTGGAAAGCTTGAAACATGTACTATATCCATATTTGAAATGAAACTTTAAAATCCAAGTGGAACTATGTGAAAAATGTCCAAGAAGATGGGTCAAAATCCTGCCTAAACTAGGGCAAAATTTCTCTAAGTTAAAAGTTTAAGGTACCCTTGTTCCAAAAATCATAACTTGAGATACAAGCTTCATTTGAGAAAACTTTGTGAATAAAAGTTGTAGAATTTGTGATGGACTAAAACTTTCATGTTTCAAGTTTTGTTTGAATCCATTTTCATCTTGGTGAAAAAATGGGACAAAGTTAGGAAAAAATAAGAAAATTTTATAACTTAGAAAATTCTAAGTTATGAAATTTTTTCCATTTTAAACCCTAATTTGCATTTTTGGGTTTCTTGATGAACAAGTTTCATAATTTGACATGTCTTGATGAAAAATGACCTTTGGCACTTGATTTTGACCTAAAAGTCAAAGTTTGACTTTTCAGTATACAGTTAAATTTTGATCAGTTGACTGAAAAATTCATCTGTCCATCCTATGCATTTGAGATCTTTTGAACTTGTTGAATGGGTCAAGACAATTTCATTGAGTCCTTGAGTCCATGGTTTAGCTTGATTTTCCATTGGCTAGGTCAAACAGTCAAAAATTGCCTTTGTACAGTCAAAACCCTAAAAATGACCATTTTGCCCTTTTGGTGATCTGATCAAATTTCTTGTGGAATTGTGATCCAAACTTGATCAAATGGTTCATATGATTTCATAATGTTGATGTGGGTCAAAATTCATGAGGTTTGACTGTCAATTGGCCACAGTTGACTTTTTCCCCAATACAGCTGATTTCTAGGTCAACTGTCCAATTGACTGGGCAAAAAATTAAATCAAAGCTTGAAACTTGGTATGGACAAACTTGTGAGTCCAACATGAAGTATGAAAGTCATTTTGGGCATTGTGGGTCAAAACATCCATGTGCTAACTCAAACCCTAATTTAGGTCAACAATGCAAGGAGGTGTCTTGAGCAGAGCAAACCCTAGCTGGATCTTGAATTCCAAGAGTCTTGTGATGAGAAATGTTGATGAAATGAGAGGGAAAATTTTGGGGTACAACAATTTCCCCTGTTCAATCTTCTTGAACCTGAAGAGTTAGATTGGCAAGCTTGCCTTTCGCGACTCGAAGGTAAAAGAGGATTGGACACTAGAGTGCCTATAAATTTGCACTCGTCAAAATATGGCTGAGGAAATGGGCTTAAAGATGCCATTTGGAGATGGTAGAATCTTGCTGGAGATGGGCTTACAGATTCCATCCAAGAATGTTTGTTGAATTGCAATGTGGTAGGTCAAAAGAATGAGCGTCAAAATGGTATCCGTGTCTGGAATGCATTCGAACTGTATCTTGGAGACTGGGTCAGTATGAGCGAATGAATGGCATCCGTTTCTGGAGCGTATCTGAGATGTAACTGTATTTGAGCTTTGAATGAATATCAAAATGACTGCCGTGTTTGGAGTGTATCTGTATGGTATCTGAATTCTGAATGGGCGACAGAGTAACATCTGTGTATGGAGCATCTCTGGGCTAGGGATAACTTCCGAATGAGTGACAGAATGGCAACCATGTCTGGAGCGTATCTAGACTGTATCTGAAGTCGAGATCTGTATGAGTCGCAGAATGACTTCCGTGTCTGGAGTGTATCTGAGACTGTAACTGGGATCTGAATAAGTGACATAATGACTTCCGTGGCGATTACACTGGGGAGAATCAAACTGCTGGTGTAAGGGCCAGAATGGCATCCGTGTCTGGAGCGTATCTGAATTTGTGGTTGATAGCTGAATCTGAATGAGAGATAGAATGGCTGCCGTGTCTGGAACGTATCTAGTCTGTATCGGATTGCTAAAGTCTGAATGAGTAGTGGAATGACCGTCGTGTCTGGGGTGTATCTGTACTGTATGTTGACTTGAAATTATGAATGGGTAATAGAATGACCGCCGTGTCTGGGGTGTATCCATATTGTATCTGAATAATTGTTAACGATAGCCTTTTAATCTTATCCTGAAAAGGGTAAAATGTTAGCTAAAACACAAAGTTATGTTGCATGATATGTATGATGCAATGAACTGTATTCATCAATGTTTATGATACATGAATGTAATGGATGTGCATGTAAGCTAAGTAGCTGTCTTGCTGAGGAAAATAAATCCTTGATAACTGGAGATAATGAAATCTTTGATTGTTGTTAGGGAAAGTAAATCTTTGACCGATGTTGGGGATTCCAAAATCTTTGATTACTGAAGATGAGAAATCCTTGCTGACTGCTTGGCGATTAAAGATCTCTGATTGTTGAGAAAGAGAAATCCAGGGACCACTGCTGGAGATTGAAAATCCTTGGTGATTTGTGGGGATTAAAGGAAAATGTTGTAGTTAGCAATAGTCACCACCGACTTTTCTTTTATCCAAAAGGAAATGTGAAAAAGCACAGGAAAGACCTTTGAGATTATTTCTTGAGTTCGGGGGGTAGATTATGAAAAGGAAAGGTATTAGCACCCTTTTCATCCATGGTTTTCCATGGGCTCTTAGTTACTTGCTAGATCACTTGTTTTTGTTTGAAAATGTGCTTTGTGTGGTTTTTTGAAAGTATTTTGAAAAGGCGTCATCGTTTAGGCAAACTTTGTAATGATTCTCGTTTTTTAGAATGTATATAAAGTGTTGATGTTTTGAAAATATTTTCAAGTTTGAAAGATGTTTTTGAAAGTGTTGGTGTTTGTTTTGAAAATAGCAAGGATGTTTTGTTTTGAAATTGAGCAAGAAACTAGGAACATTCTACCTACTCAAAAGTCTTTCATGTTTATTTCCTCTTTCCTTTGATATTGTCATCTTACCATTGATTTGGTAAGCAACCCTATCTTTGGATGTAAACGGGACGGGCGTGGGTCATCGTATAACCATGATTAGCAATGTTGCAAGGTATCTTAGCATATTTATTTAGGGCTAAGATCATTTTGAAAAAGGAAACATAGATAGCGTCATCGAGGGACTATGATCTTGTATTTTTGTTTGTTTTTGCTAAGATACCTCACATGCATAATATGACCATTTTCATAAGGTGTGATCGGTGGATCTGGAACTGACTGTTTAACGCTGGTTTCGCGAAATGTCGCGGTAAGCAAGAGTCGCCACCGTCTTTTATTTTCTCCAAATGGAAAGGACAAAAGCACAGAAAAATTCCTTATAGAGATTGCTCTCGGTTCGGGAGGTAGATTATAGAAAGGGAAGGTGTTAGCACCCTTTCTATCCATGGTTATCCATGGGCTCTTAGATACTTGCTCAATGTGTTTTCAAAATGGTTTGTTTGCTTTTCAACTGTGGGTTTTAAAAAGGTTTCTTTGAAAATTCCAGTTCAACTCTTGTATCGGTCCTCAAGAGTGTTTGAAAAAATTGTTTTCGAAAGCTTTTTGAAAAGGTGTCGGTGTGAAAAGTATTTTTTGATTTGTTTTGAAATTAGAGCAAGTATCTAGAGTCGTCTACCTACCCTAAGGAATTCGTCTGTGTAAATGTCCTTAAAAGTAGTGCCATCCCACCATTGAGAGGTAGGTAGCACCACCGTTGGAGGTATTCGGGTCAATTCGAGGTTCGGGACGTGGTGATCACCGGAGCAATGGGAAGATACCTTAGAAGCTACCCTCATGCCTGGTTCCCAGATCATGAGGACTTACTAAGACATCCTCTACTCGACGATCACCTTTCGAGGCAAGGCAACAGTGAGGCGTACCCTAGGGGTGGTGTGTGATTTTGTGTGTCATGTTCATTTATTTTTGTCTTGTCATGTTATGGTGATCTACGCGTTTGTTTTTATTTTAACATTCATTCTTGCATGCTATTGTTAACAGTTAAGAAATTGCGAGAAATATAAAGTTCCTAAACTATTACAAAGGCGCGGGCCCACATCGCCAAATTTAATCCAGGACCCGATTCGACATAAAATAAAGAAATAAAGGAAAGTGCGAGAAATATAAATTTACACGGCTTTGGGAGAATTACATTAATATTATAAGAAATAAAATAAAATGCGCGAATTGAATTAAAATTGAAAGCGAGGGCGTTGGACCCTTTTTAATGACATTATTATTAACAAATTAATTAAAATAAAAGAAATTATTTTTGAGGGTTTTTTGTATTTATGGTTTTTAATGAGAATTAAATGAAATTTAAACCTAATTCTAGCTATTTTTTAATTTATTAAGAAAATATGAAAATTACCTAAAATTAAACCTAATTAATTAATGCAATTTGATTTATGAAAATAAATAATTAATTATTAGTGATGAGAAAATAAAAGAAAAAGTAATTAAAATAATTAAAACCTAATTCTACAAGCTTTTAATTTATTAAGAAAAGATATTAAAATTAACCCTAGAATTAAAAACTAAATTAAATGATATTATTTATTTACAAAAAAAAAAATTAAAATAAAATATGTTATTTTTTTGTCTTTTTCTGATTTTTGTATTATTTTTATATTTTATGAAAATAAATTAATTTAAAGATTCTAAGGGAAATTAATTAAAATAAATAAAACTAGAAAATATAAAAAGGAATAAAAGAAGCAAACCATGGGGGGGGGGGGGGGGGGGTTATGTCCCCAATTGGAGGTTAAATTCAGTAATTCTGGCCCAATAGCTTTTGGCCTCTTTTGACTTTTTCAGGAAGCGTGTGCACGCGTTGACTGACGCCTAAGATGTTCTTCACATCTCCACCTTTTGATTGGGATCATGAGATGCGTGGCATGCCTGGATTGTGAGTTGCATGGTGGACGCTGAAGCTTGAATTGCATAGGATCATTGTTAGAAAAATAATATGGAAAGGGAGGGGGACCTGGGATTCGAACCCAGGTCCCAGAGGTTACCAATACACATGCCTGCCACTGGAGCTCTTCACGCGTTTTGTTTATTATATGGCCAATAATTAATATAAGATAAAACAAGAGTTAGTGGGACTTTAGCGCGAAAATTCAAATGAACCACTTACTGGCCTACACCTCACCATCTTCTTCCTCGTTTGTATTTTCCTGAAACATAAAAGGAGTTAGCGGGGGTTTTAAACCCCCCCAAAATATGCTCTTTTCCAAAATAGCGATTAGGCTATGATGTTATATAAATTGGGCGCGACTGTTGCATTAGAATCGTCCAAGCTTCCTGAATTTAACCATGGTATTAAGGTGTTCTAATTTTACAGTATTCAAAAATACCCAATTCGAAGCTTGAGGAACCCTAGCCTGTTTCAATGGTGAATCCTCTAATTTGGCACGAAAACTCAATTAAAGTATGCAGTTAGCTTTAGAATCAATCAATTAGTATGAATCCACAAGAAAAATGCAATGAGAATGCTTGAATATTGAAACACGAATATGAAAAAAATGTGAATAAACTTGAGTTCTGTATACCAATTCTGGGCGTTAGAGTTGATGATTTTTATTCAAACACGTTCCTTGAAGCCTCAGGAACACAATGGAATGATTATTTGGCCTTGAATCGCACTGGAAGGTGGTTTTCAGTTTTAGATTTTTTTCACAAAAACTCAAACTTGGTTATGGGGTTCTTGCGCAGCTTAGAGGTCATGAACACTAGGGTTTGCATGAGTATATATGTGTGAATGATTAGGGTTGAGTTTTTGGTCCAAAGAATCTTTGCAATGATGGAATCAATATTTGATTTTCATGCCATAATTTTTCAATCTTTTTTCATGCAAATTTGATACAAATCATGTTCAATTACCTTGATTCTTTCCAAATCTGATCATGCACGAAATATTGAGTGTATTTTATGCATAAAAAGATTTAAAAACTTAGGTTTGGTATTTTTCATATATTTTAATTAATTAAATGAATTATTAGCAATTAAAAATTCAAATAAATAAATAAAAATGATGAAAAACTTCCCTTTGGGCCAAATGGTCGTGCACATGCCTTGGATGATGAATCTTGGAAGAAAAAGAGGCCCATTAGCATTTTTAAGGCATTTGAAGCAATGTTGACTTTTCAAAATACCCAAAAATTTCCCAACTTCCACAAGGCATATCTTGCTCAATTTTTAAGCTTTGATCACGTTCTTGGACAGTTTGGAAAGGTCTTTGAGTCCTCTAACCAATGTCTTTGGTCCCATGTCATTTTGATTTACCAATCTCAAGTTATGGCCTTTGACTTAAAGTCCCTTTTTGTTGACTTTTGAAAATGACCTACAGTGTTGGAATTGATTACTTTTTGTGAGAGCATTTATTGGACTTGAAGTGTGAAGAGGAGTTGTAGGAAATGTCTTTATCTTCAAAATGAGCTTTGGAGGGAATTTTTCTGATAATCCATGTGAAAGTTATGCCTTGGTCAAGTTACAGTTGACTTTTTCAACTGTCCAAATATGGAAACTTTTTCATTTTGAGACTTTTTGAGCCAAGCTTTGAAAATCATGATCAAGCATTGATCAAATGATGTTTGTGGCTTCAAAATGAGATGTTGACCAAAAATTTGAACTTTTGACTGTCAAATGACCATTTTGCCCCTACAGTTGACTGTAGTGCAATTAGGGTTTTTGACTGTGCAATTTTGTACTGTAAGTCTTGAAACTTAGCATGAGGATGCTTGACAATGTTTATAAGCATATGGGACTTGATTGGACCCTTGGAAACTTCATTTACTTTGTCAGAACCTGTGATCGGTGGATCTGGAACTGACTGTTTAACGCTGGTTCGCGAAATGTCGCGGAAGCAAGAGTCGCCACCGTCTTTTATTTTCTCCAATAGGAAAGGACAAAAGCACAGAAAAATTCCTTAAAGAGATTGCTCTCGGTTCGGGAGGTAGATTATAGAAAGGGAAGGTGTTAGCACCCTTTCTATCCATGGTTATCCATGGGCTCTTAGATACTTGCTCAATGTGTTTTCAAAATTGTTTGTTTGCTTTTCAATGTGGGTTTAAAAAGTTTCTTTGAAAAATTTCAGTTCGACTCGTACGTCAGAGTGTTTGAAAAGTTTGCTTTGAAAGCTTTTGAAAATGTGTCAGTGTGAAAAGTCTTTTGAGTTTGTTTTGAGATTAGAGCAAGTATCCTTGAGAACCTACCTACCCTAAGGAATTCGTCTGTGTAAATGTCCTTTAAAGTAGTGCCATCCCACCATTGAGAGGTAGGTAGCACCACCGTTGGAGGTGTTCGGGTCAATTCGAGGTTCGGGACATGGTGATCACCAGAGCAATGGGAAGACACCTTAGAAGCTACCCTCATGCCAGGTTCCCGGATCATGAGGACTTACTAAGACATCCTCTACTCGACGACCACCTTTCGAAAGGCAACAGTGAGGCGTACCCTAGGGGTGGTGTGTGCGAATCGTGTGTCATGTTTCAGTTATTTGTCTTGTCATGTTTGTCGTGTTCTACGCTTGATTTTAATTTAAGTCCATTCATTCTTGCATGCATATTTAACAGTTATAAGTTGCGAGGAAATAAAGCTAGACTATTACAAATGGCGCGGGTCCACATCGCCAAAATTAAACCGGACCCGATTTAGCGGAAAATAAATAATGCGAAGAAATAAAGTGCGAAAAGTAAATTACATGGCTTAGGGACAATTACATAATTATAATTAAACGACATAAGATAAATGCGCAAGTTAAATAATTAAAACGAAACTAGGGCGTTGGACCCTTTTTGCAAATAATTAAAATTAATAAGGACTTAAAAATTAAAATTAAATGAGAATGATATTTTTGTGTTTTTTAGATTTAATGAAAAAAAAAGAAATTAATTGAGATTTAAATTAAACCCTAGTTCTAATATTTTTTATTTATTATGAAAGAATTAAAATATGACCTAAATTAAACCTAATTCATTTATGTACAATTTAAATAGGAAAATAAATAAATAAATAAATAATAATTATTATTGTGGAAAAAAGGGGAAAATTAAAAGAAAATAAAAAGATATTAACCTAAATTCTATTTTTGGATTTTTATTAAGAAGGAATTAAAATTAGAACCTAATTAACCTAAATTATTTACATATATTAGTTTATTGATGAAAATAATTACAATAAAATAAATATCATATTTTTTTATATTTTCTGGGTTTTTATGATGTTTTTTATATTTTGTAAAAAAAGAGAGAAAATTAATTAATAGCAATAAAAATAAATAATACAATAATCAAAATAATAAAAAGAAAAGAAAAAGCAAACCAGAGTGGGGTGTTGCCCCAAATAAGGAGGTAAGGCCTGGTAATTTAAGGCCCATCAAGCTTGATTCGTTGACTTTCCTAATCATGTGCCAATGCATTGACTTGCTGTATGCTGCGCCTGGAATATTGGCCATTGATCTGCTCATTGTGGACGCGTGGCTAATGGATGAGGAGGACGTATGGTGGTACCCCCATAATAGCGCTGCATATGAACAATTATTGAAAAATAATAGTGAGCGTTTGCCAGACCTGGGACTTGAACCCAGGTCTTGAAGGTTACAAGCGTAGCATGTTACCAACTGAACCACCTAACATCAATTGATATATTATAAAGAATAAAAAACAAAAAGGAAAACCAAGCGCACTAGCAATTGGGCGCGCGAAATTTAAAACAACCAATCACATCATGCCAGCACGTCATCGTCCTCATCCCTTTTTTTATTTTTTCTGAAACATAAGCATATGGCAACGGTTTTAGAAACGTTGCATAAAGGGGGATTCAAGAAAATAGCGAATAGCTATCCTTGATACATAAATCCATCGCGAGGTATGTCTCTTGCTCATGGGAACACGCTGATTGCAATGGTCTTAATCTTGAGTCCCAATTGTTCCTTGGGTGAGAAACCCCAAATCAAGAACTCTGAAAACCTAATTTTTTGACAATGGCGAAAGCACAAATATGGCACAAAAACTCAATTGAACATATTGGTTAGCACAGAAACATCATTATAAACAAGAATCCATGAATAAAAATGCAAAAGAATGCTTAAATCATGCTATGCGATTTCAATATTTTCTTGGTTCAGTTTGACTTAGAGGTACCGATTCAAGGGGTTTTTGTTGATGTTAAGGATTGAGAGACGTTCCAGGATGCCTCAGGATGCTTATGGAATAAAAATTGGAGCTTGAATCGACCTTAAACCTTGAATTCAGTATTTGAGTTTTATGAGAATTTTTCAATATGCAAAAGCTTGTTCATGCGCAGCTTCCAGTCTTGTTAGCATTAGGTCTTGTTCTTGTATATGTAAGGAATGATTTAGGTTGGAAAAGCTGTACAAAATCTCATGAATTAATGGTTTTTGATAATTGATTTTGTTAAGAATCTTTTCACATCTTTTTTCATGGTTCTTGTGTCAATTAGGTTTCAATCAAGCCAAAACCTTCTATATCAGCATGTGCACGAAATCTCAAGTCCAAATCATGCATAAAAAGATTTGTTTAGGTTAAGGTTATATTTTTCATGAATTAAAATGATTTAAATGAATATAAATTAATATAAATTCAAATAAATAATTAAAAAATATGAAAATACTTCCCTTTGGGCCTAGTGGTCGTGCATAGGCTTGGCATGAAGAAAATTGGGCCCATTTGCATTTTTAGGCCTTTTGCATCAATGTTGACTTTCAAAAATTTCCAAAAATTTCCCAACTTCCACAAGGCATAACTTGGTCAATTTTTAAGCTTTTCACATGTTCTTGGACATTTTGGAAAGGTCTTTGAGTCCTCTAACCAATGCCTTTGGTCCCATGTCATTTTGATTTACCAATCTCAAGTTATGGCCTTTGACTTAAAGTCACTTTTTGTTGACTTTTGAAAATGACCTATAATGTTGAAATTGATAACTTTTTGTGAGAGCATTTCTTGGACTTGGAATATGAAGATGAGTTGTAGGAAATGTCTTTCTCTTCAAAATGAGCTTTGGATGGAATTTTTCTGATAATCCATGTGAAAGTTATGCCCTGGTCAATTTCAGTTGACTTTTTCAGCTGTCCAAATATAGCAACTTTTGCATCTTTGATGATTTCTGAGCCAAATTTTGAGAATCATGATCAAGCATTGATCAAATGATGTTTGTGGCTTCAAAATGATATATTGACCAAAAATTTGAACTTTTGACTGCCAAATGACCATTTTGCCCCTACAGTTGACTGTAGTGCAATCTAGGGTTTTGACTGTGTAATCTTGAGCTGAATGCCTTGAAACTTGACATGAGGATACTTGACCCTCTTTGTAGGCATATGAGGCTTGATTGGACCTTTGAAAAGTTCATTTGCTTGACCAGAACTCAAACCCTAGTTTTGACTGTCTAGGAGACAGTTGAGCTGTACAACCCTTGGGGAATCTTGTGATCTTGACTTGGCAATTCTTGATGAATATGGGAGGGCAAATTTTGGGGTGCAACAGTTGCCCCTGTTCAATCTTCTTAGACCTGAGGATGCAGATTGGCTGACGTGCCTTTCGTAATCCGAGGGTAGAAGATGATTGGACACTAGAGTGCCCAGAAATTTGCGCTCACATAGTAGCAATGATGATGAGGGAATGGGCTTATAGATGCCATTTGGGATGTTGCTGGATGGGATGATGGGCTTATAGATGCCATCTGGACGTTGATCGCGTAGGAGATTCCTTAGCGAGAACCTGCATACCTGCAAAACAGAAAAAATGAGTACCTGACACGTCGCAGGAGCTGATTTTAGATGCTTGATATAGATATGTCCTGACTGGTTACAGGAGCTGAGTCCGGAGCTTCAAACGCTGATGAATGAACCAGGGATGGTTACTGCCTTAACATGAATGATAAGTGAACCTTGGACGATTTTAACTTCAACAACGCTCGTTGAGAAAATCTTGGTGAGAATTACCATCTTCGTAGTGTCAGGAAGAGAACCAAAGGACATTATAATCTCGAAGGGAGTCACCTCACTCACCGTTGGAGAGGGAACTATAGGAAATTATCATCTGGAAGGAAATGTCACCTCACGCTCATGCCGGAGAGGGAAACATCTTAAAAAGGAATTACCACCTCACACGCCGTTGGAGAGGGGACCATAAGAGAATATCACCTCACGCTCATGCCGGAGAGGGGAACATCTGAAGAAGGAATTACCACCTCACACGCCGTTGGAGAGGGGACCATAAGAGAATATCACCTCACGCTCATGCCGGAGAGGGGAACATCTGAAGAAGGAATTACCACCTCACACGCCGTTGGAGAGGGGACCATAAGAGAATATCACCTCACGCTCATGCCGGAGAGGGGAACATCTGAAGAAGGAATTACCACCTCACACGCCGTTGGAGAGGGGACCATAAGAGAATATCACCTCACGCTCATGCCGGAGAGGGAAACATCTGAAGAAGGAATTACCACCTCACACGCCGTTGGAGAGGGGACCATAAGAGACTATCACCTCACGCTCATGCCGGAGAGGGGAACATCTGAAGAAGGGATTACCACCTCACACGCCGTTGGAGAGGGGACCATAAGAGAATATCACCTCACGCTCATGCCGGAGAGGGGAACATCTGAAGAAGGAATTACCACCTCACACGCCGTTGGAGAGGGGACCATAAGAGAATATCACCTCACGCTCATGCCGGAGAGGGAAACATCTGAAGAAGGAATTACCACCTCACACGCCGTTGGAGAGGGGACCATAAGAGACTATCACCTCACGCTCATGCCGGAGAGGGGAACATCTGAAGAAGGGATTACCACCTCACACGCCGTTGGAGAGGGGACCATAAGAGAACTTCTACTGAGTCTTTATCAGAAAAATCTGTTTGGAGTCGATTTAACCGGACTAGAGAAATCTTTGAAATATGTTTGAGAATTTCAACTGCATCTTTCCTGAAAGGTAAAGGTCAGTTATATGTGATGCATGATATGGATCAGGCCATGATGTTCTTAACATAAATGAGATTCGTATGATATGATGCAGTGCGTTATGCATGCTATGATGATGTATGTAAAGTTTTATGTATGTGTTCGTCTAGGAAAATAAATCCTTGACGGGTGCCGGGAAGTCATATCCTGGGCTGATGTTGAGGAAGAGATTTTGCTTCCGCTGTGGATGATTGTTGCAAGAATACCGGTAGGAGAAGACAACTCCGTTGAGGAATACCCTTGGCAAATGAGATAATTCTGCGGGAGAAAAGATACTCTAGCGATCATGCTGGGGAGTGCTACTCTGTGGGGACAGCGATGTTTTGCTAAGTTGATGAAGATAACTCCGCTGGGGATATCCTTGTTGTGCTGGAAGTGTTGATAGACTTCACTGGGGGTAGGAAGATACTTTGCCGAGGACGCTCTTTCCGTGGCTTTTGGCTGAGGATAACCCAGTTATATCCTGTTAAGGAAATAACTCTTTAAATCAAGCCGGGACGACGCGTTCGTGCTCTGCGAGGGATAAGCTTCCAGAATCTACTGGGGATAAGCTTGCTGCTTGGGGAGATATGAATTCCAACTTTCCTGGGGAAACTGGATTGGACTCTTCTGGGGAGTTTGATATGCTGGGGAAGTGATTCCTTTGAATAGTGAGATACCGCCGGGGAACAATCTTTAGACCAAGACTGCCGGGGATGCTTGTATATTGCTGCTGGGGGAAGTATTGAGATCTACTGGAGGATACTCAATTTCTTCGGGACTTGATAATTGCAATTTTGCTTAGAGAAGAGTGTTTTGTTTTATTTGAACCACTCTCTGGGGAATTAAGATACACTTGGCCGTGTTTTTTAGCTGAACCTACCTTAGTACCTTGGAGAATAGAACAATTAGACTGCTTAGACAACTCTTTTATTGCCCCTGTTTCCAGTGTCACCTGCAATGAATTCCTTTGTTTCGTATGCAAATATTTATGAGTTAGCAAATTATTGTCAATGCATACATCACAAATTGAACCTTGGACTTTCTTCGCAAAACAAAACAGAAAAAAGAAAAACACTTGGCACATTTAAACTGAAGATATATTTTTATTGATTTTTGAATGGCCTGAAAATAGGCGTTTTGTGTACAAGAGGCTGACGTCCTAGTAAGAGGTACGTCGCCGATCAAAAGAATTTATGCAAGTTTTGTACAAAAGAAAAGTAAAACAGCTGTGTGAAAGATGAATGATCCCCTGGGTTTCAATTCTGCTATTGCCTTTATAACTCCGAGCGTCTCATCACTTGATGACCTTGGTTGAAGGTGAAGCTAACTGATCGATGCCGTTTGAGCTTGATGCAGATACCGGATTCTGGATGCAAAGTGATCAATGAGACATAGTTTTACGCTTTTATCCCTAATTTTTGCCTGGACCGCCCTTTCGGGTTTTCAGTCCACCGGGATACCCATTTTTGCCCAAGCCGCCTTTTCAGGTTTTCGACTTGCCGGGTGTACAGATTTTTCATTTTCATCCCTACATTTTGCCCGAACCCTTTTGGTTCGACGGGAAGCCCTAATTTTTGCCTAGGCATGTCAGCCTAGCGGGTCTTTTTCATGCGTAGTATTTTTTAACTATGTCTGCATTGGCGGGGTGAGGAAGGTCGTCACCATCCATGTTGGTTAATATCATTGCCCCTCCTGAGAACACATGCTTAACCACAAATGGCCCTTCGTACGTAGGGGTCCATTTGCCCCTTGGATCACTCTGAGGAAGGATGATTCTCTTGATAACCAGATCCCCAACTTGATATTCCTGTGGCCTGACCTTCTTGTTAAATGCCCTGATCATCCGTTTCTGATACGTCTGACCATGACAGATAGCAGCAAGTCTCTTTTCGTCAATGAGATTGAGTTGGTCAAGTCGTGTCTGGATCCAATCATCCTCGTTCAGATTCGCATCCTTCATTATCCGGAGAGAGGGAATTTGCACTTCGATCGGCAAGACTGCCTCCATGCCATAAACCAGAGAGAAAGGAGTTGCCCCGGTTGACGTCCTAGCTGAAGTACGGTACCCATGCAGAGCGAACGGTAACATCTCGTGCCAATCTTTGTAAGTTACTGTCATCTTTTGCACGATCTTCTTGATGTTCTTGTTAGCTGCTTCTACAGCCCCATTCATCTTCGGTCTGTAAGGAGAAGAATTGTGGTGCTGTATCTTGAACTGTTCGCAAAGCTCAGCAATCATTTTATTGTTCAGATTGGTACCGTTGTCTGTAATAATCCGCTCAGGGACGCCGTATCGACAGATCAGGTTATGCCGAATAAACCGTGCTACCACAGTCTTGGTTACCGTAGCATAGGATGCTGCCTCGACCCACTTTGTAAAATAATCAATCGCCACTAGGATGAAGCGATGTCCATTGGATGCCGTAGGTCTTATCTCGCCGATCATGTCTATGCCCCACATTGCAAACGGCCACGGCGCAGTCAGAACATTCAGGGGAACCGGAGGAACATGCACCTTGTCTGCATAGATCTGGCACTTGTGGCATGTCCTGGAGTGTTGGTAACAGTCAGCTTCCATTGTGGACCAGTAATATCCTGCCCGTAGGATCTTTTTAGCCATAGTATGTCCACTAGAATGCGTACCAAAGGTCCCTTCATGTAACTCTTCCATGATTCTTTCTGCTTCAATCTTGTCCACACAACGCAGTAAGGTTGAATCATGGTTTCGCTTGTACAAGATGCCGTTGCTTAGGAAGAACTTGGCTGCGAACCGCCTCAGGAATTTCTTATCATTGATAGAGGCACCTTCAGGGTATTCCTGAGCTTCCAGATATCTCTTCACTTCATGGTACCAAGGCTTCTCCGTTACCAATTCAGTTTCGAGATCACAACAGTATGTCGGTTCGTCCAATTTCCAGATGATGATCCGGGGAGCTTCATTATCCCATTTAACCTTGAACATTGAAGACATTGTAGCTAACGCGTCCGCTAACTGATTCTCTTCTCTTGGAAAGTGCTCAAAGGTTATCTCTGTGAAGTGGGGAATCATGGTCAACACACATTCTCTGTAAGGAATCAAGTTTGGATGTTTCGTATCCCACTCTCCATTGATCTGATTGATCACAAGAGCGGAATCTCCGAAGACACTGAGGAACTTGATCCTTAAGTCGATCGCAGCTTGAAGACCCATGATACACGCTTCATACTCTGCCATGTTGTTGGTACAGTTGAAACACAGCCGGGCAGTGAGTGGAGTATGAGTACCTTGAGGGGATATGATGATGGCGCCGATACCATTTCCCAAAGCATTAGAGGCTCCGTCAAAGTGCATAGACCATCGGGATCCTGGCTCAGGTCCTTCATCCGGTCCAGGTACTTCACAATCAGTTACTATCATGATGCTTTCATCCGGAAACTCGAAGTTCATTGATTGGTAGTCATCTACAGCTTGATGAGCTAAGTGGTCTGCCAATACACCCCCTTTGATGGCTTTCTGGGTCGTGTACTGAATGTCGTATTCCGTCAAGATCATTTGCCATCTTGCAATTCTCCCAGACAGAGCAGGCTTTTCGAATATGTACTTTATCGGATCCATTTTTGAGATCAATAAGGTAGTGTGAGTCAGCATATACTGTCTCAGCCGGCGAGCAGCCCATACCAAAGCGCAGCAAGTTTTCTCAAGCAGTGAGTATCGGGTCTCACAGTCGGTAAACTTTTTGCTAAGGTAATAAATGGCATGCTCTTTTCGGCCAGACTCGTCATGTTGCCCCAGCACACACCCCATTGAGTTGTCTAGCACTGTCAGATATAGGATCAGAGGTCTCCCTTCAACCGGTGGCATAAGGATGGGTGGTTCTTGGAGATACTCTTTGATTTTGTCGAAGGCAGCCTGACATTCATCGTTCCAACATACTACCTGATCTTTCTTCAGCAGCTTGAAGATTGGCTCACAGGTAGCAGTCAAATGAGATATGAATCGAGCGATGTAATTCAGGCGTCCTAAAAAGCCTCTGACTTCCTTCTCTGTCTTGGGAACTGGCATCTCTTGGATGGCTTTGACCTTAGCAGGGTCCACTTGAATACCTTTATCACTGACCACGAAGCCTAGCAACTTCCCAGATCTTACCCCGAAGGTGCACTTGTTCGGGTTCAATCTCAGCTTGTACAATTTCAACCGGTCGAACAATTTCTGCAGATGATCTAGGTGCTCTTCCTCAGTCTGGGACCTAGCAATCATGTCGTCCACATACACCTCTATCTCGTGATGGATCATGTCATGAAATAAGGCGACCATGGCACGTTGGTAGGTTGCCCCAGCGTTCTTTAATCCGAACGGCATGACCTTGTAACAGAAGGTGCCCCACTGAGTAACAAATGTAGTCTTTTCCATGTCTTCAGGTGCCATCTTGATCTGATTGTAGCCTGAAAAGCCATCCATGAAAGAGAATACTTTGTGTTGGGCTGTATTATCCACAAGGACATCAATGTGAGGTAAGGGGAAGTCATCCTTGGGGCTGGCCCTGTTCAGATCCCTGTAATCAACACACATTCTGACCTTACCGTCCTTCTTAGGTACCGACACCACATTAGCAACCCACTGAGGGTAAGAAGTCACTGCAAGAAACCCGGCATCAAACTGTTTCATCACCTCGGCCTTAATCTTCTCGGACATCTCTGGACGCATCCAACGAACCTTTTGTTTAACTGGAGGGCAGTCTTCCCTAGTTGGCAAATGATGGACAACAATATCGGTATCCAACCCTGGCATGTCTTCGTAGGACCAGGCAAAGATCTCCATATAGTCATGTAACATCTTGGTTAACCGTTGCTTCACGCTGAGCTCTAGGTTGGCACCAATCTTTACCTCTTTTCTGTCTGCTTCAGTACCCAGGTTTATGGTTTCCACTGGCTCTTCATGGGGTTGAATTGCCCTCTCTTCCTGAAGCAACAGTCTTGCAAGCTCGCCAGGCACTTCACAATCATCTTCACCTTCGTCTTCGGCTAAGTTGATCGGATTTTCGAAGTCATAATTGGCATTAGCAGAGTTGTTGTCAGTAAGATCCAGAGTGGATTGGAACCTGTATGAGTGAGTGTGTGTGTAAATACAGCTGTTTTTGAAAATTATGTAAAGGAACAGAAAGATAGAAAAGGAACCCAATATTTGCAATGCGAAAGACGTCCAAGATTTTCATTCATGATGTATAAAATGACAGTTCATATGCCCTCACAAATAGAACCACGGTGCCTCGGGTAAGACACCGGGCCATAGAGTTTATCATTGTCTATTACAAAATAACAAAACAAAGAAATTTATTACTTAGTAACCAAAGAAACATGGAGGTTGTCCTTCGCGCTCCAATTGTTGAGTCCACCATCAGCAACCGGGTAGATCCAGCTATCGAACTCAGCTTCATCAACTTCCTCTTCATCAACAATAGCATTAACTCCATGAGCAGGCAGGGGAGCTGTCACCACATTAGGCTTGTCAGATGTTTCAAACTGTACCTCCTTAGCATCAATGAGGTCCTGCAGCTTGTTCCTTAGTGCCCAACAGTCATCAGTGGCATGCCCCGGGCTATCTGAATGGTAAGCACAACGGGCATTCGGGTTGTACTTAGGAGAGGTAGTGTTAGGGAACTTTGGTGCCTCCTTGACAGATACCAAATTGGTTGCGAGCAGCTGTGGCAGAATCTGCGATAGGGTCATGCTTAACCGGGTAAACTCTCTCCGGGGTCTATCAACCCTTTGAGGATTGTTTGGCCGAGGAGCGGCAGCAGGCTTAGCAATCATCACCGCACTGACAGATTGGCGGTGCTCCGGTCTCTCTGATCTCCTAGAACCATACACGGCACTAGACTCCTTTTTAAATGGCTTCTTTTCTGAACTAGAGGATGATGCCCCCTTTGCAATCTTCCCAGATTTCAGCCCAGCTTCGATTCTCTCTCCAGTCAAGATTAAATCAGTGAAACCAGCAGAAGAATTCCCAATGAGATGGTTAAAAAACGGCCCAGATAGGGTCCCCAAGAACATGTCCACTAACTCTCGATCAGTCAGAGGTGGCTGCACCCTGCCAGCCAAATCTCTCCACTTCTGCGCGTACTCTTTAAAACCTTCACTTGCACCTAACGACATACCCTGGAGTTGGGTACGTGTGGGGGCAAGGTCGGCATTATACTGATACTGCTTATAGAAAGCAGTAGCCAGCTCCTCCCAGTTACGAACTTTGGTCCCATCCAGTTGATAGAACCATTCGAGATGAGTCCCTGAAAGACTCTCCTGGAAGAAGTGGATCCATAGATTCTTGTCCGCAGAGTACGGCTGAATCTTTCGAACATAGGACCTCAAATGCAGCTTGGGACAGGATGCCCCGTCATACTTAGGAAAAGTTGGAGCTTTGAACTTGTGCGGGATAATTACACCAGTCGACAAACCCAGATCTCCAAAATCCAGCCCAGGTACCTGTTGAACTTCCATGGCCTTCAACCTGTCTTCCAGTTGTTTGTACCTGTCATCTGCAGGAGGATAATGTTCCTCATCAAAATCTGTCTCGTTGTCGGAGACTTCTGGAGTAGGAAGCTTTACTTCTGCCTGAGAAGGACTCTTGCCAACAGAAGAAACAGCCTCTTCTTGGTGCAGAGTATTACCCAGCCTTCGGCCCGAGTTGAATAGAACAGTTCTTCTTTTCTTCTTCTTCTCCTTCTTCAGGAGCATAGTCTTCAATTCCTCTTGGCCCTTAGCTAGACCCAGGATTAGTTCTTGAAACTGCGCATTCTGCGCCTGGAGAGCCTTGATTGAAGTCTCTGTTGATTCAGATCCGGGATTCATGATGCTGAAATAAACAGCGAAGAACTGTAAGCAACCTGAAAAAAGGGGAAAAACCTGCTATGCACATGATGTATGAAATGCGTATGAATTATGTTTTCAAAGACAATCGGGAATCAACTTTGTAAACAAAAAGGAACACACTTTATTAGATTCAACTTTGCAACTGAAATTATTCAACAAGTTGCCCTTAGGCGTTTACATGAAATGAAACAACTGGAAAGGAAATAAAAACTATAAAGGCACATTCAGCATTCCTCATTGATCCCATGGTCTCCTCTTCTCAGTACGGAGGTAGGCATTCAGAGCTCTCTCATTCTCCAACTGTTTTGTCAGCTTCTGGATCTTTGATTCCTGCTCGTTGAACTTTTCCCGGTAAGAATCCCGTTCTTCTTGCAGTTGTGACCAAGATCTCTTCAATGTCTCATAATCAGTAGGTATCTGAGGAGGAAGGACAGTTGGAGGAACACCATCTTTATCAGGACACTCAAGAATGACGGGTCTGACAGCTTCATATGGCATACCTAACTTCTGAGCACGGATGCGGACCCATTTGTAGTAGGCTTCCATAGGTAGAGAAGTCTTTGGCCCTAACTCTTGTGGGTCAGCTTTATGAACCTTCTCCCAAGCCTTGATGAACCTACGACGCAGCTCGTCACTATCCACCTGAAACTCGAAACTGATGTGAGGCACCAACATCTCATGGGGGCCTGCTCTTCTTGCTCTTCCAAACTGACGGAGTGCTAGACATGGATTGTAAGAGATCCCTCCTTGAGTACCAATCAGAGGAACATTAGGATACTCCCCGCATCGATCAATAATAGCTATCTCATCCAAACCTCTGCAAGTCCAAATGATGTCTTTATCGGTGAGAGACATTAACCTGTGGGCCCAACCTCTTCCTTCTTGGTTCTTCAGTATGGACTTAGGGAGGTGCGAAATAAACCACCTCACCAACAAAGGGATACAACACCATAGGGTTCCTCGTCTTCGGGTAGTACGGGCATGAAGTTGTTGCAAGATGTCACCCAAGAGAGTGGGCACAGGGTTCTGAGACATGAAGATCCTTATGGAAGTGACATTGATGAAGTTGTCAGGATTAGGAAACAGGACTAACCCATAGATTAGGAGAGCCAAGATGTCTTCATATGCCCTAAAGTCCAAGTCATTCCAGAAGCTGTTAGCTTTACCAATCAGAAACTTGGCCAAGAAACCCTTAACTCCGCTTCTAGTTACCCAGTTGTCTGTTACCTCTTGATGGGTCAAAGGAAGAGCTGCAGCAATGTCCTCAAGCCTGATGGTCTTTTCCCAACCAGTAAAGGGAGTCTGATCCAAGATAGGGATACCAAGCAGATTAGAGAACTCTTCCAGGGTAGGGACCAGCTGGAAGTCTTGAAAGGTGAAGCACTGGTACTGAGGGTCATAGAACTGGGTCAGAACACTCATCAACTGTTGATCCCGCTTTGCAGTGACTAAACTGAGAAGAGAACCATGCCTCTGAATGAAGGAAGTGGTGTTTGGAATTCTGCTAACCAACTCATCAAGCAACTCAGGTGAACGAACAAAGTTGAACCGGATAGTATTCCTTCGCACAGGCATCATAATGTCCTACAAAACAGAGCAAAGATGAAACCCTCTTGTCTTTGAAATGGTCAGTTCTTATGCATGCAATGCTCATGATGCTATGATGTTATGATAAAGCACACCACATACAGATACAAAGGCAAACATAGTAAGGCACACAAGTCACACAAGGCAAGCCCCTAAAGTTTAGGCCAGCGTGAGGTCTAGGTACTACCCTCTTTCAGTTTGTTGGTTCATACCTGTCCTAATCAAAAGTAACCGGGTTCTTAGAGGATCCCAATATCATTGACTACCCTCAATCGGTCATAACTCCAGCATCGCAATCTTTTCTTGCGGCCAGAACCATCACGAGAGTTTAGCCTCAATGGGCGTAGCATACTGCTACTGTTCTAAAGGCCAAGTTGTGTCAATTAAGGTTCTAAGGTTGTTGGTGCTTAATGACTCCTTAGAAGACCCATATTCTCCTCGTTGCGACACAAGGGATATCGGTACAGACTAAGGTGTCACACCAACGTAGCCACTGCTTCACCTGTGTCGGTCTACGCCGGACAGGTCCCTCACAGCTTATGCTACCTAAACAGGGTATCCCCAGATCCGGGTTAGGATCTATGTATCTCCGATGCAACCCACAATAGTAAAGCAAGCAAATCAATACAAGTGAAAACACAGTTATGACCTAGCCCTAAGGTACACCTCACTTTATAAAGATTATTCCCCAGCAGAGTCGCCAGTTCTGTGATCGGTGGATCTGGAACTGACTGTTTAACGCTGGTTCGCGAAATGTCGCGGAAGCAAGAGTCGCCACCGTCTTTTATTTTCTCCAATAGGAAAGGACAAAAGCACAGAAAAATTCCTTAAAGAGATTGCTCTCGGTTCGGGAGGTAGATTATAGAAAGGGAAGGTGTTAGCACCCTTTCTATCCATGGTTATCCATGGGCTCTTAGATACTTGCTCAATGTGTTTTCAAAATTGTTTGTTTGCTTTTCAATGTGGGTTTAAAAAGTTTCTTTGAAAAATTTCAGTTCGACTCGTACGTCAGAGTGTTTGAAAAGTTTGCTTTGAAAGCTTTTGAAAATGTGTCAGTGTGAAAAGTCTTTTGAGTTTGTTTTGAGATTAGAGCAAGTATCCTTGAGAACCTACCTACCCTAAGGAATTCGTCTGTGTAAATGTCCTTTAAAGTAGTGCCATCCCACCATTGAGAGGTAGGTAGCACCACCGTTGGAGGTGTTCGGGTCAATTCGAGGTTCGGGACATGGTGATCACCAGAGCAATGGGAAGACACCTTAGAAGCTACCCTCATGCCAGGTTCCCGGATCATGAGGACTTACTAAGACATCCTCTACTCGACGACCACCTTTCGAAAGGCAACAGTGAGGCGTACCCTAGGGGTGGTGTGTGCGAATCGTGTGTCATGTTTCAGTTATTTGTCTTGTCATGTTTGTCGTGTTCTACGCTTGATTTTAATTTAAGTCCATTCATTCTTGCATGCATATTTAACAGTTATAAGTTGCGAGGAAATAAAGCTAGACTATTACAAATGGCGCGGGTCCACATCGCCAAAATTAAACCGGACCCGATTTAGCGGAAAATAAATAATGCGAAGAAATAAAGTGCGAAAAGTAAATTACATGGCTTAGGGACAATTACATAATTATAATTAAACGACATAAGATAAATGCGCAAGTTAAATAATTAAAACGAAACTAGGGCGTTGGACCCTTTTTGCAAATAATTAAAATTAATAAGGACTTAAAAATTAAAATTAAATGAGAATGATATTTTTGTGTTTTTTAGATTTAATGAAAAAAAAAGAAATTAATTGAGATTTAAATTAAACCCTAGTTCTAATATTTTTTATTTATTATGAAAGAATTAAAATATGACCTAAATTAAACCTAATTCATTTATGTACAATTTAAATAGGAAAATAAATAAATAAATAAATAATAATTATTATTGTGGAAAAAAGGGGAAAATTAAAAGAAAATAAAAAGATATTAACCTAAATTCTATTTTTGGATTTTTATTAAGAAGGAATTAAAATTAGAACCTAATTAACCTAAATTATTTACATATATTAGTTTATTGATGAAAATAATTACAATAAAATAAATATCATATTTTTTTATATTTTCTGGGTTTTTATGATGTTTTTTATATTTTGTAAAAAAAGAGAGAAAATTAATTAATAGCAATAAAAATAAATAATACAATAATCAAAATAATAAAAAGAAAAGAAAAAGCAAACCAGAGTGGGGTGTTGCCCCAAATAAGGAGGTAAGGCCTGGTAATTTAAGGCCCATCAAGCTTGATTCGTTGACTTTCCTAATCATGTGCCAATGCATTGACTTGCTGTATGCTGCGCCTGGAATATTGGCCATTGATCTGCTCATTGTGGACGCGTGGCTAATGGATGAGGAGGACGTATGGTGGTACCCCCATAATAGCGCTGCATATGAACAATTATTGAAAAATAATAGTGAGCGTTTGCCAGACCTGGGACTTGAACCCAGGTCTTGAAGGTTACAAGCGTAGCATGTTACCAACTGAACCACCTAACATCAATTGATATATTATAAAGAATAAAAAACAAAAAGGAAAACCAAGCGCACTAGCAATTGGGCGCGCGAAATTTAAAACAACCAATCACATCATGCCAGCACGTCATCGTCCTCATCCCTTTTTTTATTTTTTCTGAAACATAAGCATATGGCAACGGTTTTAGAAACGTTGCATAAAGGGGGATTCAAGAAAATAGCGAATAGCTATCCTTGATACATAAATCCATCGCGAGGTATGTCTCTTGCTCATGGGAACACGCTGATTGCAATGGTCTTAATCTTGAGTCCCAATTGTTCCTTGGGTGAGAAACCCCAAATCAAGAACTCTGAAAACCTAATTTTTTGACAATGGCGAAAGCACAAATATGGCACAAAAACTCAATTGAACATATTGGTTAGCACAGAAACATCATTATAAACAAGAATCCATGAATAAAAATGCAAAAGAATGCTTAAATCATGCTATGCGATTTCAATATTTTCTTGGTTCAGTTTGACTTAGAGGTACCGATTCAAGGGGTTTTTGTTGATGTTAAGGATTGAGAGACGTTCCAGGATGCCTCAGGATGCTTATGGAATAAAAATTGGAGCTTGAATCGACCTTAAACCTTGAATTCAGTATTTGAGTTTTATGAGAATTTTTCAATATGCAAAAGCTTGTTCATGCGCAGCTTCCAGTCTTGTTAGCATTAGGTCTTGTTCTTGTATATGTAAGGAATGATTTAGGTTGGAAAAGCTGTACAAAATCTCATGAATTAATGGTTTTTGATAATTGATTTTGTTAAGAATCTTTTCACATCTTTTTTCATGGTTCTTGTGTCAATTAGGTTTCAATCAAGCCAAAACCTTCTATATCAGCATGTGCACGAAATCTCAAGTCCAAATCATGCATAAAAAGATTTGTTTAGGTTAAGGTTATATTTTTCATGAATTAAAATGATTTAAATGAATATAAATTAATATAAATTCAAATAAATAATTAAAAAATATGAAAATACTTCCCTTTGGGCCTAGTGGTCGTGCATAGGCTTGGCATGAAGAAAATTGGGCCCATTTGCATTTTTAGGCCTTTTGCATCAATGTTGACTTTCAAAAATTTCCAAAAATTTCCCAACTTCCACAAGGCATAACTTGGTCAATTTTTAAGCTTTTCACATGTTCTTGGACATTTTGGAAAGGTCTTTGAGTCCTCTAACCAATGCCTTTGGTCCCATGTCATTTTGATTTACCAATCTCAAGTTATGGCCTTTGACTTAAAGTCACTTTTTGTTGACTTTTGAAAATGACCTATAATGTTGAAATTGATAACTTTTTGTGAGAGCATTTCTTGGACTTGGAATATGAAGATGAGTTGTAGTAAATGTCTTTCTCTTCAAAATGAGCTTTGGATGGAATTTTTCTGATAATCCATGTGAAAGTTATGTCCTGGTCAATTTCAGTTGACTTTTTCAGCTGTCCAAATATAGCAACTTTTGCATCTTTGATGATTTCTGAGCCAAATTTTGAGAATCATGATCAAGCATTGATCAAATGATGTTTGTGGCTTCAAAATGATATATTGACCAAAAATTTGAACTTTTGACTGCCAAATGACCATTTTGCCCCTACAGTTGACTGTAGTGCAATCTAGGGTTTTGACTGTGTAATCTTGAGCTGAATGCCTTGAAACTTGACATGAGGATACTTGACCCTCTTTGTAGGCATATGAGGCTTGATTGGACCTTTGAAAAGTTCATTTGCTTGACCAGAACTCAAACCCTAGTTTTGACTGTCTAGGAGACAGTTGAGCTGTACAACCCTTGGGGAATCTTGTGATCTTGACTTGGCAATTCTTGATGAATATGGGAGGGCAAATTTTGGGGTGCAACAGAACCAAAACCCTAATTTTTGACTGTTAGGAGGTCCTTGAACTGTGCAACCCTTGGGGAATTTTGAAGCATGCTCTTTGCAAATTTTGAAGAATATGGGAGGGCAAATTTTGGGGTACAACAGTTTCCCCTGTTCAATCTTCTTAGACCTGAGGATGCAGATTGGCTGACGTGCCTTTCGTAATCCGAAGGTGGAAGATGATTGAACACTAGAGTGCCTAGAAATTTGCGCTCACATAGTAGTGTGATGCAGGGAATGGGCTTACAGATGCCATTTGGAGATTTGATAAATAGGATGATGGGCTTATAGATGCCATGCTGAGAGATGATGGATGGTGGATGGGCTTATAGATGCCATCTGGACGTTGATCGTGTAAGAGATTCCTTAGCGAGAACTTGCGTACCTGCAAAAGAAAAGGATTACCTGACCCGTTACAGGAGCTGGTCTTCAGATTCTTTGTATAGATGTGTCCTGACTGGTTACAGGAGCTGGATCTGGAGCTTCAAACGATGATGAATGAACCAGGGGTGGTTACTACCTCAACAAGAACGGTGAGAGAACCTTGGACGATTACTACCTCAACAGGAACGCTGAGAGAATCTTGGGCGACTTCAACCTCAACAGTAATCATTGAGAGAATCTTGGGCGACTTCAACCTCAACAGTAACGCTGAGAGAATCTTGGGGCGATTACTACCTCCGTAGTAACGGGGAGAGAACCATAGGCGACTTCTACCTCAACAGTATTGTGGTACGGTGGGAGAACTGACTAGTGTTTTGCGTTCGTTTTTGCACTTGTGCGGTTGAGCAAGAGTCGCCACCGACTTTTTATTTTATCCTAAAGGAAAGGTTAAAAAAAGCACAGCAAAAACCTTTTGAGATATTTCGTGGGTTCGGGGGGTATATTATGAAAAGGGAAGGTATTAGCACCCTTTTCATCCATGGTTATCCATGGGCTCTTAGTTACTTGGTTTTTTTAGATCACTTGCCTTGATTTTCGATTGCTTGAAAATGGTGTGTGTGTGGGTGCTTTTGAAAATGTTTTGGAAAAAGATGCCTTGTCTTAGGCAACTAATGTATTTGACTCGTGATTGAGTGTTTTACAAAAGTGTGGATCTTTTCGAAAAGATGTTTCAAATGTTTTTGAGAGTTTGTTTGAAAGTGTTGTGGATTGTGGTTTTTTTTGAAAAGAAGGCGAGTGTTTTTGCAAATTGGTCTAAAGTAACTAAGAGTTTTGTCTACCCTATTTTACTCAAAGGTTTTTGTTATGTTTTAACCCCTTTTAACAATTTTGTTCCACCATTGAAATTGGTGGACGATCTTGCGTTTAGGAAGTTTATTCGGGACGGGCGCGGGTCATCGTATGAACCATGAATGCAATGATGCCAAGTGTATTTGGCAATTTGCTTTGAAGGGACTATGATCATTCCGTTTAGGCAACACTTTGAGACTTATGATCATTTGATTTGTTTTGCCAAAGAAACTTGACGTGCAAGCATGACCCATTTTGGAAGGCAACATGTGGGATTACCCTAGGGGGTGCAAGTGTGATTGTGTATTGATTACATGTATTTGTCTTGTATTAGGTTATCTAGCGTTTGATTTTATGTACATGCAAACCCTAGGTCTAACCATGGTATAATTGGAAAACTGTAAATTGCGGAATGTAAAATCTATGCTATTACAGAATGGTATCCGGGAGTGGGGGTACAAGTGTATGAATGGGGATGAGACTTATAGTATCCAATAAGTTACAACCAAATCGAATTTGCGACCAAATGTAAATATTGAATATACAAATATAAGATAAACAAATGTGTATAGGGCAATGTGAATGGATTTGCATTGTGTAAGTGTATAATGTGAAATATATTGTAAGTGTACAAGTATATGTGTATGTGGATATTTACAGGTGCGACAATATGAAATTAAGGCGAGATTAGGGTATTTGACCTAAATATGTGTTTTAAGGAATCTTTGATTTGTATATTTTTAATATGTACAAAAGAAAATGTTTTTAATTAAATGCTCAAGTTTTAATTAAATTGTGAAAATGATATTTTGAGAAAAAAAGAGTATATTTCCATGTGTTATGTACAAAAATATTTAAATGTCAAGAATTGAATTATGCATATTCAAAAAAGGTATTTTTTATTGTTATGTACAAAAAGTAAGTGAAAAGAAATGTTTTTTAATTTAATCACATTATATATAAAAATGTATTAAATGTCAAAAAATTGAATTATGTATAAAAAGAAGTGTATTCTTAATTGAATTAAGTACAAAAGTATATTTAAAAGAAAAAGATATTTTCAATTATATAGTATAGTGCGAAAATGTATTCTTTAGGTATGTGTGTTCAATATATATTCGAAAGTGTTTTAAAATTAATTGAATTAAGTATAGAAAAGAAAGTTTAAATTAGATAAAATATGTTTTTTATGTATTAGTGTTAATATGATATTTGTAATATGATAAGTTAAAAAGAATATATGGTTTATAAAAAGAAAAAGGGTTAGTATTAATCAAATGTTTATTAAAAGGGGTGTATTAAACGTTTTTTGGGCTTCAGGGAAATTTAACACGGGTCAGGCCCATGGTTTTGAAGCAACATTTTAGGGTTATTGAATTGTTATTCAGTTAGGACAAGGCGTTTAGGGTTGGCAGCGGCGCGTTCGTGGGTTTCGTCTTCTTCTCCGTTGCATGTTTCTGGGTTCCCTTCGCTTCGAGGCCACCGGCGCTACCCCCACATCTCTCTTCCCTCCAGCTCGAGTTCAAAGGTTTTATTACAGTAAGGTTCGCTTTAGATGCTTGTTTATACCCCTTCTTTACGAATTGCATGCGTTGTTTCAATTTGAATTTTGATTCTTAAATCTGTATTACTATGGAGGTGGTGGAGAAGAAAGAGGGAGAAAAGCTTACTACCTGACCTTGGAGAAGGAGGAGAGAAAAAAGGATGTGGCGCTCAGGAGGCCTGGACGGCGAGAGGAACGTGACGAATCTTTGCTTCTTGGTGACCCTGGTTAGGTTTTATGATGATTTGTATTTGCCCTGAAAACCTTATCCTGAAACAGATTCACTTCTTTATCTCTTCTCTTCTATTACATGTTGCCTTTGAACATTTGTATGCTTTTGAATATGCTGAGCTTGTTGCCTTGAATTGTTGTTGCTGGCCCTCTGAGATTGATGCCTGTGTGTTTATGTCTTTTACCTGTGTTGCCCTATGAGGAACTCAAAGTTCTGAGGGCCTAGGTTTTAGTTGCCTGGTATTGGGGTTTGGAAATCGTATGCTTTGACATTTTCTTCTTCTCTTTTTCCTTAACACATCCGTATGCTTGCCTTGAATGCTTGTGGCCTATGATGAAGAGATTCTGAGGCTTAGGAGTTGGTTTTGAATGCTTTTGGTCCTTTGAACTGGTATCCTGGATTTTGGGTTAATGCCGGTTATCTGGTTTTTGTTGACTGGCTATATGCTTGTTCTGGTATATGTTTGGAATGGTTTTGTGCTGGTATGAGGTTTTGACAGTATGTGGGTTTTTATTAAGCAGTAGGCAGGCTTCAGCAGGTTGATGCTTGGCTGAGTTCTTGAGGCTCAGCAGGTTATTATTTCTTTCTTGTCTTTTGAGTTATTGACAGGTTAGTGATGGTAGTGCAGTAGGTGATATGCTTAGGACCTTTTTTGGTTTATGAGCTTCACAGGTTCTTTATGATGGTTGATGTTTTTGGTTTTTGGGGTAAGGTGTTTGTAATAGTTCAGCTTGTTTTTGGTTGAATGCTTACAGGTTTTACTAATGCAGGTTTGTGTCAAGGATTCAGGTTTGAACTTAGTAGCAGGCCATTGTTTGGCTTGCTTCAGGTTGTGAGGTTTTTCTGCTTTGTGACAGGTTCAGCAGGTTTAAAGGTTGAGAAACTGGCTTTTGAGTTTGTGGTGTTTGACAGGATGCAGGTTAAACTTCAGCAGGTTATGCTTGGCTTCAGATTTGAACTTGGTTTATCAGGTTTTAGGATGGGTTTGAGGTGTTTTTGTAAGTTTGATGCAGGTTTTTTTGCCTTGACAGTAATGTGTGGCTTTAGGCTTTGTATATTTTTCTTCTATCTTTTGAACTGTGTTTTTGTTCTTTGTGTTATATCTTTTTCTTCCTATCTCCCCTGCCTATCCTGCCTATGCCTGCCAAAACCTGCTTCTATCTCCTCTTCTTCTCTCTCTATAGTACAGTAGGATATTATAATATGATTTATTCTGTACTATTTTTCTGAAAGGGCTATTGATGGGAAATGATGATTTGAGAAAAGTTTGCATAAAAGATCTTTCTGCATATGTCTTTCTTTGACAGCTTGCTACACTTTGTGATATCTTCCATATCTTTGCCAAATCTTTTTTGAAAGCCTTGAGTGGATTTTGCATTTTTGACAATAAGTTTGTACCTTTGGCTTTTGATAGAAAGTGGGAATTGGATTTTCAGTTTAGTTTGAACTTGAACTATGCAGTTTGAACTTTTGAATTTATGCATTTGACATTTTGCATTCGATAAAATTCTTCCCTCTTTGTGAACCAGGAGAAATCCCGTGATTTGCAAAGAGGGTCAACTGATCCCAGTCAGTGGCCCTTAATGATGATTGCAAATTTTATCTGTCTTTAATTAATTCAACTGCTTTTGACTTTCTCTTTTTTCCTTTTGCAGATGAAAAATGGAGCACCGGAGCGAAGTGAAGAATGAAGAGATTAGGGACTTAGAAAATGTTTAGAAAAAATAGGATAGTTTTTATTTTCAATTTAATTATTGTAAACCATTATTATTTTAAATACTTCGTAATAAATACTTGTATCCAAATAATAATTGTAACAACTATTAAATATGAAATAAAAATTCCATTGATTCATTTAATTCTTTTCAATTCCCTTTCTTTAATTATTTACTTGTTATTTATAGTTCCTTAAATTAAATAAAATGAAAATTAAATTTCAAATATTTAATTCTTAGAACCATAAATAATCAACTAAACCTTGTTTCTTCGTCGATCAAAATAAATGAACTTGACGTCTCCATCATTCAAAGCAACGCACAGTCGAACACAAAAACTGATCAGACGCAATCCTTTCTTATTGATTTCTTACCAAGCACTGTAAATCCAAACTGCATCTTTCTTTTGACTGGCTCAAACAAAACAACATGAATTCAACCCAACTGCCTCTTTTACTGATTAAATCAAGATAATGCGAATTTAACCTGAATCTCGGAATAAACTGCGACGTGCTGTGGAATTTTAATCTTTCTGAGAATATGCCCACAAAACCTTAATTCCTGATTGAATGCCAACGAACATTCGCCTGATCAAAATTGAACCAAAATCAACCAAAACCCTGAGCCAACTGTTTGAAATAATTCAGAGTCCTGAAAATCAATAAAACCCTAATTTTGTTTTGAGTGACGAGAAAAGTCCGTTTGTCCGATTCTTGAGCCAGTTTGAAAAATCAGGAAAGGCTTGAAGCTGAGATTTCTTGGGGAAAAATGCGAGGGCAAATTTTGGGGTACAACAGTTGCCCCTGTTCAATCTTCTTGGACCTGAAGAGTTAGATTGGCAAGTTTGCCTTTCGCGACTTGAAGGTAAAAGGAGATTGGACACTAAAGTGCCCAGAAAATTTGCACTCGGCGATATGATGGTAGATGTGAATGGGCTTAAAGATGCCATCTGGTGATGGGCTTAAAGATGCCATCCGGTGCAATAGAATTTTGTCGGGGGATGGGCTTAGAGATGCCATCTGGTAATGTTGAATTGTATGTCAATGGTGAGTGGACAAGTGTCAGAAGGGCCTCCATGTTTTGGAACATCTCTGAATTGGGGTCTCAGCAAGCGATAGATTGACATCCACGCTTCGGAGAATCCGTAAACTGTTTTCAGGAGTTGAGAAGAGTCTGAACAAGTCGGTAGATTGACATCCGTTGTGGGGAAGAATCTGTAAACTATTTTCAGAAGTCTTGAAGTTGAAGAGGAACCGGTGTAGGGTTTCCTGATGATGCGTCTGAATGAATCTGGAATAAGTATCAGAATGTCGCCGTGTCCGGGTCACATCTGAACTATTTCTGGATGAATCTTGAGAGATGATCTGTGTCTGTCGACTGATCTTACCTGAAAAGCAAAGGGTTAGTTGTATGCGATGTTATGATGCATGATGCAATGTACGTGACATCAATATTTATGAATGTGATGAATGCGCATGTAAGCTGATGAGCTAATCGTGCTGAGGATAAATGAATCCGAGATGGCTGAAGATAAAAGCATCTTGACTGCTGCCGGGGAAAATAAATCCTTGGCTGCTGCTGGGGAAGGGAATTCCTGATGACCTCTACTGGGGAGTTCCAAACTAGTAGACTCATGCTGGGGAGGCCAGATTGAGAATCTTCAGCTTAATGGGAAGTAACTCTGGCGACTTCACTGGGGAACTCAAGATTTGCCCTCTCCAAAACTCTGTGGGGAGAAGGTTCAATGGTCTGGCTCCACTGGGGATTGATAATTTGAAGAATGAAGCTTGACTCTGAGTGGAGCTAGCTTGAGAAGAATCTGAACAAGCGATAGGTTAACCTCCGTTACTTGGAGAACCCGTGAACTGTCTTCAGAAATCTCGAGATTGAATCAGCAATAGAGCCGCATCCGTTGTTGGGAAGCGTCCGTAAACTAATTTCAAAGGTTGCATCTGAACAAGCTGATAGATTAACGTCCGTTGTTGGGAAGAATCCATAAACTGTTTTCAGAAGTCTTGGAGAAGAATCTGAACAAGTGATAGGTTAACATCCGTTACTTGGAGAACCTGTGAACTATTTTCAAAAATCTTGAAGTTGAATCAGCAATAGAGCCGCATCTGTTGTTGGGAAGCGTCCGTAAACTGTTTTCAAAAATTGAGAAGGGTCTGAACAAGTTGGTAGATTGACATCCGTTGTTGGGAAGAATCCGTAAACCGTTTTCAGACGTCTTAAAGAGGAACCGGTGTAGGGCTTCCTGAAGATAAGCTTGTGTAAAACTGCATCGGGTTTTGAACACTTTTGACATTCGAATGCCCCAAGTGGTGATGTAGATAAATTCCTGGCTTATTACAGGTGTTGGTCTACAATCGGTCGTTCACAGATGTTTCCTGGGTTGTTACAGGTGTTGATCTGGAATTCTTCAGACATGCCCTGGCTGGATACAGGAGTCGAATCTGGAATTGTGATAGTTGATAGACATACCCTGGCTGGATACAGGAATCGAATCTTCAAACTCTTCAGACGTGCCCTGGCTAGATACAGGAATCGAGTCTGGAAATGTAGTCAACAGATATGCCCTGGATGGATACAGGAGTCGAATCTGGAAATAGTCGTCAACAGATATGCCCTGGCTGGATACAGGAATCGAATCTTCAAACTCTTCAGACGTTCCCTGGCTAGATACAGGAATCGAGTCTGGAAATGTAGTCAACAGATATGCCCTGGCTGGATACAGGAGTCGAATCTGGAATTGTTGTAGTTGATTTGTTGAACACTTTTGACATTCGAATACCCCAAGTGGTGAAGAAGGAGTCTTGAATCAGATTACTCTGCATATTGAGAGATTTCTTGAAATCTTGACTGGACTGCCCCAGGTTAACTGAACTTTGAAAGATCTGTTGGACCTTGACTGGACTGCCCCAGGTTAATTGAACTTTGAAAGATCTGTTGGACCTTGACTGGACTGCCCCAGGTTAATTGAATTGTGACATGTCGTGCCCCTTGTTGGTAAGAGATTTGTAACAGAAGTGTTATCCTTTTGAAGTGATTTTGACTTACTGAGAGAGTTTTCGTTCCTCCGAACATTCGCTGTATAAATCCTTCGCTGTCAAGCAAGAAGGGTCAAATGCAGACAGTGGTATTCGTATAATGCAAAGTTTATGTTTGTCTCAAAATTTTGAAAAATGCGTTTTTAGCAGAAAACTTTTTCATAAGATAAGTCAACACAAGATTTAGAGTAAAGCCCTACAGGAGTCAGGATACCTTTTGTAACAGTATGCTTTCCAACTAACCCATGCTTCAATTAGGACTTTTGAAGGGTTGTAACGTGGCCTGGTTCACGGTTTAAGAAACAAAGGATAAAGGCTCAAAGTATATTTGTACCCACCCGCTCTTCGTGATGTTCTTCAACCTAAGCTCAGTTAATTGCGTCATACTCTGTTTTGAGTTTTGAACGACTTTTGGGCGATGGTTCACCAGTTTGAATTTTTGGGAGACAGTCATCATCTCCTTTTTCTTTTTCAACACTTTTCATGTTGTTGAGGATTTTGTAACGACCTCACTATTTTGATTTTGATTTGTTATCCCTAACTTTTGCCTGACTGTTACCGTTTTTCGGGATTACTGTCAGCGGGATGCCCCAGCTTTCTTAAGCCTCCTTTATAGGTTTTGGCTTGGCGGGCTTTTCTCTTTTGAGAGATTGACTGTCTATGTGATAGGGAACCACCCTTGTCTTTTGACTTCAAAGGAATGCTTTCTTTTACGCCGTCGTTTGTTGTATTAAGAACTGAGAGTTTGCGACTTCAATGCGCATTTTCTCTTGAATTAACTGAGAGACTACCCTGCCCCGGGTTTATATCAAAGGTTTTGACTGTTTAGAACAGATAACTCCTACTTCTTTGGCTCGAAGGGGTTGACTAGGGATTAACTTCCTTATAACTCCAGTGTTTGGGATTTGAAAGAAATGCCTGTACATCATCAGCAAGGTCCGTTCAAAAGCATACTGTATAAGATCATGGTATTGTTTCGTCATCCTCCCTCTAAAGGCTTGCAGCTTTTTATCAAGAGTCAAATATCATAAAGAAAAGCATAAGAGTAGTGAAACGAATGGATGAATTCAAGACAAACATATGCAATGCATTAATGAAAACAGAGTTTAACATCAACAGCTAATTGTTTGACAGCAAAAGAAATTACAACTTTGAAAATTCAAAAAGAAGCAAAAGTCTTTCAGCTCAAGCTTCGTCACTTCAAGTGGAGAACCCTTTAACGGAAGATTTTCATCTCGCCGTCTGGCATGAATTCCAGCACCCCAATGTCGATCAGATCTTGAATTTTATTCTTCAAGGCCCAACAGTCGTTGGTGTCGTGTCCCGGGCTGTAGGAGTGGTAAACACAGAATGCGTCGGGATTATAGTGAGGAGAGGAGGTATTGGGCTTCTGAGGAGGGTCCTTTACGGTAAGCAAATTGACCTCCAACAGGCGCTTCAGTATGAAGAATGATGGTATTTCAGTCTCCGTGAACTGTCTTCCCGACGTCTCTTGCTTATGCCGATTACCCCGTTGACGCTGGCGAGGTTGTTGATGGATTCGTGACCCTGAAGCTAGCAAATGAGCTTTCCCTTTGTCTTCTTGAGTGGATGGAGGCTGAGCGATGACTTGCTCTTCGACCTCAGATGTTTGCCCCAGTTGGTTGTTTGGAAGCAGTTGGCGGACAAGAACTCTGAGTTCCTCTTGTCTTTGGGATAGGTCTTGGATGAGAGCCATCTGGCCCACCAACTGTCCCATCACTTGAGTCCTCAGTGTTGTCAGATCAAACTGCAGCTCCGCAAGCTGATCACTCCTGGCATTGTTGGAATTCCCCAAGTCCTTGGTGAGGAGAGCTTTCATCTCTTCTTGCCCCAGAGACAAGTTCAGGAACATCTCCTGCAGCTGAGCAGTCTGGTCTTGGATGTCTTTGACAGACCTTTCTAGAGCCATCTCTTGCTGAAATAAACAGCAGGAGAGTAAGGAAACCTGAAAAAGGAAAGGCTGTCAAAATGTAATGCATGATATGTGAATGCAATGCTTTCAAGGATCTCTTGGGGTAAACACAAGAAAATGTTAGAGGTTGAACTTTGCTCTTGGATTGGAGAACCTCGCACCGGCGGACGTCTTTCCACGAGAATCAAGCTCACCATGTCGAGTGGGTCATAGCCACTGATTCAAGTTGTTGTTCTTGAACTTTGATTGGAGAGCTTTGTGTCGGCGGATGTCTTTCCACGAGGATCAAGCTCACCATGTCAAGTGGGTCATAGCCACTGATTCAAGTTGTTGCACTTGATCTTTGACTGGATTGGTTAGAGGAGAAAACCTCTTGCCCCCTTGGTAGATGTCTGGTTCAACGTAACCCTGCATCAAAAAGAACCCTCGAGATCCTTGAAATGGTTATTGAAAATGCTATGGTATGATGTCATGATGTTATGTACATGTATGCACAAGCAAGTGAGTGTATATACAGACAAACATATTCACACAAAGAAAACAAGTCCTTAGGTTTAGGCTTGCATGAGGTTCAGGTACTACCCTCTTTCAGTTTGTTGGTTAAAACCTGTCTTATCAAAAGTAACCGGGTTCTAGAGGATCTCATATCATTGGCTACCCTCAATCGGTCATAACTCCAGCATCGCAACCTTTTCTCGCGGCCGGAACCATCTCGAGAGTTTAGCCTCAATGAGTGTAGCATACTGCTACTGTTCTAATGGCCAAGTTGGTCAATTTAAGGTTCTAAGGTCGGTTGGTGCTTAATGACTCCTTGGAAGACCCATATTCTCCCCGTTTTAACACGAGGGATATCGGTACAGACCAAGACGCCACACCAACGTAGCCACTGCTTCACCCATGTCGGTATACGCCGGACAGGTCCCTCACAGATTATGCTACCTAAAAGGGTTTCCCCAGATCCGGGTTAGGATCTATAAAACTCCGATACAAAGCCCACAAATATAAAAGCAAACAAAGCAAACAATTGAAAATAAAGGTGATCTAAACCCTAAGGTAACCCCACTTTAAAATTCTCCCCAGCAGAGTCGCCAGTTCTGTGGTACGGTGGGAGAACTGACTAGTGTTTTGCGTTCGTTTTCGCACTTGTGCGGTTGAGCAAGAGTCGCCACCGACTTTTTATTTTATCCTAAAGGAAAGGTTAAAAAAATCACAGCAAAAACCTTTTGAGATATTTCGTGGGTTCGGGGGGTATATTATGAAAAGGGAAGGTATTAGCACCCTTTTCATCCATGGTTATCCATGGGCTCTTAGTTACTTGGTTTTTTTAGATCACTTGCCTTGATTTTCGATTGCTTGAAAATGGTGTGTGTGTGGGTGCTTTTGAAAATGTTTTGGAAAAATATGCCTTGTCTTAGGCAACTAATGTATTTGACTCGTGATTGAGTGTTTTACAAAAGTGTGGATCTTTTCGAAAAGATGTTTCAAATGTTTTTGAGAGTTTGTTTGAAAGTGTTGTGGATTGTGGTTTTTTTTGAAAAGAAGGCGAGTGTTTTTGCAAATTGGTCTAAAGTAACTAAGAGTTTTGTCTACCCTATTGTACTCAAAGGTTTTTGTTATGTTTTAACCCCTTTTAACAATTTTGTTCCACCATTGAAATTGGTGGACGATCTTGCGTTTAGGAAGTTTATTCGGGACGGGCGCGGGTCATCGTATGAACCATGAATGCAATGATGCCAAGTGTCTTTGGCAATTTGCTTTGAAGGGACTATGATCATTCCGTTTAGGCAACACTTTGAGACTTATGATCATTTGATTTGTTTTGCCAAAGAAACTTGACGTGCAAGCATGACCCATTTTGGAAGGCAACATGTGGGATTACCCTAGGGGGTGCAAGTGTGATTGTGTATTGATTACATGTATTTGTCTTGTATTAGGTTATCTAGCGTTTGATTTTATGTACATGCAAACCCTAGGTCTAACCATGGTATAATTGGAAAACTGTAAATTGCGGAATGTAAAATCTATGCTATTACAGAATGGTATCCGGGAGTGGGGGTACAAGTGTATGAATGGGGATGAGACTTATAGTATCCAATAAGTTACAACCAAATCGAATTTGCGACCAAATGTAAATATTGAATATACAAATATAAGATAAACAAATGTGTATAGGGCAATGTGAATGGATTTGCATTGTGTAAGTGTATAATGTGAAATATATTGTAAGTGTACAAGTATATGTGTATGTGGATATTTACAGGTGCGACAATATGAAATTAAGGCGAGATTATGGTATTTGACCTAAATATGTGTTTTAAGGAATCTTTGATTTGTATATTTTTAATATGTACAAAAGAAAATGTTTTTAATTAAATGCTCAAGTTTTAATTAAATTGTGAAAATGATATTTTGAGAAAAAAAGAGTATATTTCCATGTGTTATGTACAAAAATATTTAAATGTCAAGAATTGAATTATGCATATTCAAAAAAGGTATTTTTTATTGTTATGTAGAAAAAGTAAGTGAAAAGAAATGTTTTTTAATTTAATCACATTATATATAAAAATGTATTAAATGTCAAAAAATTGAATTATGTATAAAAAGAAGTGTATTCTTAATTGAATTAAGTACAAAAGTATATTTAAAAGAAAAAGATATTTTCAATTATATAGTATAGTGCGAAAATGTATTCTTTAGGTATGTGTGTTCAATATATATTCAAAAGTGGTTTAAAATTAATTGAATTAAGTATAGAAAAGAAAGTTTAAATTAGATAAAATATGTTTTTTATGTATTAGTGTTAATATGATATTTGTAATATGATAAGTTAAAAAGAATATATGGTTTATAAAAAGAAAAAGGGTTAGTATTAATCAAATGTTTATTAAAAGGGGTGTATTAAACGTTTTTTGGGCTTCAGGGAAATTTAACACGGGTCAGGCCCATGGTTTTGAAGCAACATTTTAGGGTTATTGAATTGTTATTCAGTTAGGACAAGGCGTTTAGGGTTGGCAGCGGCACGTTCGTGGGTTTCGTCTTCTTCTCTGTTGCATGTTTCTGGGTTCCCTTCGCTTCGAGGCCACCGGCGCTACCCCCACATCTCTCTTCCCTCCATCTCGAGTTCAAAGGTTTTATTACAGTAAGGTTTGCTTTAGATGCTTGTTTATACCCCTTCTTTACGAATTGCATGCGTTGTTTCAATTTGAATTTTGATTCTTAAATCTGTATTACTATGGAGGTGGTGGAGAAGAAAGAGGGAGAAAAGCTTACTACCTGACCTTGGAGAAGGAGGAGAGAAAAAAGGATGTGGCGCTCAGGAGGCCTGGACGGCGAGAGGAACGTGACGAATCTTTTCTTCTTGGTGACCCTGGTTAGGTTTTATGATGATTTGTATTTGCCCTGAAAACCTTATCCTGAAACAGATTCACTTCTTTATCTCTTCTCTTCTATTACATGTTGCCTTTGAACATTTGTATGCTTTTGAATATGCTGAGCTTGTTGCCTTGAATTGTTGTTGCTGGCCCTCTGAGATTGATGCCTGTGTGTTTATGTCTTTTACCTGTGTTGCCCTATGAGGAACTCAAAGTTCTGAGGGCCTAGGTTTTAGTTGCCTGGTATTGGGGTTTGGAAATCATATGCTTTGACATTTTCTTCTTCTCTTTTGCCTTAACACATCCGTATGCTTGCCTTGAATGCTTGTGGCCTATGATGAAGAGATTCTGAGGCTTAGGAGTTGGTTTTGAATGCTTTTGGTCCTTTGAACTGGTATCCTGGCTTTTGGGTTAATGCTGGTTATCTGGTTTTTGTTGACTGGCTATATGCTTGTTCTGGTATATGTTTGGAATGGTTTTGTGCTGGTATGAGGTTTTGACAGTATGTGGGTTTTTATTAAGCAGTAGGCAGGCTTCAGCAGGTTGATGATTGGCTGAGTTCTTGAGGCTCAGCAGGTTATTATTTCTTTCTTGTCTTTTGAGTTATTGACAGGTTAGTGATGGTAGTGCAGTACGTGATATGCTTAGGACCTTTTTTGGTTTATGAGCTTCACAGGTTCTTTATGATGGTTGATGTTTTTGGTTTTTGGGGTAAGGTGTTTGTAATAGTTCAGCTTGTTTTTGGTTGAATGCTTACAGGTTTTACTAATGCAGGTTTATGTCAAGGCTTCAGGTTTGAACTTAGTAGCAGGCCATTGTTTGGCTTGCTTCAGGTTGTGAGGTTTTTCTGCTTTGTGACAGGTTCAGCAGGTTTAAAGGTTGAGAAACTGGCTTTTGAGTTTGTGGTGTTTGACAGGATGCAGGTTAAACTTCAGCAGGTTATGCTTGGCTTCAGATTTGAACTTGGTTTATCAGGTTTTAGGATGGGTTTGAGGTGTTTTTGTAAGTTTGATGCAGGTTTTTTTGCCTTGACAGTAATGTGTGGCTTTAGGCTTTGTATATTTTTCTTCTATCTTTTGAACTGTGTTTTTGTTCTTTGTGTTATATCTTTTTCTTCCTATCTCCCATGCCTATCCTGCCTATGCCTGCCAAAACCTGCTTCTATCTCCTCTTCTTCTCTCTCTATAGTACAGTAGGATATTATAATATGATTTATTCTGTACTATTTTTCTGAAAGGGCTATTGATGGGAAATGATGATTTGAGAAAAGTTTGCATAAAAGATCTTTCTGCATATGTCTTTCTTTGATAGCTTGCTACACTTTGTGATATCTTCCATATCTTTGCCAAATCTTTTTTGACAGCCTTGAGTGGATTTTGCATTTTTAACAGTAAGTTTGTACCTTTGGCTTTTGATAGAAAGTGGGAATTGGATTTTCAGTTTAGTTTGAACTTGAACTATGCAGTTTGAACTTTTGAATTTATGCATTTGACATTTTGCATTCGATAAAATTCTTCCCGCTTTGTGAACCGGGAGAAATCCCGTGATTTGCAGAGAGGGTCAACTGATCCCAGTCAGTGGCCCTTAATGATGATTGCAAATTTTATCTGTCTTTAATTAATTCAACTGCTTTTGACTTTCTCTTTTTTCCTTTTGCAGATGAAAAATGGAGCACCGGAGCGAAGTGAAGAATGAAGAGATTAGGGACTTAGAAAATGTTTAGAAAAAATAGGATAGTTTTTATTTTCAATTTAATTATTGTAAACCATTATTATTTTAAATACTTCGTAATAAATACTTGTATCCAAATAATAATTGTAACAACTATTAAATATGAAATAAAAATTCCATTGATTCATTTAATTCTTTTCAATTCCCTTTCTTTAATTATTTACTTGTTATTTATAGTTCCTTAAATTAAATAAAATGAAAATTAAATTTCAAATATTTAATTCTTAGAACCATAAATAATCAACTAAACCTTGTTTCTTCGTCGATCAAAATAAATGAACTTGACGTCTCCATCATTCAAAGCAACGCACAGTCGAACACAAAAACTGATCAGACGCAATCCTTTCTTATTGATTTCTTACCAGGCACTGTAAATCCAAATTGCATCTTTCTTTTGACTGGCTCAAACAAAACAACGTGAATTCAACCCAACTGCCTCTTTTACTGATTAAATCAAGATAATGCGAATTTAACCCGAATCTCGGAATAAACTGCGACGTGCTGTGGAATTTTAATCTTTCTGAGAATATGTCCACAAAACCTTAATTCCTGATTGAATGCCAACGAACATTCGCCTGATCAAAATTGAACCAAAATCAACCAAAACCCTGAGCCAACTGTTTGAAATAATTCAGAGTCCTGAAAATCAATAAAACCCTAATTTTGTTTTGACTGACGAGAAAAGTCCGTTTGTCCGATTCTTGAGCCAGTTTGAAAAATCAGGAAAGGCTTGAAGCTGAGATTTCTTGGGGAAAAATGCGAGGGCAAATTTTGGGGTACAACAAGTATCATTGAGAGAATCTTGGACGACTTCAACCTCAACAGTAACGCTGAGAGAATCTGGGGATGATTACTACCTCCGCAGTAACGGGGAGAGAACCATAGGCGACTTCAACCTCAACAGTAATCATTGAGAGAATCTTGGACGACTTCAACCTCAACAGTAACGCTGAGAGAATCTGGGGATGATTACTACCTCCGCAGTAACGGGGAGAGAACCATAGGCGACTTCTACCTCAACAGTATCATTGAGAGAATCTTGGATAGCTTCTACTGAGTCTATATCAGGGAAATCTGTTAGGGGTCGATTTAACTGGACTAGAGAAGGCCTTGGACTGGATAAGAAATATAGAAATCTTAGGGTCGATTTAACTGAACCGGTATAGGTCTTGAAATCTTCAACTGGATAAGAAACAGGGAGATCTTAGGGTCGATCTGACTGAACCAGAGAAGGCCTTTGACTGGATAAGAAACAGAAAAATCTTAGGGTCGATTTAACTGAACCGGTCTAGGTCTTGAAATGTCTTCAACTGGATAAGAAACAGGGAGATCTTAGGGTCGATCTGACTGAACCAGAGAAGGCCTTTGACTGGATAAGAAATAGAGAAATCTTAGGGTCGATTTAACTGAACCGGTCTAGGTCTTGAAATCTTCAACTGGATAAGAAACAGGGAGATCTTAGGGTCGATCTGACTGAACCAGAGAAGGCCTTTGACTGGATAAGAAACAGAGAAATCTTAGGGTCGATTTAACTGAACCGGTCTAGGTCTTGAAATCTTCAACTGGATAAGAAACAGGGAGATCTTAGGGTCGATCTGACTGAACCAGAGAAGGCCTTTGACTGGATAAGAAACAGAGAAATCTTAGGGTCGATTTAACTGAACCGGTCTAGGTCTTGAAATCTTCAACTGGATAAGAAACAGGGAGATCTTAGGGTCGATCTGACTGAACCGGAGAAGGCCTTTGACTGGATAAGAAACAGTAAAATCTTAGGGTCGATTTAACTGAACCGGTCTAGGTCTTGAAATGTAGCTGAGAACTTTAACTGAATCTTTTCCTGAAAGGTGAAGGTTAGTCATATACAATGCATGATATGGATCAAGCAATGATGTTCTCAACATAAATGAGATCGTATGTTCATGATGCATATATGCATGCTATAATGTATGAAAATGTGATATTTATGAATGTATGTTTTCGTTTTAGGAAAATAAATCCTTGACAGGTGCCAGGAGGTCACTCCTGGGCTGATGTTGGAGAATAGATTTTTTGCTTCCGCTGGGGATGATAGTTGCAAGAATACCGGTAGGAGAAGATGACTCCGTTGGGGGAATGAACTTGGCGAATGGATTACTCTGCGGGGAGAAAAGTACTCTAGCGATCTTGCTGGGAAGCAATACTCTGTGGGGAGAGAGGTACTTTGTTGAGTTGTTGATAATAACTTGCTGGGGATACCCTTGTTGTGTTGGAAGTGTTAATAGGCTTCGCTGGGGGATAGGAGGATTTCGTCGAGGACCATCTTTCCATGGCTTTTGGCTGAGGATAACCCATTTATAAGGAAATAACTCTTTAAATAAAGCCGGGAGACGCGTTCGTGCTTTGCGAGGATAAGCTTCCAGAATCTACTGGGGATAAGCTTGCTGCTTGGGTAGATGGATTCCAACTTTCCTAGGGAACTGGATTGGACTCTCCTGGGGAAGTTTTGAATTGTACTGGGGAAGTAGCTCCATTGGATGTTTGATATACCGCCGGGGAACAATCTTAGATCAAGACTGCTGGGGATGCTTGTTAAGAATGTTGGTACATCGTGCTGGGGAATGTTGAGATCTACGGGAGGATACCCAACTTCCTTGAGGCTGATAGGATAACTCTGCTTGGGGAGAGTGTATTGACTTGCTGGCTCACTCTCTGGGGAGTTAATACATCCTGGTTGTTCTTCAGCCGCACCTATCTTAGTACCTTGATGGACAGAGCAACTAGATCATTTGGATAACTCATTATTGCCCCTGTTTCTGAGGTGGGAGAGGAAGACCTGTGAGGTGCTGATAGTTGTTGATGGACAAACCTTCTTCTGGTAGGCAAGTGACAAGATGCCGAGACATAGTCGTACGCTTTTGATCCCTAACTTTTTCCTGGACCACCCTTTCGGGTTTTCAGTCCACCGGGATACCCATTTTTGCCCAAGCCGCCTTTTCAGGTTTTCGACTTGCCGGGTGTACAGATTTTTTTTATTTCATCCCTTCATTTTGCCCGAACCCTTTTGGTTCGCCGGGAAGCCCTTATTTTTGCCTAGGTGTGTCAACCTAGCGGGTCTTCGATTACGCGTAGTATTCTTTTCGACTAGGGAGTTGCCCCTGTTAGAAGTGCTTTGTCATGCCACCAGAAGGTGTTTGATCAGACAAGATTCGTTGTTGGAATGCCCCAAGCGACTCAGGCGGAGATTTGCCCCAGGTTATTTGGCCTCTTGAGAGATTCTCTGAATCTTGATTGGACTGCCCCAGATAATGGACCATGGTCATGTCTGCCCCTTGATTGGAAGTACTTCTGTTCATTAGGCATTCGTCGTGCGACTTTCTATGTTGTTCAAACAAGAAGTCATATGCAAACAAAGTTATGTTAAAAATGCAAGGCCTATGTCTGTCTTGAAGATTTTTAAAATGCATTCTTTTGTCATAAAACAAATGAATGTTTGTAAAATGTGATGTCAACTCTTTCTTTATAGTAAGCCTTAAGGAGTCAGGATACCTTTCGTCACAGTATGCTTTCGAACTAACCCATGCTTCAGCTAGGACTTTTGAGGGTTATAACGTGGCCTGGTTCACGGTTCAAGAAACAAAGGATAAAGGCTCAAATTTTATTTGTACCTGCCCGCTCTTCGTGATGTTCTCCAAACCTAAACTCAGTTGATCATACGTTAGACCTTGTTTGAGTCTTTGCTCTAATTTTTCGGTGATGATTCGGATGTTGATAACTTATTTTGAATAGGCAGTCATTCCTTTTTTTGTTGAGGGTTTATAGGACCTCTTTCCTTTTTTTGATTTTTGTTATCCCTTTCTTTTTTTGCCTGAACTGTTTCCTTTTTTGGATTACAGTCAGCGGGATGCCCCAGTTTTGTAAGTCTTCTTCATAGGTTTTGACTTAATGGGTTTTTATTTTGAGAAGTAATGACTGCCTGTCTGTATGATTGTTCGGAACCATCACTGTCTTTTGTTTTGTAAGGACCTCTTTGGTGCCATTCGTTGTGCACTTGGATCAACTGAGAAGACTACCCTGCCCCAGGTTATGATTAAGGGTTTTAATTTTCGAAAATAAAAAAACTCCTACTTCTTTGGCTCAGAGGGGTTGACGAGGGATTATCATCCTTATAACTCCAGTGTTTAGGGATTGAAACAATGCCTGTACCTCATCAGCGGGGTCTGTTCAAAAGCATACTGTAGATTATGGTATCGTTTTCGTCATCCTCCCTCAAGAGGCTTAGAATTATTAATTAAGAGTTGATCATCAGAAAAAATATGAAAATAATTTGCATTTAGTGAATACGAATATATTGTTTCAGAACAGACATATGCGATGCATTAATGAAATAACAACGTTTAACATGAGTAAATGTTTGAACAAAAGAAAATTACAACTTTGAACATTCGGATGAACAAAAGTTTTCTAGTCTCAGGGCTTGTCACTTCAAATGGTGAGCCTTGGAGGGATGGTAGAAAAACTCGGCCTGACCATCTTGTGTGAATTCCAGTGCCCCTTCATCAATTAGGTCCTGGATCTTGTTCTTCTGAGCCCAACATTCATTTGTATCATGTCCTGGACAGGCAGAGTGGTAGGCACACCTTTTATTGGGATCATAGATAGGAGATGATGTGTTGGGGTTCCGGGGATGAGCCCTTAATGTGATCAGATTCAACCTCAGCAGGCGTTGTAAAGCTTGAAACAACGACATGTTGAGCTGAGTGAATTACCTCATGGGCTTGGCTGGCTGAAGCTGGTGAAGTTGCTGCTGAGTTTGTGACACTGGAGCCATTTGAGGAGCTCTCCCCTTATCTCCTTGTCTCAAAGATGATTGAATGATGACTGGCTCTTTACCCTTAGACATTTGCCCCAGTTGGTTACTCTGAAGCAATTGATTGATGAGAACTCCGAGCTCTTCTTGTCTTTGAGCTAAACCTTGGATGGCAGTCACCTGCCCCAGCATCTGGGCTTTTAGTATATCTACTTCAGCTTGCAGATGTTTCAGCCGTTCATCCCCAGCACTGTTCCTGACCAAAGTCTCCATGAGAAGTTTCCTTAGCTCCTCCTGCCCCTTGGATAGATTCAGGAGGATTTCCCCGAACCGAGTCTCTTGAGCAAGCAGGTCCTGGTTATCTTGTTGGGAAGCCATTGCTGAAATAAACAGCGCAGATGGTAAGTGACCTGTAAAGAAAGGGTACCTGTAATGCAATGATATGTATGATATGCATGCAATGTTTTCAAGGACCTCGCGGGATAAACAAGAAAATTTGTTAGAATTTGGGTCCGGTAGCTTGATTGAAGGAACTGCATATTATTGAGAGTCCTTCTTCAAAGGGTCAAAGGCTCACCATATCTAGTGGGTCATAGCCTCTGACAACCTTGGCTTAGAGGAAAATAAATCCCCTTTGCCCCTTGCTAGACATGTTGGTTCATCATGACCTGCATCACAAGCCCTTGAGATCCTTGAAATGGATTAGTCCTTATGTGGGATGCATGCAATGGTATGATGTCATGATGCATGGGGTAATATGGGTAAACCTTGTTATAAGTCCCTATTAAGGACTATAAACAAAACCTGCAAGGAAACTCAGTAAACCCTGTTATGGGTCCCAATTAAGGACTATAAACAAAACCTGCAAGAAACTTAGTAAGCCCTGTCATGGGTCCCAATTAAGGACTAAAACAAAACCTGCAAGTAGTTCATGTGTCAGATAAAGCATGCAAGTAGTCAAGTATGAAGGCACACAAGTCACACAAGAGAAAACCCTTAGAGTTTAGGCCAGCATGGGGTCTGGGTATTACCCTCTTGAAGTTGGTGGGCTCAACCTGTCCTATTAGAAGTAACCGGGTTCTAAGGGTCCCAATATCACGGGATTGCTTTCATTGTTCATCGTTTCGATTTAGCCACTGAACTGGCGACCGAAATATTCCAGGAAAGCAACCCTCAATTGAGTGTAGTATCGAGTATCAACCAACCTCGGACTGCACCAAAGTCAGTTATCTCACTACCCTAAAGAGGCCAAGATAGTTCAATTAAGGTTCCTAAGGTCAGTTGATGCTTCACGACACCACGCGGTGGCCCCGTACTCTCCTTGACTGAACTCAAGGGTTACCGGTACACACCAAAGTGCCACATCAACGTAGCAGACTGTTTCAACCATGTCGGTATACCCTGCACAGTTCCCTCACAGCCTTGTTGCTACTTTCTAAGAAGGTATCCCCCAGATCCGGGTTAGGATCTATAGAACTCCCAAGACAGTCCCACAATTTAAAGCAAGCAAAGAAAGCAATTGAAAACACAGTTATGAACTATCCCTAAGGTACACCTCACTTTATAAAGAGTCCCCAGCAGAGTCGCCAGTTCTGTGATCGGTGGATCTGGAACTGACTGTTTAACGCTGGTTTCGCGAAATGTCGCGGTAAGCAAGAGTCGCCACTGTCTTTTATTTTCTCCAAATGGAAAGGACAAAAGCACAGAAAAATTCCTTATAGAGATTGCTCTCGGTTCGGGAGGTAGATTATAGAAAGGGAAGGTGTTAGCACCCTTTCTATCCATGGTTATCCATGGGCTCTTAGATACTTGCTCAATGTGTTTTCAAAATGGTTTGTTTGCTTTTCAACTGTGGGTTTTAAAAAGGTTTCTTTGAAAATTCCAGTTCAACTCTTGTATCGGTCCTCAAGAGTGTTTGAAAAAATTGTTTTCGAAAGCTTTTTGAAAAGGTGTCGGTGTGAAAAGTATTTTTTGATTTGTTTTGAAATTAGAGCAAGTATCTAGAGTCGTCTACCTACCCTAAGGAATTCGTCTGTGTAAATGTCCTTAAAAGTAGTGCCATCCCACCATTGAGAGGTAGGTAGCACCACCGTTGGAGGTATTCGGGTCAATTCGAGGTTCAGGACGTGGTGATCACCGGAGCAATGGGAAGATACCTTAGAAGCTACCCTCATGCCAGGTTCCCGGATCATGAGGACTTACTAAGACATCCTCTACTCGACGATCACCTTTCGAGGCAAGGCAACAGTGAGGCGTACCCTAGGGGTGGTGTGTGATTTTGTGTGTCATGTTCATTTATTTTTGTCTTGTCATGTTATGGTGATCTACGCGTTTGTTTTTATTTTAACATTCATTCTTGCATGCTATTGTTAACAGTTAAGAAATTGCGAGAAATATAAAGTTCCTAAACTATTACAAAGGCGCGGGCCCACATCGCCAAATTTAATCCAGGACCCGATTCGACATAAAATAAAGAAATAAAGGAAAGTGCGAGAAATATAAATTTACACGGCTTTGGGAGAATTACATTAATATTATAAGAAATAAAATAAAATGCGCGAATTGAATTAAAATTGAAAGCGAGGGCGTTGGACCCTTTTTAATGACATTATTATTAACAAATTAATTAAAATAAAAGAAATTATTTTTGAGGGTTTTTTGTATTTATGGTTTTTAATGAGAATTAAATGAAATTTAAACCTAATTCTAGCTATTTTTTAATTTATTAAGAAAATATGAAAATTACCTAAAATTAAACCTAATTAATTAATGCAATTTGATTTATGAAAATAAATAATTAATTATTAGTGATGAGAAAATAAAAGAAAAAGTAATTAAAATAATTAAAACCTAATTCTACAAGCTTTTAATTTATTAAGAAAAGATATTAAAATTAACCCTAGAATTAAAAACTAAATTAAATGATATTATTTATTTACAAAAAAAAAATTAAAATAAAATATGTTATTTTTTTGTCTTTTTCTGATTTTTGTATTATTTTTATATTTTATGAAAATAAATTAATTTAAAGATTCTAAGGGAAATTAATTAAAATAAATAAAACTAGAAAATATAAAAAGGAATAAAAGAAGCAAACCATGGGGGGGGGGGGGGGGTTCTGTCCCCAATTGGAGGTTAAATTCAGTAATTCTGGCCCAATAGCTTTTGGCCTCTTTTGACTTTTTCAGGAAGCGTGTGCACGCGTTGACTGACGCCTAAGATGTTCTTCACATCTCCACCTTTTGATTGGGATCATGAGATGCGTGGCATGCCTGGATTGTGAGTTGCATGGTGGACGCTGAAGCTTGAACTGCATAGGATCATTGTTAGAAAAATAATATGGAAAGGGAGGGGGACCTGGGATTCGAACCCAGGTCCCAGAGGTTACCAATACACATGCCTGCCACTGGAGCTCTTCACGCGTTTTGTTTATTATATGGCCAATAATTAATATAAGATAAAACAAGAGTTAGTGGGACTTTAGCGCGAAAATTCAAATGAACCACTTACTGGCCTACACCTCACTATCTTCTTCCTCGTTTGTATTTTCCTGAAACATAAAAGGAGTTAGCGGGGGGTTTTAAACCCCCCCAAAATATGCTCTTTTCCAAAATAGCGATTAGGCTATGATGTTATATAAATTGGGCGCGACTGTTGCATTAGAGTCGTCCAAGCTTCCTGAATTTAACCATGGTATTAAGGTGTTCTAATTTTACAGTATTCAAAAATACCCAATTCGAAGCTTGAGGAACCCTAGCCTGTTTCAATGGTGAATCCTCTAATTTGGCACGAAAACTCAATTAAAGTATGCAGTTAGCTTTAGAATCAATCAATTAGTATGAATCCACAAGAAAAATGCAATGAGAATGCTTGAATATTGAAACACGAATATGAAAAAAATGTGAATAAACTTGAGTTCTGTATACCAATTCTGGGCGTTAGAGTTGATGATTTTTATTCAAACACGTTCCTTGAAGCCTCAGGAACACAATGGAATGATTATTTGGCCTTGAATCGCACTGGAAGGTGGTTTTCAGTTTTAGATTTTTTTCACAAAAACTCAAACTTGGTTATGGGGTTCTTGCACAGCTTAGAGGTCATGAACACTAGGGTTTGCATGAGTATATATGTGTGAATGATTAGGGTTGAGTTTTTGGTCCAAAGAATCTTTGCAATGATGGAATCAATATTTGATTTTCATGCCATAATTTTTCAATCTTTTTTCATGCAAATTTGATACAAATCATGTTCAATTACCTTGATTCTTTCCAAATCTGATCATGCACGAAATATTGAGTGTATTTTATGCATAAAAAGATTTAAAAACTTAGGTCTGGTATTTTTCAAATATTTTAATTAATTAAATGAATTATTAGCAATTAAAAATTCAAATAAATAAATAAAAATGATGAAAAACTTCCCTTTGGGCCAAATGGTCGTGCACATGCCTTGGATAATGAATCTTGGAAGAAAAAGAGGCCCATTAGCATTTTTAAGGCATTTGAAGCAATGTTGACTTTTCAAAATACCCAAAAATTTCCCAACTTCCACAAGGCATATCTTGCTCAATGTTTAAGCTTTGATCATGTTCTTGGACATTTTGGAAAGGTCTTTGAGTCCTCTAACCAATGTCTTTGGTCCCATGTCATTTTGATTTACCAATCTCAAGTTATGGCCTTTGACTTAAAGTCCCTTTTTGTTGACTTTTGAAAATGACCTATAATGTTGGAATTGATAACTTTTTGTGAGAGCATTTCTTGGACTTGAAGTGTGAAGAGGAGTTGTAGGAAATGTCTTTATCTTAAAAATGAGCTTTGGAGGGAATTTTTCTGATAATCCATGTGAAAGTTATGCCTTGGTCAAGTTACAGTTGACTTTTTCAACTATCCAAATATGGAAACTTTTGCATTTTGAGACTTTTTGAGCCAAGCTTTGAAAATCATGATCAAGCATTGATCAAATGATGTTTGTGGATTCAAAATGAGATGTTGACCAAAAATTTGAACTTTTGACTGTCAAATGACCATTTTGCCCCTACAGTTGACTGTAGTGCAATTAGGGTTTTTGACTGTGCAATTTTGTACTGTAAGTCTTGAAACTTAGCATGAGGATGCTTGACAATGTTTATAAGCATATGGGACTTGATTGGACCCTTGGAAACTTCATTTACTTTGTCAGAACCAAAACCCTAATTTTTGATTGTTAGGAGGTCCTTGAACTGTGCAACCCTTGGGGAATTTTGAAGCATGCTCTTTGCAAATGGGAGGGCAAATTTTGGGGTACAACATAAGGCAACCAAGTGGATTTTACCCTAGGGGTGCTTTTGTGCAAGTGTATTAATTTTCATGCTTTGTTTAATCTTTGATTAGGGTTTGATACTTGTTGATTTTATCTTCTCATACAAACCCTAATTACTAGAATTTATATAAAGCGATAAATTGCGAAAAGTAAAATTACTACGCTATTACATCATTAGGGAAGGGGGTTTACAAATTTACAAATGGGGATTGCAAGAAAGTTAAACCTAATTATCTATTACAACCATATTGAACATTGTACAAAATTGAAAATAAAATACAAGAATATAAATGTAAAAATAAATGATTTTTGTTGTTTTTATGAAAGGGTTTAGTTTTGACCTAAATAAAGGAAATGATTAATTAAAGTTAAATAAAATTAACTTAAACTAATTAAGAAGTTTGAAAAGGATTTTTTGGGTTTTTTATGAAAAGGTTTTAAATTAATAAAAATGAAATGAAGATTAATTAATTAAAATAACCTAAGTTCTAAATTAATTTTAACTAAGAAAATAAAATAAAATATTAATTTAATATAAGTCTAAAAATTATATTATTTAAGAAAAGGAAATTAATTTATTTTAAGAAAATGTTTTTTTTAGTCTTTTTATTTTATTGAGAAAACAAAATACATAAGTATAAAACAAAATTTGGATTTTTTTTTTATGATTTTATGAAAATAATAATAGTAATAATAATATTATTAAAAAAAATTAAAGAAGAAAAGAAATAAAAACAAAAATAAGAAAAAAGAAAATAATTAAAGAAATTTGGGCCAGGGGTGTTAAAAACAGTCAGGAGGGTGGAAGGCTAGCAAAAATTCCTAGGCCCAAAGTAGGAAGGCCCAAGCGCTTATGGCTGGAAAAAAAGGAAGAAAAAACGTTGCAAAAATGAACAAAAGGCAGCACTGGGTCTCGAACCCGTGATCTTGAGATAAACGAGCGCTACCTTTGCTACTGGGGTGGCTGTACATCCGTTAACATAAGCAAAACAAAAAATACATAACATCAATCCAATCCTGAAAATAAACTTCATCTTCAACCTCCAGCCAAAGGATCTGTAACTTGCTCATATCTCAACCATTTGCAAAAATGTAAACATGAAAATTGCTCCATTTTGTCACACGAATTAAACCCTATAAATATCATAAGCTATAAATCAAAGATGAATGAGAATTTCTAAAAGTACCAAATTCTAACCTAAATATTTCAGAAAGTTCAAACTCAAAATTCTCCTAGCTCAATCAAAATATGGAGTTGAGATCTGTATGAGTAGCAGAATGACTTCCGTGTCTGGAGTATATCTGAGACTGTAACTGGAGTTGAGATCTGTATGAGTAGCAGAATGACTTCCGTGTCTGGAGTATATCTGAGACTGTAACTGGGATCTGAATAAGTGACATAATGACTTCCGTGGCGACTACACTGGGGAGAATCAAACTGCTGGTGTAAAGACCAGAATGGCATACGTGTTTGGAGCATATCTGAACTTGGAATTTATAGTTGAATTTGAATGAGAAATAGAATGGCCGCCGTGTCTGGAGCATATCTAGTCTGTATCGGATTGCTGAAGTCTGAATGAGTGGTAGAATGACCGTCGGGTCTGGGGTATATATGTACTGTATTTGACTTGAAATTCTGAATGAGTGATAGAATGTCTGTCGTGTCTGGGGTGTATCCATACTGTATCCGAATAATTGTTAACGATAGCCTTTTAATCTTATCCTGAAAAGGGTAAAATGTTAGCTAAAACACAAAGTTATGTTGCATGATATATATGATGCAATGAATTATGTTTCATCAATGTTTATGATATATGAATGTAATGGTTGCGCATGTAAGCTGAGTAGCTGTCTTGCTGAGGAAAATAAATCCTTGATAACTGGAGATAATGAAATCTTTGATTGCTGTCGGGGAAAGTAAATCCTTAACCAATGCTGGGGATTCCAAAAATCTTTGATTATTGAAGACGAGAAATCCTTGCTGACTGCTTTGGGATTAAAGATCTCTGATTATTTGAGAAGGAGAAATCCTGGGACCACTGCTGGAGATTGAAAATCCTTGGTGATTTGTGGGGATTAACAAGGCCTTTAACAACTTCTGCAGGGAATGAGAATCCTTTATGACTTTCCTGGGATGTAGGGAAAACTCTGAAAATATCTACTGGGGAGTTAAAACCTAGGAGTCTTCTGCTTGGAGGAATGAGACCGAGAATCTTCGAACTTGCAGGGAGATAACTCTGTGGGGAAAATGTTCACTATTCTGGTTCTGCTGGAGATAGGATTTTCAAGGTTTTCGGGCTCCACTGGGGATCTTGAAGCTTAACTCTGATGGGAATTTTGAAACTTAACTCAGCTGGGGATCAAGTTTTAGAATGCACTGGCTCCGTTGGGGATCCCGAAGCTTAACTCCGCTGGGGGAATAAACTCCAAACTTTAGCTTTGTTGAGGATCTGAATGATGTATCGTAGGGGATTTCTTCTGAAATGGCACAAAGATATCTTCCTACACCTTCAACCTATCAGTAATTATCCTTTTTCAATTTCGTTTTATTTGTAAGCAGTGATTATATTCAAATTCATATGCCTATTTAACAAAACATTGGACGTTTTCAAATAAAACATAAGTGTAAAAACAAAAGAAAGGCAAACAAATTTCTGCACTTTGAAGTATCTTTGTATTTAACTTTGTGAGTATCTTTGTACAAAGGAGACAGACATCCTAGTAAGAGAATGTTGTCGTAAAAAATTGAAAAATTTTATACAAAAGAAAGATGGCTATGTGTAACAATTCCATGGGATTCCGATTCTGCTATAGCCTTCATAACTCTGAATATCTTGTCCATTCGCTGCTTTGTCCATCGATGACTAGATCGATCAGAAGCTTGGAGCTTGTTGGTGAAGAGATTGTTCTTAGAGTGATCCGACGAGACATAGTCATACGCTTTAATTCCCTAACTTTTGCCTGGACTGATGTGATACGGTGGGAGAACTGACTTGAGGTTTTGCGTTTGTGTTCACAAATGTTTCAGTTTAGCAAGAGTCGCCACTGACTTTTTATTTTATCCTAAGGAATGGTCAAAAAGCACAGGAAAGACCTTTGAGATGTTTTCTTGGGTTCGGGGAGTAGATTATAGAAAGGGAAGGTATTAGCACCCTTTCTATCCATGGTTATCCATGGGCTCTTAGTTACTTGCTTAGATCACTTGCTTTGCATTTTCAATTGTTTGAAATGGTGCTTTGTGTATGGTTTTGAAAGATGTTTTGAAAAGAGGCCATTGTTTTGGAAACCTTTGTAATGATTCTTGTTTGAATGTATACAAAGATGTTTTTGTCTTTTGAAAAGTTTTCAATGTTTTGAAAGTTTGTTTTGAAGTTGTGTTGTGATGTGTTTTTTTGAAAAATAGCAAGGATGTTTTCTTTGCAAGTTTGATCAAGTAACTAAGAGTTGTCTACCCTATTTTACTCAAAGATCTTTCCTTATGTTTTTAACCCTTTTAACAGTGTTGTTTCACCATTGTATTTGGTGAACAACCTTGTGTTAGGATGTTAACGGGACGGGCGCGGGTCATCGTATAGACCATGAATGCAATAGTGTCAAGTATTTTGGCAATTTTCTTGAGGGACTATGATCATTTGTTTAGGCAACAAGATAGCGTCATCGAGGGACTATGATCATTTTGTTTGTTTTTGTTTTATTTTTTTTTCCAAAGTACTTGACATGCAAACATGGCCCATTTTTGAAGGCAACAAGTGGATGTAACCCTAGGGGTGTGAGTGTGCATTGTGTTTGTTTTTCATGCATGTTTATCTTGAATTAGGTCAAGCTATTTGTTGATTGATTTTTGCATACAAACCCTAAGTCTAAGCATGGCATAATTTGGAAGCTTTTAAATGCGAAAATTTAAATGCTAAGCTATTACGACATGATATAGGGAGGGGGGTACAAGTTTGAATTGAGGGATATTTGACAAGGAAATAAAATCTAAATTATTACAACCATATCGAATATACAAATTAATATTTAAATAAACACAATTAAATAAATATCAAAATGCAATGTATTATGCAAAAAAGATTTTTTTATGTATGTGAAAAAGGTTTTCATGTTTGAAGTATGAACAAAAATAAAAAAAAGTCAACTTTTTGATTATGTTTAGGGCAAAACCCTAATTTTTGAATAAATAGCATTTATTTATTAATTATGTACAAGGTATATTAATTTATACAAAAATAATAAAAAAGAAGTATATTGTAGAAAGAAGTATTTTTGGTGTCAAATATTAAATAAAAAATAAAATGTATTATTTTTGTATTTTTGCCCTAAATATTTAATAAAATATGTATATGTATATATTATATATATTTAATATGCTAAATATGTACAAAAATATAATATTAAATATTTACAAAAAATGTATATTTAGAAAATGTTTTCAAAATGTAAATAAAAAATAATAACTAAAAATAAAATTTTCTTGTATTATTTTTAAGGTTTTAAGATGAAAAGGAAATATATTTATTTACATACATATATTTAATAAAGCAAATAAATGCCAAATAAATGTAAAAAAATGTTGAAAAATATTTTTAGTGTTTTTTATGTTTAAGTCAAAAATATAAAATCAGAATCAAAAAAGAAAAATGCAAAAATAACAAATATTTCACATAATGGACCAGGGGGTGCAAATGAAAAAAAAGGGTGCAAAAAGCAAGCTGACTCAGGCCCAGTCCAAGCCAACCTTCTTCAACCTCCAACACTGTCCAAACGCGCGCTTCCTTGTTCAAAATACAAACTCATGATTCTTTGATTTTTAGCCAAAACTCATAACACAAACAATGTAGAGCATCAAACCACGATTCCAAACATGTAAAAAACTTGTCCTAACTCTAAGAAACCTGGGAGAATTTCTTCACCCCCAATTTCTGACCTAGTTTTTCTTCAATGTTCATGGTTAAAATTCTCACAGCATGCTTAATATAAATGAAAAGTGAACACATGTATGGCTTCAGGGCTATGAGTAGAATACGTTTCATTCACAAACCTAAGCTTAATCATGCCTGGATAGAGATATAGAAGTCCATAGATTACCTGTTTCAGCTTGACTTGAACAGAGCAATGTAGCAACCTTCAATGGAGTTTGAGCTTCTGTTGAGCTTGCCTAAAGTCCAAGGATGCTTCCCAAATGCCTAGCTTGCTTTGAAACCACCGGTATCGTGCTATAGAAGTTCACCTGCACAGCTTGAAAGTGAAAATGGAAAACGAGGTTAGGGGTGTTATAGCTTGAGTTTAAGGCCTGGAATAGTTTCAAAGGATGGTATGGAATGTGTTTGAACTTCTTTTGGACAAAACGCACGACAGGAATTGGTTATGGAACTCAAGTTGCAGGGGATGCCCTGTTTCTGCAGCAAGAAGGTGTTTTTGTGTATTAGGAGGTATGAGGGGTGGTTGAGTCGTGTTTTTGGTCAGTTGGGATGTGTGGAAGATGAGTACAAGGTTTACTTAAGCTTGTGTTTACAGGAAATCAAAGTTGTGTATGTTTTGCAAAGTTGCTTATTTTTGAAGTAAGAGAGTTCAAGTTGCAATGCAAGCCTGTACTATCTATCCCTCTATGCTGCAACATTTTCTCTTGATAAATGGGATTTGTGTACAAAGTTTTGCCTCAAAGATCTGGCATGTACCTCAAGGATTTGGAACTTGACATAAAGTATCACTTTACAAAAATGGCAATCTTGCTTTTTCTAATTAAGGATTAATTTAGCATGTATTGTCCAAGTGAATGAAATAACACCTTAACACAATGGTTAGGCATTAAATTATTGAGTGTGAAGAGGTTTATAGGCCTGCAAGCTAGCATAAACCAAGCTGACTTGAAAATGCAAGTTGTTATGAACATGCCTTGGCCATGAACAAAAGTGTGTTTTGGCCAACTTTGTGAATTCGATTCTCCCTAACCACAAGGGTGTTTGAGAATTTATTGGACATTTTGGAAAGCTTGTAATATGTAATACAATCCATCTTCGTAATGCAAATTGAAACTCCAAGTGGAACCATGTGAAAAATGGCCAAGAAGTTGGACAAAAATCCTGCCTAGAATAGGGCAAGTTTTGTCTAAGTTAAAAGTGTTTTGTACCCTTGTTCCAAAAATCATAACTTGAGATACAAGCTTCCTTTGAGAAAACTTTGTGAATCGAAGTTGTATATTTTGCAATGGACTACAACTTTCATGTTTCAAGTTTTGTTTGAATCCATTTGCATATTGGTGAAAGAATGGGACAAAGTTAGGAAAAAATAAAGAAATTTCATAACTTAGAAAAAATCTAAGTTATGAAATTTTTTCATTTTAAAACCCTAATTTGCAATTTTGGGTTTCTTGATGAACAAGTTTCATAATTTTACATGTCTTGATGAAAAATGAATATTGGCACTTGATTTTGACCAAAAAGTCAAAGTTTGACTTTTCAGTATACAGTTAAGTTTTGATCAGTTGACTGAAAAATTCATTTGTCAATCCTATGCATTTGAGATCTTTTGAACTTGTTGAATGGGTCAAGACAATGCCATTGAGTCCTTGAGTCCATATGTGAGCTTGGTTTGGCACTGGTTAGGTCAAATAGTCAAAAATTGCCTTTGTGCAGTCAAAACCCTAAAAATGACCATTTTGCCCTTTTGGTGATCTGATCAAATTTCTTGTGGAATTGTGATCCAAACTTGATCAAATGGTTCATATGAGTTCATTATGTTGATGTGGATCAAAAATCATGAGGTGTGACTGTCAATTGGCCACAGTTGACTTTTTCCCCAATACAACTGATTTCTAGGTCAACTGTCCAATTGACTGGGCAAGGATATGAATCAAGGCTTGAAACTTGGTATGGATAAACTTATGAGTCCAATATGAAGCATGAAAGTAATTTTGGACATTTTAGGTCAAAACATCCTTGTGCAAACTCAAACCCTAATTTGGGTCAACCGTGCAAGGAGGGGTCTTGAGCAGAGCAAACCCTAACTTGATCTTGAATTCCAAGAGTCTTGTGATGAGAAAATGTTGATGAAATGAGAGGGCAAAATTTTGGGTACAACAGTTGCCCCTGTTCAATCTTCTTGAACCTGAAGAGTTAGATTGGCAAGATTGCCTTTCGCGACTCGAAGGTAAAAGAGGATTGGACACTAGAGTGCCCGTAAATTTGCGCTCGTCAAAACAATAGGTGTGGGAATGGGCTTAAAGATGCCATTTGGAGATGGTAGAATCTTGCTGGAGATGGGGTTAAAGATGTCATCCAAGAGTCTTTTTTGAATTGTAATGTTGTAGGTCAGAAGAATGAGGATCAAAATGGTATCCGTGTCTGGAATGCATTTGAGCTGTATCTGGAGACTGAGTTTGTATGAGCAAAAGAATGGCCTCCGTGTCTGGGGCGTATCTGAGCTGTGACTGCGTTTGAATGTAGAATGAATATCAGAATGATTGCCGTGTCTGGAGTGTATCCGTATTGTATCTGGGTAATAGAGAAATATCTGTGTATGGAGCAACTGTGTGCTGGGGATAAATTCTGAATGAGTGACAAAATGGCAACCGTGTCTGGAGCGTATCTGGACTGTATCTGAAGTTGAGATTTGTATGAGTAGCAGAATGACTTCCGTGTCTGGAGTGTATCTGAAACTGTAACTAAAGTTGATATCTGTATGAGTGGCAGAATGACTTCCGTGTCTGGAGTGTATCTGAAACTGTAACTGGGATCTGAGTAAATGAAAGAATGACTTCCGTGGCGAATGCACTGGGGAGAATCAAACTGCTGATGTAAGGGTCAGAATGGTATCCGTGTTTGGAATGCATTGGACCTTGAGGTTGATAAATGAATCTAAATGAGAGATAGAATGGCTTCCGTGTTTGGAGCGTATCTAGTCTGTATCTGATTGTTGTAGTCTAAATGAGTAGTTGAATAACCGTTGTGTCTGGGGTGTATCTGTATTGTATTTGACTTGAAATTCTTAATGAGTAATAGAATGACCGCCGTGTCTGGGGTGTATCTGTATTGTATTTGACTTGAAATTCTGAATGAGTAATAGAATGACCGCCGTGTCTGGGGTGTATCCATACTGTATCTGAATAATTGTTAACGAATAGCCTTTTAATCTTATCCTGAAAAGGATGAAATGTTAGCTAAAACACAAAAGTTATGTTGCATGATATGTATGATGCAATGAATTGCGTTTCATCAATGTTTATGATATATGAATGCAATGATTATGCATGTAAGCTGGATAGCCGTCTTGCTGAGTAAGATAAATCCTGGACTGCTGCCGGGGATTGAAAGTCCTTTAATTGTTGTCGGGGAAAATAAATCCATGACCGAAGCTGGGGATTCCAAGGGTCTTTGATTACTGGAGATGAGAAATATTTGATGACCGTTAACTGCTTGGGGAACAAGATCTTCAACTGTTGAGGGATCTTAGGATCACTGCCGGGGATTGAAAATCCTTGGTGACCTGTGGGGAATAAGAGTTCTGACGATCTCTACTGGGGAGTTCAGAACCTGGGAGGCTCATGCTGGAGAAGTGAGACTGAGAATCTTCAATCTGATGGGAAGTAACTCTGTGGGGAGAATGTTCACTAATCTGGTTCCGCTGGGGATCGATAGTTGGAAGTTTTAGCTCCGCTGGGGATTAACAGTTTTGGTTCCACTGGGGATCTTGAAACTTAACTCTGAGGGGAATTAAGTTCTGGAAGGCTCTCTTAGCTGGGGAAATCAGCTTTGAGAAAGCTTTTGTTCTGCTGAGGATCCTGAAGTTTAACTCTGTTTGGGGAAAGATATTCCGAACTTTATCTCAGTTGAGGAACTTGGAGTTTTATTCTGCTGGGGATTTCTTCTGAAAGGGCATCAAGATATCTATCTGTACCTTCAACCTATCAACAATCATCTTTTCTTGATTTGTAAGAAAATGATTATGTTCAAATGCATATGCCTATTTAACAAAACATTGGACGTTTCTCAAATAAAACATAAGTGTAAAAAGCAAAAGGAAGACAAAGCAAATTTCTGTACTTGGAAAAGTATTTGTATTAACTTTTTATGAGTATCTTCGTACAAAGGAGATAGACATCCTAGTAAGAGAATGTTGTCGTAAACATTTGAAAAATTTATACAAGAGAAAGATGGCTATGTGTAACAATTCCATGGGATTCCCATTCTGTTATAGCCTTCACAACTCTGAATATCTTGTCCATTCACTGCTTCGTCCGTCGATGATTGGATTGATCAGAAGCTCGGAGCTTGTTGATGAAGATATTGTTCTTTAAACTGATCCGACGAGACATAGTCATACGCTTTAATTACCTAACTTTTGCCTGAATCGCCCTTTCGGGTTTTCGATCCACCGGGAAACCCTTTTTTGCCCAAGCTGCCCTTTCGGGTTTTCAACTTGTCGGGTGTACAAATTTTTTTGTTTTATCCCTAATTTTTTCCTGAACCGCCCTTTCGGGTTTTCGGTTCACCGGGATGCCCATTTTTGCCCAAGTCGCCCTTTAGGGTTTTCGACTTGTCGGGTTGTTTCATGCATAGTATCTTTTGACTATGTCTGTGTTCGCAGGGTGTGGCAAATCGTCGCCGTCCATGGTGGTCAGAATCATTGCACCACCAGAAAAGATGCTCTTGATCACAAATGGTTCTTCGTAAGTAGGAGTCTATTTGCCCCTGGGATCACTTTGCGGCAAGATGATTCGCTTGATTACAAGATCTCCGACTTGATATACCTGACGTCTTACTTTCTTGTTGAAAGCCTTGATCATCTGTTTTTGGTACGTCTGACCATGGCAAACAGCGGTGAGTCGCTTCTCGTCGATCAAATTGAGTTGATCAAGTCAGGTCTGAATCCAATCGTCTTTATTCAAACCAGAGTCCTTCATAATCCTTAAAGAAGGAATCTGAACTTCCATAGGTAGGACAGCTTCCATGCCATATACCAAAGAGAATGGGGTTGCCCCTGTTGAAGTACGTGCTGTGGTACGATATCCATGCAGAGCAAACGGTAACATCTCATGCCAGTCCTTGTAGGTAACTGTCATTTTCTGAATGGTCTTCTTGATGTTTTTGTTCGCAGCTTCAACAACACCGTTAATCTTCAGCCGATAGGGAGATGAATTGTGATGATAAATCTTGAACTGTTCGCATAGAGCGGTGATCATGGTATTGTTCATATTTGTACCGTTGTCTGTGATGATCCTGTCGGGCACACCATACCGGCATATGAGGTTATGCTTGATGAAGCGGGCAACCACATTTTTTGTAACAGAGGCAAAGGAAGCTGCTTCGACCCACTTGGTGAAATAGTCAATAGCGACCAAGATGAAGCGATGTCCGTTGGACGCTGTGGGCTTGATCTCTCCGATCATGTCAATGCCCCACATTGCAAATGGCCAAGGAGCTGTCAGAACGTTGAGAGGAACCAGAGGAATATGTACTTTGTCGGTATAGACTTGGCATTTGTGGCAAGTACGGGAATGTTGATGACAATCAGCTTCCATGGTAGACCAGTAGTAGCCTGCCCTTAGAATCTTTTTAGCCATCGTATGTCCGCTCAAGTGGGTGCCAAATGTGCCATTGTGTATCTCAATCATGATCAACTCTGCTTCAGCTTTGTCCACACAACGAAGTAAAACACAATCATGGCTGCGTTTATAAAGGATGACATTGCTTAGGAAGAACTTGGCAGCAAACCTCCTTAAGAACTTCTTGTCATTCACTGAAGCTCCTTCAGGATACTCTCTAGTCTGGAGATACCTTTTGATTTCATGAAACCAGGGTTGTTCCACTACTTCTTCGGTATTAATCTCATGACAATGTGCAGGTTCATCCATTCACTTGATGGTGATTTGGGGAGCCTCGTTATCCCAGTTGAGTTTAAACATGGAAGACATTGTAGCCAGAGCATCTGCTAGCTGATTTTCTTCTCGCGGGAAATGCTCGAAGGTGATCTGCTCGAAATGAGGCAATAACGTCAGGACATGTTCTTTGTATGGGATAAGATTAGGATGTTTGGTGTCCAACTCTCCTTTGACTTGATTGATAACCAAAGTCGAGTCCCCAAATATGATCAAAGATTTGATCCCCAGGTCTATAGCAGCCTTGAGACCAAAGATGCAAGCTTCATATTCAGCCATGTTGTTGGTACAGCTGAAACAAAGCCGGGCAATGAAAGGTGTATGTCAACCTTCTGGGGAAATGAGTACTGCACCGATACCGTTTCCAAGTGCATTTGAAGCACCATCAAAGTACAGGGTCCATCGGGATCCGTTTTCAGGTCCGTCATACGGTCTGTTACCTTCAATGTCGTCCAATGTCATGATGTCCTCGTCCGGGAAGTCGAATCTCATGGATTGATAATCTTCAATAGCTTGATGAGCTATATGGTCAGCTAGTACACTCCCTTTTATAGCTTTTTGGGTAGTATACTGGATGTCATACTCAGTCAGGATCATTTTCCATCTAGCGATTCTTCCAGATAAAGCAGGCTTCTCGAAGATGTACTTGATCGGGTCCATTTTGGAAATCAGCAAAGTGGTATGAGTCAACATATACTGCCTTAGTCGGCGAGCAACCCATACCAAAGCGCAACAAGTTTTCTCGAGCAGTGAGTAGCGAGTCTCACAGTCGGTAAAAATTTTGCTAAGGTAATAAATGGCATGCTCTTTTCGACCAGACTCGTCATGTTGGCCCAATACACACCCCATTGAGTTGTCCAAAACAGTCAGGTACATGATTAACGGATTTCCTTCGACGGGTGGTGTGATCGGTGGATCTGGAACTGACTGTTTAACGCTGGTTCGCGAAATGTCGCGGAAGCAAGAGTCGCCACCGTCTTTTATTTTCTCCAAATGGAAAGGACAAAAGCACAGAAAAATTCCTTAAAGAGATTGCTCTCGGTTCGGGAGGTAGATTATAGAAGGGGAAGGTGTTAGCACCCTTTCTATCCATGGTTATCCATGGGCTCTTAGATACTTGCTCACTTGTGTTTTCAAAAATGGTTTGTTTGCTTTTCAACTGTGGGTTTTAAAAAGTTTCTTTGAAAATTCCAGTTCGACTCTTGTATCGGTCCTCAAGAGTGTTTGAAAAATTGCTTTCGAAAGCTTTTTGAAAATGTGTTGGTGTGAAAAGTATTTTTGAATTTGTTTTGAAATTAGAGCAAGTATCTAGAGTCGTCTACCTACCCTAAGGAATTCGTCTGTGTAAATGTCCTTTAAAGTAGTGCCATTCCACCATTGAGAGGTAGGTAGCACCACCGTTGGAGGTGTTCGGGTCAATTCGAGGTTCCGGACATGGTGATCACCGGAGCAATGGGAAGACACCTTAGAAGCTACCCTCATGCCAGGTTCCCGGATCATGAGGACTTACTAAGACATCCTCTACTCGACGATCACCTTTCGAGGCAAGGCAACAGTGAGGCGTACCCTAGGGGTGGTGTGTGATTTGTGTGTCAGATTCATTTGCATTTATCTTGCCATGTTATGAGTGAGCTATGCGTTTGTTTTTATTTTTGTCCATTCATTCTTGCATGCCTTGATTAACAGTTAAAAGTATTGCGGGAAAGTAAAAATTCTAAGCTATTACAAAAGGCGCGGGTCCATATCGCCAAAATTTCTTGAACCCGATTTGACAGAAAAATAATGAATTAAAAGAAAAGTAGAGTGCGAGAAATTAATTACATGGCCTTGGGAGAGATACATGAATATTAAAAGAAATAAAATAAATATGCGAATAAGAATTAAAAGCGAGGGCGTTGGACCCTTTTTGCAAAATTAAATTAAATGATGAAATTAATCAATTAAAAAAGAAAAGAAATTGTTTTTGGTATTTTTTGGTATTTTAATGGAAAGAAGAATTAACTAAAATTAAACCTAATTCTACAATTTTTATTTGTTAAGAAAAGATTAAATTTTGACCTAAAATTAACCCTAATTAATTTATATGCAATTTAATTACAAAAATAAGTATTTAATATTTAATTATTATGAAGGAAAATAAAAAGGGATAAAAAATTAATTAAACCCTAATTCTATATTTTTTTTAGATTTTTATTAAAAGAGTTAAGATTAAAACCTAATTTAAAACTAGTTAATTAATGAATTTATTTACAAAATATTAAAATAAAATATTTATTATATTTTTTTATCTTTTTCTGATTTTTTATGGTTTTTGTGTTTTTTGTATTATTTGGGAAAATAATTGAATTAATTAAGAAAATAATAATTAAAAAAAAATATAATGAAATAAAGAATAATAAAAACATTTGCAAACCTAGGGGGGTTGCTGTCCCCAAAGTGGAGGTATAGCCCAACAATTTGAGGCCCATTTATTCATGGCCTGGTTGACTTTTCCAGGACACGTGTGGGTGCATTGACTCAGGCTTATGGTACGCTTCAGATTGTGGCCATTGATTGAATCTCCAGGGGCACGTGGATGGCCAGATGTGGTGGATGTATGGTGTTCCTCCAGGCTGAAACTGCATAAGAATATTAAATGGAAAATAATATGAAAGGGGGTGAGGACCTGGGGCTCGAACCCAGGTCCTAATGATTACCAACCAAACGCTTCACCACTGCTCCACTTTGTTTATCTGTAAATTAATATAACGAATAAATATAATAAAACAAAACGCGTTAATGCTTGGTTTTCCGCGCGAATTTTCAAACAAGCCAACCATCGCCTGCCACATAACCATCTTCCTCGTTGGTGATTTATTTTCTGAAACATAAAAGAAACAGGCAACGGTTTTGTTAGTGTTCCCTTAGGCCAGTTTCTGAATAATAGCGACTAGCCCAGGGATGCTCATAAATTGAGCGCGAGGGTGGCTTCATGATCGTCCCAACATCCTGAATCCATTCATGGTACTATGGTGGCCTAATTTTACCGCTTTTGGAAACCCCCAATTTCAAGCTTGCAAAACCCTAATCTGCATCCATGGTAGAATTGCATATAGGTGATAAAAATACAATTAATTTGTTGGGTTAGCTTCAGAACACTTCAATCAGTATGAATACACAAACAAAATGCTATGTAAATGCCTAAATATGGAAACACGATTATGAAAAAAAGTGAAGAAAGCTTGACTTCTGTACAATGTTTCAGGGTGTTAGAATTGATGCTTTTGATCCAGGAAGGTTGCTTGATGTCCTTGGAAGGCAATGGAATGAGTTTTGTGGCTTGAAACGACCTGCAAATAGGTTTTTAGATTTTGACTTTTCAAGAAAAATTTCAAGTGTTCATATGCTTTTTCTGCGCAGCTTCTTGGTCAATGGCATTAGGTCTTGCTTCTTTGTATATGTATGAATGAATTAGGTCAAAAATCTGATCAAAAGAATCCAAGAATTGATTATGCAATATTTGATTTTCAAGCATTAGTTTTTCCAATATTTTTCATGCAATTTGATATCAAGTCATATCCAATCCTTCCCTAATTGATCATGCACGAATTTGAGTGTCCAATGAGAGTGTTTTCTGCACAAAAAGATTTTATTTCATTAGTTTAGCATTTTTTCATATTTTATTTAGTTTAAATGAATTAATGGTAATAAAAAATTCAAATAAATAAATAAAAATAATAAAAAACTTCCCTTTGGGCCAAATGGTCGTGTGCATGCTTGGGATGATGAATTGTGGAAGAAAAATAGGCCCATTAGCAATTTTAGGTCATTTGAATCAATGTTGACTTTTCAAAATATCCAAAAATTTCCCAACTTCCACAAGGCATAACTTGTTCACTTTTTAATCTTTGCTCATGTTCTTGGACATTTTGGAAATGTCTTTGAGTCCTCTAACCAATGACTTTGGTCCCATGTCATTTTGATTTACCAATCTCAAGTTATGGCCTTTGACTTAAAGTCCTTTTTTGTTGACTTTTGAAAATGACCTATAATGTTGAAGTTGATAACTTTTTGTGAGAGCATTTCTTGGACTTAAAGTATGAATATGAGTTGTAGGAAATGTCTTTATCTTCAAAATGAGCTTTGGATGGAATTTTTCTGATAATCCATGTGAAAGTTATGCCCTGGTCAATTTACAGTTGACTTTTTCAGCTGTCCAAATAAGGAAACTTTTGCATCTTGATGATTTTTGAGCCAAGCTTTGAGAATCATGATCAAGCATTGATCAAATGATGTTTGTGGCTTCAAAATGAGATGTTGACAAAAAATTTGAACTTTTGACTGTCAAATGACCATTTTGCCCCTACAGTTGACTGTAGTGCAATTAGGGTTTTGACTGTGCAATTTTGTGCTGAAAGTCTTGAAACTTGGTATGAGGATGCTTGACCATATTTGTAGGCATGTGGGACTTGATTGGACCCTTGGAAACTTCATTTTCTTGATCAGAACCAAAACCCTAATTTTGACTGTTCAGGAGGCTCTTACACTGTGCAACCCTTGGGGAATTTTGAAGCATGACTTGGCAAATCTTGAAGAATATGGGAGGGCAAATTTTGGGGTACAACAGGTGGCATCAGAATAGGAGGTTCTAGCAAATACTCCTTGATCTTATCAAAAGCAATTTGACAGTCATTGTTCCATTCAACTACCTGATCTTTTTTCAATAGTTTGAAAATTGGCTCACAAGTAGATGTCAGGTGAGAGATGAACCTGGCGATATAGTTCAAGCGTCCCAAGAATCCTCTAACCTCCTTTTCAGTACGGGGGGCAAGCATTTCTTGTATAGCCTTTACTTTTGCTGAATCGACCTCAATGCCCTTGTTGCTGACAATAAATCCCAGAAGTTTACCAGACCTAACTCCAAAAGTGCACTTACTTGGATTCAGTCTGAGTTTGTATTCCTTCAACCTGGAAAACAGCTTCTGCAAATGTTCAAGGTGTTCCTCCTCTGTTTGTGATCGAGCTATTATATCGTCTACGTAAACTTCGATCTCATGATGTATCATATCATTAAACAAAGCTACCATGGCACGTTGATAAGTTGCCCCTGCGTACTTCAGTCCGAACGACATCACCTTGTAGCAGAAGGTACCCCATTGTGTAACAAAGGTTGTTTTCTCCATGTCCTCGGGGGCCATTTTGATCTGGTTGTAGCCCGAGAATCCATCCATGAAAGAAAATACTTTGTGCTGAGTTGTGTTGTCAATTAAGATGTCGATATGTGGCAGCGGAAAATCATCTTTAGGGCTAGCTCTGTTCAAATCCCGATAGTCCACACACATTCTGACCTTGCCGTCTTTTTTTGGAACGGGCACAATGTTAGCAACCTATTGTGGATAGGATATAACATCCAGAAAGCCAGTGTTGAATTGCTTCATTACTTCAGCTTTAATCTTCTCAGACATGTCGGGCCTCATTCGGAGGACTTTTTGCTTGATCAGTGGACAATCTTCTCTTGTAGGGAGACGGTGAACCACGATATCTGTGTCTAACCCTGGCATGTCCTCATAAGACCAGGTGAAGATTTCAACATATTCAACAGCTGTATTAAGCGCTCCTTGACACTTGGTTCCAGATTGGCACCCACTTTGACTTCTTTCCTGTCTTCCTCTGTCCCTAAGTTGATGGTTTCCAATAACTCTTCGTGAGGTAAGATGGCCCTCTCTTCTTGTCGTAGAAGTCTGGCTAACTCTCCAGGTACTTCACAATCTTCGTCGTCTTCGTATTCAGCCTGATTGACCAATTCTTCAGAGTTTTTGAAGGATACAACAGAATAGTCACCCATGGAATCCGGAGTGGATGGGTACCTGCATTTGTGAGTGTGGGTGTGTGTAAGGGATAGCCATCCTTAAACAAGCAAAAATGCAAAAGGAAAGAAAATGAACACAGCTGTTTATAACTGAAAAACGTCCAATGATTCATTAAACATGGCATATGATTATGAAGAGAATCAAGCCCTTACAGATGTACCTACATGCCCCGGGCAAGGCATGATGTGAAAAATAGTGTGCGGATTATTTAAAAGTAATTATTACAGACCAACAGGAAATGTTCGAAAGATAAATTACTGATTGATGAAAGTAATGGGGACGAAGTCTTTCGCCTCCCAGTTGTTCAGCCCCCTTCAATGGTTAGAAAGATCGAATCTTCAAAGTTGCACTCTTCGTCTTCGTCTTCTACCGCATTGATTCCATGAGGAGAAATCTTGATGGGTGTCTTTTCAATTTTGGAGCGACGCATAGCTTTTTGCCCCGCAATGGTAATTCCCAACCCAAACTTGCCTGTCTTGTGGGGAAAGTCAGGCAACTGTCCCCATGCTGAGTTCTTTCCCTCCTTCATCGCAGCCTTTGCGTCTTTCAGAGATTCCATCCTGGCCACCTGCTTGGGTACCTCAGCTACTCCCTTTGCTACTGCAACCTCGGGAGAAACTTCCTCAAAGTGTTGAAAGGGTGTTTCGATGAATTCGCCATCCACTTCCACATACCGAAAGGAATTCAGATGACTGATCATGTACTCCTCTTCACCGTGTACAGTTATGATTTTACCCTTAACAAGGTATTTCAGCATCTGATGTAAAGAAGAGGTGATTGCCCCAGCATTATGTATCCACGGTCTTCCTAGCAAGCAAGAGTATGATGGGCGGATGTCCATCACATAGAAGGTTGAGTTGAACACTTCAGTGCCTACCTTGATGGGAATGTCGACCTCCCCATGCACCATTCTTTTAGACCCGTCAAAGGCCCTGACAATGATATTACTTGGTTTCATCTCCAAGCCTTCATAATCCAACCGGTCCAGAGCCTTCTTAGGCAGCACATTTAGGGAAGAACCAGTATCGACCAGGACATGGGCGAGAGTGGTTCCTCGGCATTCAAACGACACATGCAGTGCGTCATTGTGCTTTCTTCCCTTAGGAGTCAGGTCAGCATCAGAGAAACCCAGGCCATTGTCGGTGGTAAGGCTGGCTACACAATCCTGGAATTGGTCTACTGAGGTCTCTTGGGGCACATGGGCCGTCTTCAGAAATCTTATCAATGCTTTGGCATGAGCCTCTGAACAAAGTAGCAAGGCCAACATGGAGATCTTTGAGGGGGTTTGCCCCAGTTGCTCCACCACATCATAATCACTCTTTTTGATTATTTTCAGAATCTCCTCCATTTCTTTTTTAGAGGTTTCAGGGATGACCAATGGCTGAGCCCTCGTCCTGACGAGCTCTTCTTGGATCCCTTTCCCCTTATCAGCAGCAACATGAGGGACAATCACAGGAGTAACATCTTCTTCAATCACCGGAGTTCTTGCAGATAGTTTTACCGGTGCAGGGGTAACCTTGGGAGCAGCTGAGGGTCCAAAGATTGCCTTTGGAGGGGCAATCTCTAGAGAGAAAATTCTTCCACTTCGGGTAATTTTTCTCGTACCGGCAATGTTTCCAATGTCGGCAGTTTCTTCGTCAGAGCCCTCTTCAGTTATCTCAATTTGTTTAACACCGTGGTAATAGATTTCTCCATCATAATTCCACGGTATTGATTTGTCAAATTTGTATGGGACGGGCCCAGGCATGGTTATCTTCAACGGTACAATTTTCGGAGCGGATGTAATCTTAACAGGCCTTTTGGGGACCTTGGAAAGATTGGCGGAAATGGTGATTATTGAAACATATTTGATAAGGGTTGGAGTAACGGGAGTCTTTTCGAAAAGAATTTGTTGGTTGTCCATTAGGCGTTGGATGCCTATCTTCAACAATGGACAGTCGATTGGTAGGGAGGAACAAAGGTAGCAGTCTTCTTTACAACCTGGGAAAATCCCAGCCCTCAACAGATTCAACTTGATTGTCAATAGTGGAGTTATCAGATCATCTATCGTAGAAACATACAGATCTTCTTCAACAGCATGAACATGATGGCCATGTTTTGGCATGGGAGCGGAGATTACATTCGGCTTCTCAGGGGCGTCGAACTCAACCTCTTTAGCATCTATCAAATCTTGAATTTTATTCTTTAGCGCCCAACAATTGTTGGTGTCATGCCCGGCACTGTCAGAATGATAGGCACATTTAGCATTAGGATGATAGTATGGAGATGTGGTGTTAGGGTTTTTCGGCGCCTCCTTTAAACCAGTCAGATTTAACTTCAACAAATAGGGAAGAACTTGTGCAGGCGTCATGTTGATGCGGGTGAACTGCCGTTGTGGCCGCTCTACCCGTTGCTGATTTGGTCTCGACTGATTGTTACGAGGCTGATCATTTGACGAATTTTGAATCATCACGGCCCCTACAGTCGGCCGGCGCTCAATTCTTCCCAATCCTTTCTGAGAATATAACAGTTGTTTCCTTCTTGGCCGGGAATGGTTTTTTAACAGTTGTGGATGCAGAGGCATCCCTTTGAATCTTCCCACTCTTAATACCAACTTCCACCCTTTCGACAATCAGAATCAGTTCAGTAAACCCTGCAGAAGAGCTCCCAATCAAATGGTTAACGAAAGGGCCAGATAGGGTCCCTAAGAACATATCAACTAGCTCCCTATCTGAGAGCGGTGGTTTTACCCTTCTGGCCAAGTCGCGCCATTTCTGGGCGTATTCTTTGAATCCCTCATTTGAGGCCATCCCCATAATTTGTAGCTGAGTACGGGTCGGCGCCAAGTCAGCATTATATTGATACTGGCGATAGAAGGCAGCTTCCAAGTCTTCCTAGTTATGCACCTCTGACCTTTCAAGCTGGTAAAACCAATCTAGCTGTGTACCAGACAGGTTGTCCTGGAAGAAGTGTACCCAAAGATTTCTATCGGATGAATGAGGTTGAATTTTTCTGACATACGACCTCAGGTGCATCTTTGGGCAAGATAGACCGTCGTATTTTGCAAAAGTAGGTACCTTGAACTTGGGAGGGATAACAATCCCAACAATCAATCCCAATTCTTCAAAATCTAGCCCGGGAACCCTTTGCAGCTCCATAGCTGCCAGTCTATCCTCCAGGTTTTTGTATTTGTCGTCTGCTGGCGGGTATTGCTGCTCTGAATAATCTTCATCCTCCTCAACCTCTTCTTCTTCAGCCTCAGACTCAGAAGGTAATGCAGCTCCTTTTCCTTTACCGGTCCCCTCGTCAGATGTGGAGGGGAATTCAAGAACTCTCCTAGCTTCATTCTCAAATCTTCTTCCCAGTGTAGCTACCCCAACTCTTTTCTTTTTCTTTTTTCCTTTTTCTTGCTCTTTATTCCCTAACAGTGCTTTAAGATCCTCCTGACCCTTTGCCAAGGTCATGAGGAGCTGTTGAAACTGCGAGTTTTGTGCCTGCAGATCTTTGACCGTCTGCTCAATATCCATCTTACTGAAATAAATAGCAGAAAGATAAGGAAACCTGGTGTGAAAACCTGTTTATGCATATGATGAATGATATGTTTATTCATGTAATGCATTCAAGGATTTAGAAGTTCAAAATTGTTGCAAACAAAAAGAACACACGTCATATTAATAAGAAGAAATTTTGTCAGTACATAAATGCCCCATGGGCCAAATATTACAAAAACTTCTTAAGGTAAAAAGACATTGTGCATCCTTTTTGGTGCGATGTAAGTGTTGAGGGTCTCCTCCTCGTGAAGTCGGAGGGTAAGCTCCAAAACCTTCTTCTCACTGGCGTAGAAGCTGGCTTCAAAAGTATCCTCGTTCTTCCTTGAGTTGGATCCAACTCTTCAGCATTTCCTCCCATGATGTTGGCATGTCAGGATGTAGGATGGTGTATGGAACCTCTCCTTCCTTAACAGGCTCTTTGATCAAAGGGAGAATGTGAGGGTAAGGCATCATAAGACTCTGGGCGCGGGTTCATACCCACTTGAGGTAAGGCTCAAGAGGGATGGAGTTCTTGTGCCCCGGTCTCTTGCTATCTACCTTGTTAGGCATCCTCCAAGCTCTGATGAATCTTTGGCGAAGTCCTTGCGCATCGTTGTCGAAGTCAAAAACTAGGTCAGGAATCAGCATGTCATGAGGGCCATCCCTCCGAGCGTATCCAAATTGTCTTAAAGCTAGATAGGGGTTGTAGGTAATGCCTCCCCTAATGCCAAGTAATGGAACATTAGGGAACTCACCACAACGGTCGATGATGATGACATTTTCTCTGGACCGAGAACACCAATGTACATCAGAATGTGTGAGGGTCATCAATCGTTGTGACCACCTTGAACCCTTCTCGTTCTTCAAAATTGATTGTGGAAGGTGAGAAATAAACCACCTTGCTAGGAGAGGATTACAGCACATGAGAACACCTTTTTTCCTCATTGTTCGTGTGTAAAATGAGTGTAGGATGTCCCCAAGTAATGTAGGTATGGGATTCTTTGACATGAAAATCTTGACAGCGTTGACATCTATAAGCTGGTCAGGATTTGGGAACAAGACCAACCCATAAACGAGGAGTACCACAATTTCTTCAAAGGCTTGTAGATCCAAAGAATTCCAACACTCTTGTGCCTTCTCAAACAAGAAATTTTGCCAAGAAGCCTTTGACACCACTTCTAGTTTCCCAATGCCCCTTGATGTCAGATGGTTGCAAGTGTAGTGCTTGAGCAACATCTTCAGGCTTTGGTTCTTTTTCCGTACCGTTGTAGTATAGTTGATTAAGAATAGGAATTCTCAGGAGTTGAGAAAATTCCTCCAAAGTAGGCACCAACTAGTAGTCGGGGAATGTGAAACAGTGGTGAAGGGGGTCAAAGAATTGGAACAACACTTTCACCATGTCTTCTTAAATGCTGGTGTTGACTAGGCTGAGTAGTCTACCATGTCTTTCACTGAAGAGAGAAATTTCTGGAATTCTGGATGTAAGCTCCTTGAGTTGAGGAGGGATTCTCACAAGGTTGACTTGGATCATTTTCCTGCGAAGAGTTTCCATGACCTACAAAATAAGAACAAAGATGAAGATCCAAACCCTTGAAATGGTTAGTGGATGCATATGATGCTTTATGATGTTCATGATGTATGCACAAACACATGTACAAGCAAGTCACACAAAACCCTAGTTTCAGGCTTGCATGAGGTTTCATAGGTAAGTACCCTCTTGAGTGTAGTTGGCTTAAAAACCTGTCCTATAAATAGTAACCGGGTTCTAAGGAGCTCAATATCATTGGATTGTTTTCCATGTTCATCGTTTTGGTTTAGCCACTTAACTAGCGACCAAAATATTCCAAGAAAACAACCCTCAATGAGTGTAGTATCGAGTATCTACCAACTTCGGACTGCACCAAAGCCGATCATCTCACTACCCCTAATAAAAGGCCAAGATGGTCAAGTAAGGTTCTAGGTCATTAGTGCTTAGTGACATCACTCAGCGGCCCCGTATTCTCTTTGATTGACTCAAACGCTATCGGTACTCACAAATATGTCGCACTAATATAGCTATTGCTTCAACCGTGTCGGTATACCCCGCACAGTTTCCACAACGTATTGCTATCTATGAATGTTTCCCCAAATCCGGGTGGAGGATTTCAAGCCCAAACAAGAGAACCAAAATGTAAAGCAAACAACAAGCATGCAAAGAGGGTGATCTAAGCCCTAAGGTTACTCCACTTTTAGAATTTTCCCCAGCAGAGTCGCCAGTTCTGTGATACGGTGGGAGAACTGACTTGAGGTTTTGCGTTTGTGTTCGCAAATGTTTTGGTTTAGCAAGAGTCGCCACCGACTTTTTATTTTATCCTAAGGAAAGGTCAAAAAGCACAGGAAAGACCTTTGAGATGTTTTCTTGGGTTCGGGGAGTAGATTATAGAAAGGGAAGGTATTAGCACCCTTTCTATCCATGGTTATCCATGGGCTCTTAGTTACTTGCTTAGATCACTTGCTTTGGATTTTCAATTGTTTGAAATGGTGCTTTGTGTATGGTTTTGAAAGATGTTTTGAAAAGAGGCCATTGTTGTGGCAACCTTTGTAATGATTCTTGTTTGAATGTATACAAAGATGTTTTTGTCTTTTGAAAAGTTTTCAATGTTTTGAAAGTTTGTTTTGAAGTTGTGTTGTGATGTGTTTTTTTGAAAAATAGCAAGGATGTTTTCTTGCAAGTTTGATCAAGTAACTAAGAGTTGTCTACCCTATTTTACTCAAAGGTCTTTCCTTATGTTTTTAACCCTTTTAACAGTGTTGTTTCACCATTGTATTTGGTGAACAACCTTGTGTTAGGATGTTAACGGGACGGGCGCGGGTCATCGTATAGACCATGAATGCAATAGTGTCAAGTATTTTGGCAATTTTCTTGAGGGACTATGATCATTTGTTTAGGCAACAAGATAGCGTCATCGAGGGACTATGATCATTTTGTTTGTTTTTATTTTTGTTTTGCCAAAGTACTTGACATGCAAACATGGCCCATTTTTTAAGGCAACAAGTGGATGTAACCCTAGGGGTGTGAGTGTGCATTGTGTTTGTTTTTCATGCATGTTTATCTTGAATTAGGTCAAGCTATTTGTTGATTGATTTTTGCATACAAACCCTAAGTCTAAGCATGGCATAATTTGGAAGCTTTTAAATGCGAAAATTTAAATGCTAAGCTATTACAACATGATATAGGGAGGGGGGTACAAGTTTGAATTGAGGGATATTTGACAAGGAAATAAAATCTAAATTATTACAACCATATCGAATATACAAATTAATATTTAAATAAACACAATTAAATAAATATCAAAATGCAATGTATTATGCAAAAAAGATTTTTTTATGTATGTGAAAAAGGTTTTCATGTTTGAAGTATGAACAAAAATAAAAAATAAAAGTCAACTTTTTGATTATGTTTAGGGCAAAACCCTAATTTTTGAATAAATAGCATTTATTTATTAATTATGTAGAAGGTATATTAATTTATACAAAAATAATAAAAAAGAAGTATATTGTAGAAAAAAGTATTTTTGGTGTCAAATATTAAATAAAAAATAAAAGATATTATTTTTGTATTTTTGCCCTAAATATTTAATAAAATATGTATATGTATATATTATATATATTTAATATGCTAAATATGTACAAAAATATAATATTAAATATTTACAAAAAATGTATATTTAGAAAATGTTTTCAAAATGTAAATAAAAAATAATAACTAAAAATAACTATTTTTTGTATTATTTTTAGGGTTTTAAGATGAAAAGGAAATATATTTATTTACATACATATATTTAATAAAGCAAATAAATGCCAAATAAATGTAAAAAAATGTGGAAAAATATTTTTAGTGTTTTTTATGTTTGAGTCAAAAATATAAAATCAGAATCAAAAAAGAAAAATGCAAAAATAACAAATATTTCACATAATGGGCCAGGGGGGTGCAAATGAAAAAAAAGGGGTGCAAAAAGCAAGCTGACTCAGGCCCAGCCCAAGCCAACCTTCTTCAACCTCCAGCACTGTCCAAACGCGCGCTTCCTTGTTCAAAATACAAACTCATGATTCTTTGATTTTTAGCCAAAACTCATAACACAAACAATGTAGAGCATCAAACCACGATTCCAAACATGTAAAAAACTTGTCCTAACTCTAAGAAACCAGGGAGAATTTCTTCACCCCCAATTTCTGACCTAGTTTTTCTTCAATGTTCATGGTTAAAATTCTCACAGCATGCTTAATATAAATGAAAAGTGAACACATGTATGGCTTCAGGGCTATGAGTAGAATACGTTTCATTCACAAACCTAAGATTAATCATGCCTGGATAGAGAGATAGAAGTCCATAGATTACCTGTTTCAGCTTGACTTGAACAGAGCAATGTAGCAACCTTCAATGGAGTTTGAGCTTCTGTTGAGCTTGCCTAAAGTCCAAGGATGCTTCCCAAATGCCTAGCTTGCTTTGAAACCACCGGTATCGTGCTGTAGAAGTTCACCTGCACAGCTTGAAAGTGAAAATGGAAAACGAGGTTAGGGGTGTTACAGCTTGAGTTTAAGGCCTGGAATAGTTTCAGTGGATGGTATGGAATGTGTTTGAACTTCTTTTGGACAAAACGCACGACAGGAATTGGTTATGGAACTCAAGTTCAAGGGGATGCCCTGTTTCTGCAGCAAGAAGGTGTTTTTGTGTATTAGGAGGTATGAGGGGTGGTTGAGTCATGTTTTTGGTCATTTGGGATGTGTGGAAGATGAGTATAAGGTTTACTTAAGCTTGTGTTTACAGGAAATCAAAGTTGTGTATGTTTTGCAAAGTTGCTTGTTTTTGAAGTAAGAGAGTTCAAGTTGCAATGCATGCCTGTACTATCTATACCTCTATGCTGCAACATTTGCTCTTGATAAATGGGATTTGTGTACAAATTTTTGCCTCAAAGATCTGGCTTGTACCTCAAGGATTTGGAACTTGACATAAAGTATCACTTTACAAAAATGGCAATCATGCTTTTTCTAATTAAGGATTAATTTAGCATGTATTGTCCAAGTGAATGAAATAACACCTTAACACAATGGTTAGGCATTAAATTATTGAGTGTGAAGAGGTTTATAGGCCTGCAAGCTAGCATAAACCAAGCTGACTTGAAAATGCAAGTTGTTATGAACATGCCTTGGCCATGAACAAAAGTGTGTTTTGGCCAACTTTGTAAATTCGATTCTCCCTAACCACAAGGGTGTTTGAGAAGTGCTTGGACATTTTGGAAAGCTTGGAATATGTACTATAATCCATATTTGTAATGAAAATTTAAACTCCAAGTGGAACCATGTGAAAAATGGCCAAGAAGTTGGACAAAAATCCTGCCTAGAATAGGGCAAATTTTGTCTAAGTTAAAAGTGTTTTGTACCCTTGTTCCAAAAATAATAACTTGAGATACAAGCTTCCTTTGAGAAAACTTTGTGAATCAAAGTTGTAGATTTTGCAATGGACTACAACTTTCATGTTTCAAGTTTTGTTTGAATCCATTTTCATCTTGGTGAAAAAATGGGACAAAGTTAGGAAAAAATAAAGAAATTTCATAACTTAGAAAAATTCTAAGTTATGAAATTTTTTCATTTTAAAACCCTAATTTGCAATTTTGGGTTTCTTGATGAACAAGTTTCATAATTTGACATGTCTTGATGAAAAAATGAATCTTGGCACTTGATTTTGACCAAAAAGTTAAAGTTTGACTTTTCAGTATACAGTCAAATTTTGATCAGTTGACTGAAAAATTCATCTGTCAATCCTATGCATTTGAGATCTTTTGAACTTGTTGAATGGGTCAAGACAATGCCATTGAGTCCTTGAATCCATATGTGAGCTTGGTTTACCACTGGTTAGGTCAAACAGTCAAAAATTGCCTTTGTGTAGTCAAAACCCTAAAAATGACCATTTTGCCCTTTTGGTGATCTGATCAAATTTCTTGTGGAATTGTGATCCAAACTTGATCAAATGGTTCATATGAGTTCATTATGTTGATGCGGGTAAAAAATCATGAGGTTTGACTGTCAATTGGCCACAGTTGACTTTTTCCCCAATACAGCTGATTTCTAGGTCAACTGTCCAATTGATTGGGCAAGGATATGAATCAAGGCTTGAAACTTGGTATGGATAAACTTGTGAGTCCAATATGAAGCATGAAAGTCATTTTGGACATTTTAGGTCAAAACATCCCTGTGCAAACTCAAACCCTAATTTAGGTCAACAATGCAAGGAGGGGTCTTGAGCAGAGCAAACCCTAACTTGATCTTGAATTCCAAGAGTCTTGTGATGAGAAAATGTTGATGAAATGAGAGAGAAAATTTTGGGGTACAACAGTTGCCCCTGTTCAATCTTCTTGAACCTGAAGAGTTAGATTGGCAAGATTGCCTTTCGCGACTCGAAGGTAAAATAGGATTGGACACTAGAGTGCTCGTAAATTTGCGCTCGTCAAAACAATAGGTGTGGAAATGGGCTTAAAGATGCCATTTGGAGATGGTAGAATCTTGCTGGAGATGGGCTTAAAGATTCCATCCAAGAGTCTTTGTTGAATTGTAATGTTGTAGGTCAGAAGAATGAGGATCAAAATTGTATCCGTGTCTGGAATGCATTTGAGCTGTATCTGGAGACTGAGTTTGTATGAGAAAAAGAATGGCCTCCGTGTCTGGGGCGTATCTGAGTTGTGACTGCGTTTGAATGTAGAATGAATATCAGAATGACTGCCGTGTCTGGAGTGTATCTGTATTGTATCTGGGTAATAGAGAAATATCTGTGTATGGAGCAACTGTGTGCTGGGGATAAATTCTGAATGAGTGACAGAATGGCAACCGTGTCTGGAGCGTATCTGGACTGTATCTGAAGTTGAGATTTATATGAGTAGCAGAATGACTTCCGTGTCTGGAGTGTATCTGAAACTGTAACTAAAGTTGAGATCTGTATGAGTGGCAGAATGACTTCCGTGTCTGGAGTGTATCTGAAACTGTAACTGGGATCTGAGTAAATGAAAGAATGACTTCCGTGGCGAATGCACTGGGGAGAATCAAACTGCTGATGTAAGGGTCATAATGGTATCCGTGTTTGGAATGCATTGGACCTTGAGGTTGATAAATGAATCTGAATGAGAGATAGAATAGCTTCCGTGTTTGGAGCGTATCTAGTCTGTATCTGATTGTTGTAGTCTGAATGAGTAGTAGAATAACTGTTGTGTCTGGGGTGTATCTGTATTGTATTTGACTTGAAATTCTGAATGAGTAATAGAATGACCGTCGTGTCTGGGGTGTATCCATACTGTATCTAAATAATTGTTAACGAATAGCCTTTTAATCTTATCCTGAAAAGGATGAAATGTTAGCTAAAACACAAAAGTTAGTTGCATGATATGTATGATGCAATGAATTGCGTTTCATCAATGTTTATGATATATGAATGCAATGATTATGCATGTAAGCTGGATAGCCGTCTTGCTGAGTAAGATAAATCCTGGACTGCTACCGGGGATTGAAAGTCCTTTAATTGTTGTCGGGGAAAATAAATCCATGACCGAAGCTGGGGATTCCAAGGGTCTTTGATTACTGGAGATGAGAAATATTTGATGACCGTTGACTGCTTGGGGACCAAGATCTTCAACTGTTGAGGGATCTTAGGATCACTGCCGGGGATTGAAAATCCTTGGTGACCTGTGGGGAATAAGAGTTCTGACGATCTCTACTGGGGAATTCAGAACCTGGGAGGCTCATGCTGGAGAAGTGAGACTGAGAATCTTCAATCTGATGGGAAGTAACTCTGTGGGGAGAATGTTCACTAATCTGGTTCCCCTGGGGGTCGATAGTTTGAAGTTTTAGCTCCTCTGGGGATTAATAGTTTTGGTTCCACTGGGGATCTTGAAACTTAACTCTGAGGGGAATTAAGTTCTGGAAGGCTCTCTTAGCTGGGGAAATTAGCTTTGAGAAAGCTTTTGTTCTGCTGGGGATCCTGAAGTTTAACTCTGTTTGGGGAATGATATTCCGAACTTTAACTCAGTTGAGGAACTTGGAGTTTTATTCCGCTGGGGATTTCTTCTGAAAGGGCATCAAGATATCTATTTGTACCTTCAACCTATCAGCAATCATCTTTTCTTGATTTGTAAGAAAATGATTATGTTCAAATGCATATGCCTATTTAACAAAACATTGGACGTTTCTTAAATAAAACATAAGTGTAAAAAGCAAAAGGAAGACAAAGCAAATTTCTGTACTTGGAAAAGTATTTGTATTAACTTTTTATGAGTATCTTCGTACAAAGGAGATAGACATACTAGTAAGAGAATGTTGTCGTAAACATTTAAAAAATTTATACAAAAGAAAGATGGCTATTTGTAACAATTCCATGGGATTCCCATTCTGTTATAGCCTTCACAACTCTGAATATCTTGTCCATTCACTGCTTCGTCCGCCGATGATTGGATTGATCAGAAGCTCGGAGCTTGTTGATGAAGAGATTGTTCTTTAAAGTGATCCGACGAGACATAGTCATACGCTTTAATTCCCTAACTTTTGCCTGAATCGCCCTTTCGGGTTTTCGATCCACCGGGAAACCCTTTTTTGCCCAAGCTGCCCTTTCGGGTTTTCAACTTGCCGGGTGTACATATTTTTTTGTTTTATCCCTAATTTTTGCCTGAACCATCCTTTCGGGTTTTCGGTTCACCGGGATTCCCATTTTTGCCCAAGTCGCCCTTTCGGGTTTTCGACTTGTCGGGTTGTTTCATGCGTAGTATCTTTTGACTATGTCTGCGTTCGCAGGGTGTGGCAAATCGTCGCCGTCCATGGTGGTCAGAATCATTGCACCACCAGAAAAGATGCTCTTGATCACAAACGGTCCTTCGTAAGTAGGAGTCCATTTGCCCCTGGGATCACTTTGCGGCAAGATGATCCGCTTGATTACAAGATCTCCGACTTGATATACCTGACGTCTAACTTTCTTGTTGAAAGCCTTGATCATCCGTTTTTGGTACGTCTGACCATGGCAAACAGCGGTGAGTCGCTTCTCGTCGATCAAATTGAGTTGATCAAGTCGGGTCTGAATCCAATCGTTTTCATTCAAACCAGAGTCCTTCATAATCCTTAAAGAAGGAATCTGAACTTCCATAGGTAGGACAGCTTCCATGCCATATACCAAAGAGAATGGGGTTGCCCCTGTTGAAGTACGTGTCGTGGTACGATATCCATGTAGAGCAAACGGTAACATCTCATGCCAGTCCTTGTAGGTAACTTTCATTTTCTGAATGGTCTTCTTGATGTTTTTGTTCGCAGCTTCAACAGCACCGTTCATCTTCAGCCGATAGGGAGATGAATTGTGATGATAAATCTTGAACTGTTCGCATAGAGCGGTGATCATGGTATTATTCAGATTTGTACCGTTGTCTGTGATGATCCTGTCGGGGACACCATACCGGCATATGAGGTTCTGCTTGATGAAGCGGGCAACCACATTTTTTGTAACAGAGGCAAAGGAAGCTGCTTCGACCCACTTGGTGAAATAGTCAATAGCGACCAAGATGAAGCGATGTCCGTTGAACGCTGTGGGCTTGATCTCTCCGATCATGTCAATGCCCCACATTGCGAATGGCTAAGGAGCTGTCAGAACGTTGAGAGGAACCGGAGGAATATGTACTTTGTCGGCATAGACTTGGCATTTGTGGCAAGTACGGGAATATTGATGACAATCAGCTTCCATGGTAGACCAGTAGTAGCCTACCCTTAGAATCTTTTTAGCCATCGTATGTATGCTCAAGTGGGTCTGCAAGCTAGCATAAACCAAGCTGACTTGAAAATGCAAGTTGTTATGAACATGCCTTGGCCATGAACAAAAGTGTGTTTTGGCCAACTTTGTGAATTCGATTCTCCCTAACCACAAGGGTGTTTGAGAAGTTCTTTGACATTTTGGAAAGCTTGGAATATGTACTACAATCCATCTTTGTAATGCAAATTTAAACTACAAGTGGAACCATGTGAAAAATGGCCAAGAAGTTGGACAAAAATCCTGCCTAGAATAGGGCAAATTTTGTCTAAGTTAAAAGTGTTTTGTACCCTTGTTCCAAAAATCATAACTTGAGATACAAGCTTCCTTTGAGAAAACTTTGTGAATAAAAGTTGTAGATTTTGCAATGGAATACAACTTTCATGTTTCAAGTTTTGTTTGAATCTATTTTCATCTTGGTGAAAAAATGGGACAAAGTTAGGAAAAAATAAAGAAATTTCATAACTTAGAAAAATTCTAAGTTATGAAATTTTTTCATTTTAAAACCCTAATTTGCAATTTTGGGTTTCTTGATGAACAAGTTTCATAATTTGACATATCTTGATGAAAAATGAATCTTGGCACTTGATTTTGACCAAAAAGTCAAAGTTTGACTTTTCAGTATACAGTCAAATTTTGATCAGTTGACTGAAACATTCATCTGTCAATCCTATGCATTTGAGATCTTTTGAACTTGTTGAATGGGTCAAGATAATGCCATTGAGTCCTTGAGTCCATATGTGAGCTTGGTTTGCCACTGGTTAGGTCAAACAGTCAAAAATTGCCTCTGTGCAGTCAAAACCCTAAAAATGACCATTTTGCCCTTTTGGTGATCTGATCAAATTTCTTGTGGAATTGTTATCCAAACTTGATAAAATGGTTCATATGAGTTCATTATGTTGATGTGGGTTAAAAATCATTAGGTTTGACTGTCAATTGGCCACAGTTGACTTTTTCCCCAATACAGCTGATTTCTAGGTCAACTGTCCAATTGATTGGGCAAGGATATGAATCAAGGCTTGAAACTTGGTATGGATAAACTTGTGAGTCCAATATGAAGCATGAAAGTCATTTTGGACATTTTAGGTCAAAACATCCATGTGCAAACTCAAACCCTAATTTGGGTCAATAGTGCAATGAGGGGTCTTGAGCAGAGCAAACCTTAACTTGATCTTGAATTCCAAGAGTCTTGTGATGAGAAAATGTTGATGAAATGAGAGGGCAAATTTTGGGGTACAACAACTGCCCTTTAGGGTTTTCGATCCACTGGGAAACCCTTTTTTGCCCAAGTCGCCCTTTCGGGTTTTCAACTTGCCGGGTGTACAGATTTTTTTTTTATCCCTAATTTTTTCCTGAACCGCCCTTTCGGGTTTTCGATTCACCGGGATGCCCTTTTTTTGCCCAAGTCTCCATTTCGGGTTTTCAACTTGTCGGGTCGTTTTATGCGTAGTATCTTTTGACTATGTCTGTGTTCGCAGGGTGCGGCAAGTCGTCGTCGTCCATGGTGGTCAGAATCATTGCCCCGCCAGAAAAGATGCTTTTGATCACAAATGATCCTTCGTAAGTAGGAGTCCACTTGACCCTGGGATCACTTTGCGGCAAGATGATCCGCTTGATTACAAGATCTCCGTTATGATATACCTGACGCCTGACTTTCTTGTTGAAAGCCTTGATCATGCGTTTTTGATACGTCTGACCATGATAAACAACAGTAAGTCACTTCTCATCGATCAAATTATGTTGATCAAGCCGGGTCTGAATCCAATCGTCTTCACTCAAACTAGCGTCCTTCATAATCCTCAGAGAAGGAATCTGAACTTCCATAGGTAGAACAGCTTCCATGCCATACACCAAAGAAAATGGGGTTGCCCCTATTGAAGTACGTGTTGTGGTACGATATCCATGCAGAGCAAACGGTAACATCTCATGCCAGTCCTTGTAGGTGACTGTCATCTTTTGAATGATCTTCTTCATATTTTTGTTCGCGGCTTCAACAACACCGTTCATCTTCGGCCGATAGGGAGATGAATTATGATGATAAATCTTGAACTGTTCGCATAGATCGGTGATCATAGTGTTGTTCAAATTTGTACTGTTGTCTGTGATGATCCTGTCGGGCACACCATATCGGCATATGAGGTTCTGCTTGATGAAGCGGGCATCCACATTCTTTGTAACTAAGGCATAGGAAGCTGCCTCGACCCACTTGGTAAAATAGTCAATAGCCACCAGGATGAAACGGTGTCCATTGGATGTCGTAGGCTTGATCTCTCCAATCATGTCAATGCCCCACATTGCGAATGGCCAAAGAGCTGTCAGAATGTTGAGAGGAACAGGAGGAATATGTACCTTGTCGGCGTAGACTTGGCATTTGTGGCAGGTACGGGAATGTTGATGACAATCAGCTTCCATGGTAGACCAGTAGTAGCCTGCCCTCAGAATCTTCTTAGCCATCATATGTCCGCTCAAGTGGGTGCCAAATGTGCCACTGTGTATCTCGGTCATGATCAACTCTGCTTCAGGTTTGTCCATGCAACGAATTAAAACACAAGCATGGCTACGCTTATAAAGGATACCATTACTTAGGAAGAATTTGGCAGCAAATCTCCTTAAGAATTTTTGTCGTTGACTGAAGCTCCTTCAGGATATTCTCTAGTCTGGAGATACCTTTTGATTTCATGAAACCAGGGTTGTTCCACTACTTCTTCGGTATTAATCTCATGACAGTGTGCAGGTTCGTCCATTCGCTCGATGGTAATTTGGGGAGCCTCGTTATCCCAGTTGAGTTTAAACATGGAGGACATTGTAGCCAGAGCATTCGCTAACTGATATTCTTCTCGCAGGAAGTGCTCGAAAGTAATCTGCTCGAAATGTGGCAACAACGTCAAGACATGTTCCTTGTATGGGATAAGATTAGGATGCTTGGTGTCCCACTCTCCTTTGACTTGACTGATAACCAAAGCCGAGTCCCCAAATACGACCAAAGATTTGATTCCCAAGTCTATAGCAGCCTTAAGACCAAAGATGCAAGCTTCATATTCAGCCATGTTGTTGGTACAGCTGAAGCAAAGTCGGGCAGTGAAGGGTGTATGGCAACCTTCCGGAGAAATGAGTTCCGCACTGATACCGTTGCCAAGTGCATTTGAAGCACCATCAAAGTACAGGGTCCATCGGGATCCTTGTTCAGGTCCGTCATACGGTCTGTTACCTTTGATGTTGTCCAATGTCATGATGTCCTCGTCAGGGAAGTCGAATCTCATAGATTGATAATCTTCGACGACTTGATGAGCTAGATGGTCAGCTAGTACACTCCCCTTTATAGCTTTTTGGTTAGTATACTGGATATCATACTCAGTCAGGATCATTTGCCATCTAGCGATTCTTCCAGATAAAGCAGGCTTCTCGAAGATGTACTTAATCGGATCCATTTTAGAAATCAACAAAGTGGTGTGATTCAACATATACTGCCTTAGCCGACGAGCATCCCATATCAAAGCGCAGCAAGTTTTCTCAAGCAGTGAGTAGCGAGTCTCACAGTCGGTAAAATTTTTGCTAAGGTAATAAATGGCATGCTCTTTTCGGCCATACTCGTCATGTTGGCCCAGCACGCACCCCATTGAGTTATCCAAAACAGTCAGATACATGATTAACGGCCTTCCTTCAACGGGTGGCATCAGAATAGGAGGTTCCAGCAAATACTCCTTGATCTTATCAAAAGAAACTTGACAATCATTGTTCCATTCAACTACCTGATCTTTCTTCAACAGTTTGAAAATTGGTTCACAGGTAGATGTCAGGTGAGAGATGAACCTCGCAATATAGTTCAAGCGTCCCAAGAATCCTCTAACCTCCTTTTCTGTACAGGGGCAAGCATTTCTTGTATAGCCTTTACTTTAGCTGGATCAACCTCAATGCCCTTGTTGCTGACAATAAATCCCAAAAGTTTACCAGACCTAACTCCAAAAGTGCACTTGCTTGGGTTCAGTCTGAGCTTATACTCCTTCAACCTGGCAAACAGCTTTTGCAAATGATTAAGGTGTTCTTCTTCTGTCTGTGATCGAGCTATCATGTCGTCTACGTAAAGTTCAATCTCATGATGTATCATATCATGAAACAAAGCTACCATGGCGCGTTGATAGGTTGCCCCTGCATTCTTCAGTCCGAATGGCATCACTTTGTAGCAGAAGGTACCCCATTGCGTGACAAAAGTAGTTTTCTCCATGTCCTCGGGGGCCATTTTGATCTGGTTGTATCCCGAGAATCCATCCATGAAGGAAAAAACCTTGTGTTGAGCTGTGTTGTCAACCAAGATGTCGATATGTGGTAGTGGATAATCGTCTTTAGGGCTAGCCCTGTTTAAATCCCGATAGTCCACACACATTCTGACTTTGCCGTCCTTCTTAGGTACGGGCACAATGTTAGCAACCCATTGTGGATAGGAAGTAACAGCCAGAAAGCCAGCGTTGACTTTATTCATTACCTCAGCCTTAATCTTCTCAGACATGTCAGGCCTCATTCGGCGGACCTTTTGCTTGATCGGTGGACAGTCCTCTCTTGTAGGGAGACGGTGAACCACGATATATGTGTCTAACCCTGGCATGTCTTCATAAGACCAGGCGAAGATTTCAACATATTCGTTCAACAACTACACTAAGCGCTCCTTGACACTTGGTTCCAGGTTGGCACCCGCTTTTACTTCTTTCATGTCTTCCTCTGTCCCCAAGTTGATGGTTTCTAGCAACTCTTCATGAGGCAGAATGGCCATCTCTTCTTGTTGTAGAAGTCTGGCTAATTCTCCCGGCACTTCACAGTCTTCGTCAACTTCGTACTCAGCATGATTGAACAAATCTTCAGAGTTATCGAAGGCTAAAGCAGAATAGCCACCCATGGAATCTAGAGTGGATGGATACCTGCATTTGTGAGTGTGGGTGTGTGTAAGGGATAGCCATCCTTAAACAAACAAAAATGCAAAAGGAAAGAAAAATGAACACAACAGTTTATAGATGAAAAATGTCCAATGATTCATTAAAACATGGCATATGATTATGAAGAAAATCAAGCCCTTACAAATGGACCTACATGCCCCGGGCAAGGCATGAGGTGAAAATAGTGTGCAAATTGTTTAGTTATTACAGACCATAAATGGGAAATTGTTCAAAGATAAAATTACTGGTTGATAAAGGTGATGGGAACAAAATCCTTTGCTTCCCAGTTGCTTAAACCCCCTTCGACGGTCGGAAAGATCCAATCTTCAAAGTGGCTCTCTTCATCTTCATCTTCTACAGCATTGATTCCATGGTGAGAGATCTTGACAGGTGGTTCTCCAGTCTTGGAGCGACGCATAGCCTTTTGTCCTGCAGCAGTAAACCCTAACCCAAACTTGTCTATCTTATGGGGAAAATCAGGCAATTGCCCCCACACTGTACTCTTCCCCTCTTTAACCACAGCCTCTGCGTCCTTGAGAGATGCCATCCTAGATACATGCTTGGGAACGATAGGCACCTCAACCATTGTCTTCGCAACTGCTACCTCAGGAGAAACTTCCTCAAAATGTTGGAAAGGCGTTTTGATGAACTTGCCATCCAACTCCACATAGCGGAAGGAATTGAGATGACTTATCATGTACTCTTCCTTGCCGTGCACTGTTATAATCTTACCCTTAACAGGATATTTCAGCATTTGGTGCAAAGAGGAGGTAACTGCCCCGGCATAATGGATCCACGGTCTCCCTAACAAACACGAGTATGACAGATGGATGTCCATCACGTAAAAGGTGGAGTTGAAAACTTCTGTGCCTACTTTGATGGGAATATCAACCTCTCCATGAACCATTCTTTTGGAACCATCAAAATCCCTAACAACGATGTTACTAGGTTTGAGGGTCAATCCTTAGTAGTCCAAACGGTTTAAGGCTTTCTTCGGAAGCACATTCAAGGAAGAACCAGTATCAACTAAGACATGGGCGAGGGTGGTTCCCCTGCATTCAACTGAGACATGTAGCGCGTCGTTGTGTTTCCTTCCCTTGGGAGTCAAGTCAGCATCGGAAAAGCCAAGGCCATTATCAGTAGTAAGACTGGCCACACACTCCTGAAACTGGTCAGCCAAAGTCTCTTGGGGTACATGTGCCGCCTTCAAGAATTTGATTAGGGCCTTAGCATGGGCCTCAGAGCAGAGTAGAAGAGCCAACATTGAAATTTTAGAAGGGGTCTGCCCTAGCTGTTCCATAACGTCGTAGTCACTTTTTCTGATTATTTTCAAGATTTCATCCATTTCTTTCTGAGTGGTTTCGGGGATAACCACAGCATGAGCCTTCGTCTTGACATGCACTCCTAGTATCCCCTTACCCTTATTGGTAGTATCAACAGATGGTCTTTCTTCAGGAGTATCCAATTCTTCAATCATCGGGCTTTGCACAGATGGTCCAACAGGTACAGAAGCTTTCAAAGGTCCGAAAACTTCTCGAGGGGGAGCAATCTCCGTAGAAAAGATCTGGCCACTGCGGGTTATCTTGCTTGTACCCACAATGTTCCCTATATCAGGGTTTTCTTCTTCAGAATTCTCTTGGACTGCCTCAATTTGTTTGATACCATGATAGAAGATTTCTCCTCCATAGTTCCATGGTATCGTTTTGCTTGATTGGTATGGGACAGGTCTCGGCATGGTGATCTTTAATGGTACACATTTAGAGTTGGGTGTAATCTTGACAGGCCTTTTGCAAGCCTTGGAAGGATTATCGGAAATGGTTATGATTGCAATATCGTTGGTTGAAGTAGCAAAAGTAGCGGGAGTAACAGGATTGAAGGTATCAACAGGGGTTTTCTGGAAAAGTATCTCTTGGATATCCATCAGGCGTTGGACACCTGACTTCAACATTGGGCAATCACCTCGTATGTTCAAACAAAAATAGCAGTCTTTACCACAACCAGGAAAGATCCCGGCTCTCATCAAATTCTCTTTAATCACAAGTAACAGCGTCAACAGGTCAACAACATCAGTAACATGAAGGTCCTCTATAATGGCATGAAAATTATGGTCGTACTTGGGCATCAGAGTAGATATCACATTGGGCTTCTCAGAAGCATCAAATTCTATTTCCTTAGCATCAATCAGGTCCTGGATTTTGAACTTAAGCGCCCAGCAACTATTGGTATTGTGCCCAACACTGTCAGAATGGTAGGCACACTTGGCATTGGGATGGTAGGACGGAGAGGAGGTGTTAGGGCTCTTTGGAGCTTCCTTTAAACTAACAAGATTCAGCTTCAACAAATGGTGGAGTATTTGAGCTGGCGTCATGTTGATGCGGGTGAACTGCCGTTGTGGCCTTTCTACCCGTTGTTGATTAGGTCTCGACTGATTGTTACGAGGTTGATCATTTGACGAGTTTTGAATCATCACAGCCCCTACAGTTGGTCGGCGCTCGGTTCTTCCCTGACCCTTCTAAGAATACACAACAGATGCTTCCTTCTTAGCTGGGAAGGGTTTCTTAACTGATGTGGATGCGGAAGCATCCTTCTGAATCTTTCCACTCTTAATACCGGCCTCGACCCTTTCGCTGGTCAAAATTAGTTCAGTAAATCCCGCGGAAGAACTCCCGATTAGATGATTGAAGAAGGGGCCAGACAGGGTCCCCAGAAACATATCAACTAACTCCCTATATGACAATGGTGGCTGCACCCTTCCAGCCAGATCACGCCACTTCTGGGCGTACTCTTTAAACCCTTCATTGGAAGCCATCCCCATACTTTGTAACTGAGTACGAGTGGGCGCTAAATCAGCATTGTATTGATATTAACGATAAAAAGCGGCAGCTAAGTCTTCCCAATTGTGAATCTCCGATCTCTCGAGTTGATAGAACCAATCTAGTTGCGTTCCAGCCAAACTGTCTTGGAAGAAATGTACCCAGAGGTCCTTATCGGATGAGTGGGGTTGGATCTTTCTGACATACGACCTCAGGTGCATCTTTGGGCAAGACAGATCGTCGTATTTAGCAAATGTCGGTACCTTGAACTTGGGAGGGATAACAATCCCAGCTACCATCCATAGTTCTTCAAAATCCAAACTGGGGACCCTCTGCAACTCCATGGCTGCCAGTCTATCCTCAAGATTCTTATATTTATCATCCGCTGGAGGATATTATTGTTCGGAGTAGTCTTCGTCTTCTTCCTCTTCCTCCTCTTCAACCTCAGATTCAGAAGGTACAGCAGTCCCTTTCCCTTTACCGGCCCCTTCGTCAGACGTTGAGGGGAACTCAAGAACCTTCCTATCATTGCTCTCAAACCTTCTTCCAAAAGTGGCTACTCCAGGTCTCTTTTTCTTTTTCTCTTTATTCTTCTCCAACAGAGCTTTGAGGTCCTCTTGACCCTTTGCCAAGGTCATGAGGAGTTGTTGGAATTGTGAATTTTGTGCCTGCAGATCCTTTACCGTCTGCTCCAAATCCATCTTGCTGAAATAAACAGCAGAAAGATAAGGAAACCTGGTGTGAAGACTTGTTTATGCATATGATGAATGGTATGTTATTCATGTAATGCATTCAAGGATTCAGAAATTCAAATTTGTTGCAAACAAAAAGGAACACACGTCATATTAAGAAGAAATTGTTAGTACATAAGTGCCCCATGGGCAAAATATTACAAAATTCTTAATGTAAAAAGACATTGCGCATCATCTTTGGTGCGATGTAAGTGTTGAGAGTTTCCTCCTCATGAAGTCGGCGGGTAAGCTCCAAAACCTTCTTCCCACTGGCATAGAAGTTGGCTTCAAAGGTATTTTGTTCTTCCTTGAGTTGGATCCAACTCTTTTGCATTTCTTCCCATGATGTTGGCATGTCAGGATGTAGGATGGTGTATGGAACCTCTCCTTCCGTAACAGGCTCTTTGATCACGGGGAGAATGTGAGGGTATGGCATCATAAGATTCTGGGCGCGGGTTCGTACCCACTTGAGATAAGGCTCAAGGGGGATGGAATTCTTGTGCCCCAGTGTCTTACTATCCACTTTGTTGGGCATCCTCCAAGCTCTGATGAACCTTTGTCGAAGTCCTTGCGCATCGTTGTCGAAGTCAAAAACTAGGTCAGGAATCAGCATGTCATGAGGGCCATCCCTCCGAGCATATCCAAACTGTCTTAGAGTTAAACAGGGGTTGTAGGTAATGCCTCCCCTAATGCCAAGTAGTGGGACATTAGGAAATTCCCCACAATGATCAATGATGATGACATTTTCTCTGGACCGAGAACACCAATGTACATCAGAATGTGTGAGGGTCATCAATCGTTGTGACCACCTCAAACCCTGCTCATTCTTCAAAACTGATTGTGGAAGGTGAGAAATAAACCATCTTGCTAGGAGAGGAGTATAGCACATGAGAACACCTCTTTTCCTCATTGTTCATGTGTAAAATGAGTGTAGGATGTCCCCAAGTAATGTAGGTATAGGATTCCTAGATATGAAAATCTTGATAGCATTCACATCTATAAGTTGGTCAGGGTTTGGGAACAAGATCAACCCATAGATAAGGAGTGCCACGATCTCTTCAAAGGCTTGTAGATCAAGAGAATTCCAGCAGTCTTGGGCCTTCTCAAACAGAAACTTTGCCAAGAAACCCTTGACACCACTTTTGGTTTCCCAATGTCCCATGATGTCAGCTGGCTGCAAATGTAATGCTTGAGCAACATCTTCAGGCTTTGGTTCTTTTTCCGTACCGTTGTAGGATAGTTGATTAAGAATAGGAATTCTCAGGAGTTGAGAAAATTCCTCCAAAGTGGGTACTAACTGGTAATCAGGGAATGTGAAATAGTGGTGTAGGGGGTCAAAGAACTGGAAGAGGACTTTCACCATGTCTTCTTCAATGTTGGTGTTGACCAAGTTGATAAGTCTACCATGTCTTTCACTGAAGAGAGAATTCTCTGGAATCCCGGAAGTAAGCTCCTTGAGTTGAGGAGGAATTCTCACAAGGTTTATTTGAATTGTTTTCCTGCGAAGAGATTCCATGACCTACAAAACAAGAACAAAGATGAAGATCCAAACCCTTGAAATGGTTAGTGGATGCATATGATGTTCATGATGTATGCACAAACACATGTACAGGCAAGTCACACAAAACCCTAGTTCCAGGCTTGTATGAGGTTTCATAGGTAAGTACCCTCTTGAGTTTAGTTGGCCCAAAACTTGTCCTATAAATAGTAATCGGGTTCTAAGGAGCTCAATATCACTGGGTTGTTTTCTATGTTCATTGTTTTGGTTTAGCCACTTAACTAGCGACCAAAATATTCCAAGAAAACAACCCTCAATGAGTGTAGTATCGAGTATCTACCAACTTCGGACTGCACCAAAGCCGGTCATCTCACTACCCCTAATAACAGGCCAAGATGGTCAAGTAAGGTTCTAAGAGTTCATTAGTGCTTCATGACATCACTCAGCGGTCCCGTATTCTCTTTGATTGACTCAAAGGCTACTGGTACTCACAAATATGTCGCACTAATATAGCTATTGCTTCAACCATGTCGGTATACTCCGCACAGTTTCCACAATGTATTTCTATTTACCTATGAATGTTTCCCAAATCCGGGTGGAGGATTTCAAGCCCAAACAAGAGAACCAAATGTAAAGCAATCAAAGCAAACAATAATCATGCAAAGGGTGATCTAAGCCCTAAGGTTACTCCACTTTTAAAGAAATCCCCAGCAGAGTCACCAGTTCTGTGATACGGTGGGAGAACTGACTTGAGGTTTTGCGTTTGTGTTCGCAAATGTTTCGGTTTAGCAAGAGTCGCCACCGACTTTTTATTTTATCCAAAGAAAAGGTCAAAAAGCACAGGAAATACCTTTGAGATGTTTTCTTGGGTTCGTGGAGTAGATTATAAAAAGGGAAGGTATTAGCACCCTTTCTATCCATGGTTATCCATGGGCTCTTAGTTACTTGCTTAGATCACATGCCTTTGCTTTTCAATTGTTTGAAATGGTGCTTTGTGTGTGTGGTTTTTAAAATGCTTTGGAAAAGATGCCTTGTATAGGCAACCTTTGTAATGATTCTTGTTTGAATATATACAAAGGTGTATGTCTTTTTTGAAAAGATATTTCAATGTTTTGAAAGTTGTTTTGAAATTGTTTTGAAGTTGTTTTGAAGTTGTGTTGTGAAGTGTGTTTGAAAATGGCAAGGATGTTTTTGCAAGCTTTGATCAAGTAAGTAAGAGTCATCTACCCTATTTTACTCAAAGATCTTTCTTATGTTTTTAACCCTTTTAACAGTGTTGTTTCACCATTGTATTTGGTGAACAACTTTGCGTTAGGATGTTAAACGAGACAGGCGCGGGTCATCGTATAGACCATGATAGCAATAGTGTTAAGTATTTTTGGCAATTTTCTTGAGGGACTTGATCATTTTGTTTAGGCAACTCAGATAGCGTCATCGAGGGACTATGATCTTTTGTTTTGTTTTTGTTTTGCCAAAGTACTTGACATGCATACCATGGCCCATTTTTGAAGGCAACAAGTGGATTTTAACCCTAGGGGTGCAAGTGTGCATTGTGTTTATTTTCATGCATTGTTATCTTGGATTAGGTCAAACTAATTGTTGATTTTATTTTGCATACAAACCCTAGGTCTAATAATGACATAATTGAAAGCTTAAAGGTGCGAGAATTTAAATTCTACACTATTACAACATGATATAGGGAGGGGGTAAAATTAAATCCTAAATTATTACAACCATATTGAATGGGTAAGGCATAATATTTAAATGTACAATATTTAAATAAATGCAATAAATAAATATTAAATAAAATGTATTATGAAAAAAATGTTTTTTATGTATGCAAAAGTATTTTTAATGTGAAATGTAAATAAATAAAAAGTCAATTTCAATTATTTTATTTTTTAGGGCAAAAACCCTAATTTCTTAAATAAATAGTATTATTTATTATTTATATACAATAATGTATCAATTTGTACAAAAATATAAGTATATTGAAAAAAAAATGGTATTTTTAGTATAAAATATTAATAAAAAATAAAAATGTATTATTTTGTGTTTTTTGCCCTAATTAGTTAATAAAATATGTATATATATATATATGTATTAAATATATTAAATATATTAAGTGTGTATAAAAATAAAATTAATTTTTTACAAAAAGGTATATATTTCAAGAAAATATTTTCAAATGTATAAAAAATAATAAATAAAAAATAAAAGTGTTTTTTACATTGTTTTTAAATTTAAACAAAATGAATATAAAATATTTAGTGTATTAATACTAGAAATAATTAAAATAAATACCAAATAAATACAAAAATTTATGAAAATATTTTTTAAGTATTTTTTATATTAGAAAATAAAATATCAAAATCAGAAATGAAATAAAAATGCAAAAATGACAAATGTACAAGAAATGGGCCAGGGGGTGTAAAAAGAAAAGAGGGGGTGCCAAAAGTAAGCCTGTACAGGCCCAACCCAAACACAACTTCATCTTCTTCCTCTAGACAGAACGCGCGCGTGCCATGTACAAAATGCTATCTCCTGATTCCTTGCTTTTTTGACAAAACTCATAACATGAAACTTGTAGAGCATCAAACAACGAATTTAACCATATAAAAAACTTAAGCTAACTCTCAAAGACCATAGAGAATTTCTCTGGCCCTAATTCTTAACCTAGTTTTTTCAGAAAGTTCATGAACAAAATTCTCCTAACACGATTAATATAAATGAAAACTAAGAACATGTATGGTTTCAGGGCTATGAATACAACATCTTTCATTCACAAACCTAAGTCTAACTATTCCTAAATAGAGAGATAGGAGTTCATGAAATACCTGTTTTACTTGACTTCGAGCTGGACAATGAAGCAACTTCCAAGGGTTCTTGAGGTTCTTTTGAACTTGCCTGATGTCCAATGAAGTTTTCCCAATGCTTAGTTTATTTTGAAGTAGCCTGAATCGTGCTACAAAACTCAACCTGCAAAGCTTTGAAACAAAAATGGCAATGTGTGTTAATGGTGTTACAACTAGCAATGGAGGTCTGGAATAGTTCAGGTGAGTTGAATGGAAGGTATTGGAACAATTTTGAGGCAAAACACACGAGGGAAAATGGAGATGGAGGTGGTTCTACAGGGCTTGCCCTGTTTTGCAGAAAAGTGGTAATTTTGTGTACAAGGAGGTTTGAGTGGTGAAGAGCTCGTGTTTATGACTCAAAGGGTTGTGTGAAATCTGTTTGCAATGTTTGTGTAAGCTGACTATGGATGGTTTTTGAGTTGGGAAGATTTTGGACAAATTTCTTCTTCTTGAAGCAAGAGTGTCTAACTTGTCAATACAGGCTTGTAATCCCTATCTTGTATGCTGCATCCTTTGCCCTTGATACTTGAAATTTGTGGATTTGATCTTGCCTCAGAGATATGGCCCCATGCCTCAAAGATCTTGGTTTGACATAAAGTGTAACTTTTCAAAAATGGCAATATACCTTTTTCCAAATAGGGATTAGTTTTGTGTGCAATGTCCAAATGGCCAAGATAATGCATTAGCTCAGTGGATTTGCATTCAATTAAGGAGTGTAAAATGGTTTATAGGCCTGCAAGCTAGTACAAAGCATGCTGATTTGAAAATGCAAGTTGTATGAACATGTATTGGCCATGGATCAAAGTGAGTTTTTGCCAACTTCAAGCATTCGATTCTCCCTAACCACAAAGGTGTTTGAGGAGTTCTTGGATAATTTGGAAAGCTTGCAACGTGTACTACAATCCATATTTGAAATTCAACTTGAAACTCCAAGTGGAACTATGTGAAAAATGGCCAAGAAGATGGGTCAAAATCCTGCCTAAACTAGGGCAAAATTTTCTAAGTTAAAAGTTTTAGGTACCCTTGTTTCAAAAATCATAACTTGAGATACAAGATTCTTTTGAGAAAACTTTGTGAATAAAAGTTGTATACTTTGTGATGGACTACAACTTTCATGTTTCAAGTTTTATTTGAATACATTTGCATCTTGGTTAAAAAATGGGACAAAGTTAGGAAAAAATAAAGAAATTTCATAACTTAGAAAATTTCTAAGTTATGAAATTTTTCCATTTTAAACCCTAATTTGAATTTTTGGGTTTCTTGATGAACAAGTTTCATAAATTGACATGTCTTGATGAAAAATGACTCTTGGCACTTGATTTTGACCAAAAAGTCAAAGTTTGACTTTTCAGTATATAGTCAAATTTTGATCAGTTGACTGAAAAATTCATCTGTCAAACCTATGCATTTGAGATCTTTTGAACTTGTTGAACGGATCGAGATAATGTCATTGAGTCCTTGAGTCCATGGTTGAGCTTGATTTGCCATTGGTTAGGTCAAACAGTCAAAAATTGCCTTTGTACAATCAAAACCCTAAAAATGACCATTTTGCCCTTTTGATGATCTGATCAAATTTCTTATGGAATTGTGATCCAAACTTGATCAAATTGTTCATATGAGTTCATAATGTTGATGTTGGTCAAAATTCATGAAGTTTGACTGTCAATTGGCCACAATTGACTTTTTCCCCAATACAGCTGATTTCTAGGTCAACTGTCCAATTGACTGGGCAAAAATTTGAATCAAGGCTTGAAACTTGGTATGGACAAACTTGTGAGTCCAATATGAAGTATGAAAGTCACTTTGGACATTGTAGGTCAAAACATCCCTATGCAAACTCAAACCCTAATTTGGGTCAATAGTGCAAGGAGGTGTCTTGAGCAGAGCAAACCCTAGCCTGATCTTGAATTCCAAGAGTCTTGTGATGAGAAATGTTGATGAAATGAGAGGGCAAATTTTGGGGTACAACAACTGCTGCTGAGGATTCCGTTTTGAGGGTAATTCCATATACTTCTTGAGGAATCTGCTTGGGGAATCCATAGAATTTTAATGACTTCTACTGGGAATTTATTGACGGGAGTCTTTGTTCTATCGAGGAGCAATAAAAACTCTGTGGGGAAAACTTATTCCTGTTTGGAAAAAGTTCAGGAGCTTCGGTCGTATGCCACTCTACTGGGGAGTTACCCTAGGTTGGGGAGAAACAAAAGTTAATCGTTATCTGGCTGATTTTCAGGCTTCAAGACAACTTGCTGGGGAATCTGGAGAAACTGGATGATTTCCGATGTGGGTTGATAGTTTGAAGTTTCGGTTCCGCCGGGGACTGGTAGTTGGTAGTCTCATCTCCGCTGGGGATCTGTAGTTCAAAGTTTTGGCTCCGTTGGGGATCTTAATGACATGCTGTAGGGATTGCTCATGGAATAGCCTAAAGACGTTTTCCTAATCTTTCTACCCGTCAGTAATTGTTCTTTTTCATCATGTTTATTTGTAAACAATAATTATGTTCAAATGCATATGTTCACTAATGAATCATTGGACGTTTTTGCAAATAAAAACACAAGTGTAAAGAAAAAGGCAAATAACTTTCTGTACTTTGAAAGAGATATCTTTGTATTGACTTTGAATAAGTATTTTGTACAAAGGAGACAGACATCCTAGTAAGAGGATGGTGTCATAAATAAGAAAATTTTACAAAGAAAGATAGTTATGTGTAATAATCCCATGGGGTTCCCATTCTGCTATAGCCTCCGTATCTCCGAATATCTTGTCCATTTGTTGCTTCGTCCGAAGATGATTGAATTGATCAGAAGCTCTGGGTTGGTCCGTGAAGAGATTATCCTTAAAGTGATCTGACGAGACATAGTCATACGCTTTAATTCCCTAACTTTTTCCTGAACCGCCCTTTCGGGTTTTCGATCCACCGGGAAACCCTTTTTTTCCCAAGTCGCCCTTTCGGGTTTTTAACTTGCCGGGTGTATAAATTTTTTTTATTTTATCCCTAATTTTCGCCCAAACCTTTTTGGTTCGCCGGGATGCCCTTGTTTTGCCTAGGTGTGTCAACCTAGCGGGTCTCTTATGCGTAGTATCTTTTGACTATGTCTGCTGTTGTACCCCAAAATTTGCCCTCGCATTTTTCCACGAGAAATCACATCTTCAGGCTTTTCCTGATTTTTTCAGATTGGCTCAAGAATCGGTCAAACAGACTTTTCTCGTCAGTCAGACAAAATTAGGGTTTTCATTGATTTTCATGGCTCTGGAACAATTCAAACAGTTGGTTTAGGGTTTGGTTGATTTTGGCTCAGCTTTGATCAGGCGAACGCTTCTTTGGCATTTGATCAGAATCAGGGTTTTGTGCGCATATCTCTCAAGAAGAGTTAGTTCTATCAATGCTTTTCAAATTACTCTGAAATAAGAACTGAGGCTACTGGTTGTTAATTTGCATTTGTTTGGATTTAATCAGTGAAAAGAGGCAGGTGGACGTTTTGTTTGATTAACTGTCGTCTGGTTTGATTGACTGTGCATTGCTTTGGATTTTTGAAGCGCCAGATTTATTAATTGATCGATGCTAAAACCACAAATGTTTATTTAATTATTTATTTATTCTGAGTTAAACGGTTGGAATTTATTTTCAATCATTATAATTTAAAGAATTATAAATAATAAAATAAACAATTGGAAATAAAAAGAATTAATTGGTTAAAAGGACTCTTTTTTATTTATCTTTAAATTATTTGTATAATTGTTATTGTTTACAAAATAATTACAATAATAATATTACAGTAATTTAAATTTAAATAAAACTATCCTAAATTCCTAGGTTTTCAATTCTTCATCCTCCATTTGTTGCTATTCCTCTCCATTTGACTTTTTTTTATCTGCAAAGAAAAGAAGAAAAAGTCAGAAGCAGATAAATTGAAATTAAAGAGACAGACAGTTAATTCGGGTTCATCATTAAAGGTAACTGGCTGGAATCAGTTCGCCCTCTCTGCAAATCACGGGATTTCTCCCGGTTCACAAAAAGGGATGAATAATGCTTGCTAAACATGAAATGCACAAAGTTGAAAAATGCACAAATTCAAAGTTTGTCAAAAAGCTGCATAGTCCAAAAATTTCAAACTGAATGGTGTAAACAAAGTCCAAATCCAGACTGAACTATGAAATTCCAAATTCAAACTTTACACAAGCTGCCAAAAAAAAGCTGTCAAAGATATCAAAGTATCAAAAAAAAACTGTCACAAGGAAGCAGAAAGTATGGAAAAGAGATACAGTATGCAGAGGCAAAACTACATATGCAAGCAAGCAGGTTTCACTGTCATCATTTTCTAAGCCAGCTACCTTTTCAAAACTAAAGGACAGATTCTAAGCAATTTTAAAATGCTTAAAGTTGTACTGGAGAGAGAAAGAAGAGAGGAGAAGGTAGGCTTACAGGTTTTGGCTTTAGGCATAAAAATATATAAAACAAAAAACTGCAATAACACAGTGGATAAAGAGGCAAAGATATCAAAAGATAAAAAGTCAAAAACTGTAACAAAAGGAGGACAGAACTGGCCTTCCACCAAAAAAAAAACCTCTAGCCTTTAAACACTAAACCTGCATAAAGTTCCCAAGTCCATAAAAACAGAGAGAACATACAAACTCAAGGCACCACAAGGCCAAGCCTTTTCAAACCACAAACTGTGAAGCCTGAAAGCATCAAGCCAAGATAACCTGTCAAAAGACCTGTACAAACCTTAAAACCATAACCTTCAAACCAGATAAAACACCCAGCCTGAAGCCTAAATCACTGTCAACACAAACCTGAACTACCAAAAGGCCAAGACCTAACAAGCCAAAGCCTAAACTGATGTCCAAACAACCATTAAAACCTCACTTGTCCAACAGCCTGTAAGCTATCAAGCATAAACAGATCCACACAAAGCATAACCACAAAACTGTCCGGCCTCAGAAGCCTTAACAAAAACACAAAGCTGTCAACCCAACCTGTCAAACCTGCTAGCCTAAAGGCCACAAGCCATCAAACAAGCTTACAGTCTATCCAAGCAAAAACCAGTATTCAAGCATATAGAATCAATACCAAACCCTCAGAACTCAAAGAGCTCATCACTGGGTTAACACACAGGCAACTCAACAACTCAAAAGGCAACAGAAACGAGGCAGAGAGAGGAGAGGGAAAGCTAGTCAAAAACCAGCGTTTCAACAATAGCATTCAAAAGCAGCACATAGGAGCCCTCAGAGTGTCCTTATCATTGGGCTAGTAAGAAAACATACAAGGCAACGCAAGAAGCAACAGGCAACCATACACATCAAGCTAGGATACAAAGGCAACAAGAAGAAGAGGATAAAGAAGCGTACATAGGCAAAGGCAAGGCTAATAGAAGAAGAGAAAAAGAGTAAAAGTTATACAGAGCCAGGCAGATAGAAGAGGTTTTCAGGGATCATCATCAAACCCTAATAGAAAGAAGTAAGACACAAATACCAGGATTCCAAGCTAGCTTCATCAGCATCATCATCTCGCCGTCCAGCCGCCTGAGCGCCTCCACCCTCATTCCTCCCCCTCCTCCGTCAAGGTAGTTTCTCTCATTTTCTTTCCTTTCCACAACCTCCATAACAATAATAACAAAGCTTAAGGTCAGAATTCAAAACGAAAATAAGCATGCAAATCGTAAAAAACGTATAAAGCGTCAAAACCGAACCTTTGTCGTAAGGTCACCGTGCTCGACTATGGAGGAAGGAAAGGTGATGATGGCGCTGGTGGTTGGGCAAGGGACTTCGTTCCGGACGCTTTGGCTCGAGAGAAAATGAAGGAAACGAACGAAGACGAACGAACGGCGCTGTAATTCTCAAACCCTAGAATCCCTTTCTGAAACAATTCTCAAAACCCTTGCAAAACGTTATGAGGTCTTTGGGCCTTTGCCCTTCCTAAATCAGCTTAAGCCCAAACGAGTTTCAATTGGCACCCCCTCCCTTGGCTTCTGTTTCAAATTTTGGTTGGGCCCAAGCCCATTTATTTCTTCTTTTCATTTCTAAATTTTTGTTTATTTTCCTTTAACATAACTTAATTTCTGTTTTTTTTATAAATTAATACATTAATTTTTACATAAAAACTTAAAACATTTTTTTCTTTTCATTTAATTTTGTTTATACATAAAACCATAATACATAATTAATTAATACGTTGATTTTTCCTTTATAAAAAACTTAAAACATTCTTTTTTTTTAATTAAGACTTTGTGTATAAAAATACTAAAATATATAAAAATTAGAATTATTTAAAACACTTTTTCTTTTATTTTATTAAAACTTGTTTTGATCTATACATAAAAAATACTAACTTTGTACATAAAAATATTAATTAAAATACATGAGTGTTAATACATAAGAAAAATAGATTTTTAAAGAAATACTTTTTCTTAAAACTTTTTCTTTTCTTTTATTAAATTTTCTTACTTTGTACATATTTAACAAATTACGAGAATACAAATTAAATAAACCAAATATATAATTCTTTTCATCAAATTAACAATACTTAATTTTCCTATTAAGTTAACATTTTTCAACTTGTAAATAAATCTCATACAATACACAAATACGTTGACACACGTTTACAATACATACACTTACAACTTGCGAATACATTTACTTTGCTTTACACATATACATTTGCTATTCTTATACATTGCTATACATTACATTTTACATCGCGATTCGATTTGGTTGTAATTATTTAAGTCTCATCCCCCTTTGTGAATTTGTACCCCCACTCCCGGATACTATTTGTAATAACATAGACTTTAAAATCCCCGCAATTTACCGCTTTCGAACTATACCATGATTAGACCTAGGGTTTGCATGTACATAAAATCAAACGCTAGATAACCTAATACAAAACAAATACATGAACTCAATACACAATTACACTTGCACCCCCTAGGGTAATCCCACATGTTGCCTTCCAAAATGGGCCATGCTTGCACGTCGAGTTTCTTTGGCAAAAACAATTCAAATGATCATAAGTCCCTCGATGACGCTTTCGAAAGTTGCCTATCAAAATGATCATAGTCCCTTCAAGCAAAATTACCAAAGACACTTGGCACCATTGCATTCATGGTCCATACGATGACCCGTGCTTGTCCCGTTAAACATCCTAAACGCAAGATTGTCCACCAAATTCAATGGTGGAACAAAATTGTTAAAAGGGGTTGAAAACATAGAGAAAACCTTTGAGTACAATAGGGGTAGACAAAACTCTTAGTTACTTGAGATCAACTTGCAAAAACACTTGCCTCCTTTTCAAAAAACCACACTTCACAAACACTTTCAAAACAAACTTCCAAAAACATTTTGAAACATCTTTTCAAAAAGATACATACCGTTGTATATACTCAAACACGAGTCATTACAATGGTTGCCGAAACAAAGGCGTCTATTTCAAAACATTTTCAAAACACACACACACACACACCATTTTTCAAGCAATCAAAAATCAAGGCAAGTGATCTAAAAAACCAAGTAACTAAGAGCCCATGGATAACCATGGATGAAAAGGGTGATAATACCTTCCCTTTTCATAATCTACCCCCCGAAACCACGAAACATCTCAAAAAGGTTTTTCCTGTGCTTTTTTAACCTTTCCTTTAGGATAAAATAAAAAGTCGGTGGCGACTCTTGCTCAACCGAACAAGTGTGAATACAAACGCAAAACCTCAAGTCAGTTCTCCCACCGTATCACAGAACTGGCGACTCTGCTGGGGATTGATTCAAAAGTGGGGTTACCTTAGGGTTTAGATCACCTTTACATTCTTACTTTGATTGCTTTGATTGCTTTACTTTTTGGGTCCTTGTTTGGGTTTGTTTTAAATCCTACACTCGGATTTGGGGCACCTTCTTAGGTAAATAGCAAAAAAACTGTGAGGGAACTGTGCGGGGTATACCGACACGGTTGAAGCAGTAAGCTATGTTAGTGTGATATATTTGTGAGTACCGGTAACCCTTGAGTTCAATCAAGGAGAGTACGGGGCCGCTGAGTGATGTCGTGAAGCACTAACGAACTCTTAGAACCTTAATTGACCATCGTGGCCTTTTGTTAGGGGTAGTGAGATGACCGGCTTTGGTGCAGTCCGAAGTTGGTAGATACTCGATACTACACTCATTTGAGGGTTGTTTTCTTGGAATATTTTGGTCGCCAGTTAAGTGGCTAAATCAAAATAATGAACACAGAAAATAATCCAATGATATTGAGTTCCTTAGAACCCGGTTTCTATTTTAGGACAGGATGAGCCAACTAACTTCAAGAGGGTAGTACCTGAACCTCATGTAAGCCTAAACCCAAGGATTTGTTTTGCTTTGTGTGAATATGATTGCCTGTATATACACTCACTGGCTTTTGCATACATGTACATAACATCATGACATCATACCATAGCATTTTTTCACTAACCTTTTCAAGGATCTCGAGGGTCTGTTGATGCAGGGTCACGTTGAACCAGACGTCTACCATGGGCAAGAGGTTTCTCCTCTAAACAAATTCCAACCAAAGATCAAGTACAACAACTTGAATCAGGGGCTATGACCCGCTTGACATGGTGAGCTTGATTCTCGTGGAAAGACATCCACCGATACAAAGTTCTCCGGCCAAAGATCAAGTACAACAACTTGAATCAGAGGCTATGACCCACTTGACATGGTGAGCTTGATTCTAGTGGAAAGGCATCCACCGGTGCAAAGATCTCCAATCAAAGATCGAAGTTCAACCTCTAACATTTTCTTGTGTTTACCCCAAGAGATCCTTGAAAGCATGCATCCACATATCATGCATTGCATTTTGACAGTTTTTCCTTTTTCAGGTTTCCTTACTCTCATACTGTTTATTTCAGTAAGAGATGGCTCTAGAAAGGTCTGTCAAAGACATCCAAGACCAGACTGCTCAGCTGTAGGAAATGTTCCTGAACTTGTCTCTGGGGCAAGAAGAAATGAAAGCTCTTCTCACAAAGGGCTTAGAGAATTCAAACAATGCCAGGAGTGATCAGCTTGCGGAGCTGCAGTTGGATCTGGCAACATTGAGGATCCAAGTGATGGGACAGTTGGTGGGCCAGATGGCTCTCATCCAAGACCTGTCTCAAAGACAAGAGGAACTCAGAGTTCTCGTCCGCAAACTGCTTCAAAACAACCAATTGGGACAAACATCTGAGGTTGAAGAGCAAGTCACCGCTCAGCCTCCATCCACTCAAGAAGACAAGGGGAAGGCTCCTTTGCTTACTTCAGGGTCACAAGCCCAGCAATAACCTCGCCCGCGTCAACAGGGTAATCGGCATAAACAAGAAACGTCGGGAAGACAGTTCACAGAGTCTGACATACCGTCATCTTTGATTCTAGAGCGCTTGTTGGAGGTCAACCTGACTGCCTTGAGGGATCCTATCCGGAACCCAAGTACCTCCGCTCTTAACTATCATCCCGATGCATTTTTTGTTTACCACTCCTACAGCCCGGGACACGACACTGACGACTGTTGGGCCTTGAAGAACAAGATTCAAGATCTGATCGACATTGGAGTGCTGAGGTTCATGTCGGACGGCGAGATGAAAATCTTCCGTTAAGGAATTCTCCACCTTAAGTGATAAAGCTCAAACTGAAAGACTTTTGTTTCATTTGAATTTTCGAAGTTGTAATTTCTTTTGCTTTCAAACAATTAACTGTTGATGTTAAACTTTGTTTCATTAATGCATTGCATATGTTTGTCTTGAATTCATCCATTCGTTTTCACTACTCTTATGATTTCTTTATGATATTTGACTCTTGATAAAAAGTTGCAAGCCTTTAGAGGGAGGATGATGAAACAATACCATAATCTCATACAGTATGCTTTTGAACCGACCATGCTGATGATGTACAGGCATTTCTTTCAATTCCCAAACACTGGAGTTATAAGGAAGATAATCCCTAGTCAACCCCTTCGAGCCAAAGAAGTAGGAGTTTTCTGTTCTAAACAATCAAAACCTTTGATATAAACCCGGGGCAGGGTAATCTCTCAGTTAATTCAAAAGAAAATGTGCATTGAAGTCGCAAACTCTCAGTTCGTAACACAACGAACGGCGTCAAAAAAGAAAAGCATTCCCTTGGAATCAAAAGACAATGATGGTTCCCTATCATATAGGCAGTCAATCTCTCAAAGGAGAAAAACCCACCAAGCCAAAACCTATAAAGGAGGCTTAAGAAAGCTGGGGCATCCCGCTGACTATAATCTCAAAAAAAACGGGAACAGTCAGGCAAAAGTTAGGGATAACAAATCAAAATCAAAATAGTGAGGTCATTACAAATCCTCAACAACATGAAAAATGTTGCAAAGAGAAAAGGAGATGATGACTGTCTCCCAAATTCAATTGGTGAACCATCACCCAAAAAGTCGTTCCAAACTCAAAACAGAGTGCGACGCACAATTAACTGAGCTTAGGGTCGAAGAACATCACGAAGAGCGGGTGGGTACAAATACGCTTTGAGCCTTTATCCTTTGTTTCTTAAACCGTGAACCAGGCCACGTTACAACCCTTTAAAAGTCCTAATTGAAGCATGAGTTAGTTCGAAAGCATAATGTTCAAAAGGTATCCTGACTCCTGTAAGGCTTTGCTCTAAATCATATGTTGATCTGTCTTATAAAAAGTTTTCTGCTAAAAAACGCATTTTTAAAAACTTCGAGACAAACATAAACTTTGCATTGCTTATATATCACTGTTTACATTTGACTGTTTGTTTGACAGCAAAGAAATTCATACAGCGGATGTTCGGAGGAATGAAAACTCTCTCAGTGAACAAAATCACTTTCAAAAGGATGACATTTCCAACGACAAGTCTCCTATCAACAAGGGGCATCACATGGCACCATCCAGTTAACCTGGGGCAGTCCAGTCAAGTTTTCAACGAATCTCTCAAAAGTTCAGTGAACTCGGGGAAAGTCTCCTTCATCTTCACTTGGGGCATTCGAATGTCAAAAGTGTTCGACAACTCCTTCATTACCTGTTGGAAGTTACAGTCGTCAAAGATCAAATTCTCACAAAATTCAAGTTATGAAGCCCGGATTCGACCGAATAATATCTTAATCTCTACAGCACATTGTGAAGACCGGACTACAACCGGATAACAGTGTCAGACTACCGCAAAACCTGGAATCGACCAGATAGTGGTATCCCCTCAGAGCAAGCTATGAAACCCGGATTCGACCGGATAATAGTTTAATCCCCAGTAAGCTATTGTGAAGCTTGGACTTCGACCAGATAGCAATACAAGTTTCTGCAAAGCCTGGACTACGACCAGACAACAGCCGGGAATACTGCGAAGCCTGGAATCGACCAGATAGTAGTATACCTTTAACCAAAGTCGTGAAGCCCGGATTTGACCGGATAGCAGCTCAACAAGTTATTGTGAAGACTGGATTACGACCAGATAACAGTTAACCCTCAAGAGTGAAGACTCTCATCCTTGAAGCCTCCGAAGATTGGTATACTCCCAATTTCTGACCCTGAACAAAATCAAGATCTAGAGATAGTTCAAGATGTGACCCAGAGATGGCGACATTCAGTAACTTATTCTAGATCAACACCACTTGGGGCATTCGAATGTCAAAAGTGTTCAACAATTCCTTCATCACCTGTTGGAAGATACGGTCCAGATGTGCTCCAGACACAGTTGCCATTCTGTCGCCTTTCTTAAGTTCCAGATCAACACCTGTAACAAGCCGGGAAGATATCTGTGAACGACTAATTGTGGATTAACACCTGTAACAAGCCAGGAAATTATCTACATCACCACTTGGGGCATTCGAATGTCAAAAGTGTTCAGCAATTCCTTCATCACCTGTCGGAAGATACAGTCCAGATACGCTCCAAACACGGTAGCCATTCTGTTACTCATTCAGATCCTAGTTACAGTTGCAGATATACTCCAGACACGGAAGTCATTCTGCTACTCATACAGATCTCTACTCCAAGATACAGTCCAGATACGCTCCAGACACGGTAGCCATTCTGTTACTCATTCAGATCCTAGTTACAGTTTCAGATATACTCCAGACACGAAAGTCATTCTGCTACTCATACGGATCTCAAATCCAAGATGTACTTTTACACTGACTCATCATCAGGAAACCCTACACCGGTTCCTTCTCAAATTCAAAAGATTCTTACTCAAGATCTAGAAATAGTTCAAGATGTGACCCAGAGATGGCGACATTCAGTAACTTACTCCAGATCAACACCTGCAGCAATCAGAAGATTCTTGTAATCCCCATCCAGAGAGTCTTCCAGAAGCTAACTCCCCTCAGAGTCAAGTTTCAATATCCCCAACGGAGCTAAAACTCCCAACTATCAATCCCCAAGCAGAGTGAAGACTCTCATTCTCAGCATCTCGCAGAATATTCGAATATTCTCCGGTGAAGATCTCCTCAAGACGGGAGTTCCCCGGTAGTTTGGCATACAACCCAAGCTTCTGATTCCCCAACGGTGGTCCCAAGACTTCTCATTTTCAACAATCAGAAGATTCTTGCCCTCCCCTGCAGCAGCCAAGGATTGGTTCTCCCCGGCAGCAGTCAAGATTCTTTTATCTTCAGCCATCCAAGATTCATCTATCCTCAGCAAGATAGCTCATCAGCTTACCTGCGCATTCATCACATTCATATCATAAACATTGCTATAACATACATTGCATCATGCATCATGACATTGCATACAACTAATTCTTTACCTTTTCAAGTAAGACCAGTCGACAGATAAAAATCACCATCTTCCGAGATTCATCCAGAAATAGTTCAGATATGACCCAGACACGGCAACATTCTGATACTTATTCCAGATACACCCAGATGCAGTTTTACACGGACTCATCATCAGGAAACCCTACACCGGTTCCTTCTCCACTTTAAGACTCCTGAAAACAGTTTACAGATTCTCCAAAACATGGATGTCAATCTATCGCTTGTTCAGACCCCAGTTCAGAGACATTCCAAAACATGGATACCTTTCTGATACTCATCCACTCACCAAGGACACGCAGTTCAATACTTCCAGATGGCATCTATAATCCCATCCTCCTCCAGACATTTCCAAATGGAATCTTTAAGCCCATTTCCAGATGGCATCTCTAAGCCCATCCCCCGACAAGATTCGGCAACATTTCTAAATGGCATCTTTAAGCCCATTTCCAGATGGCATCTACGAGCCCATCCTCCTACCAGCAGTCACTAGATGGCATTGTTAAGCCCATCACCAAATGGCATCTGTAAGCCCATTCCCTCTACCATCACATCGCCGAGTGCAAATTTTCTGGGCACTCTAGTGTCCAATCTCCTTTTACCTTCGAGTCGCGAAAGGCAAACTTGCCAATCTAACTCTTAAGGTTCAAGAAGATTGAACAGGGGCAACTGTTGTACCCCAAAATTTGCCCTCGCATTTTTCCATGAGAAATCACATCTTCAGGCTTTTCCTGATTTTTTCAGATTGGCTCAAGAATCGGTCAAACAGACTTTTCTCGTCAGTCAGACAAAATTAGGGTTTTCATTGATTTTCATGGCTCTGGAACAATTCAAACAGTTGGTTTAGGGTTTGGTTGATTTTGGCTCAGCTTTGATCAGGCGAACGCTTCTTTGGCATTTGATCAGAATCAGGGTTTTGTGCGCATATCTCTCAAGAAGAGTTAGTTCTATCAATGCTTTTCAAATTACTCTGAAATAAGAACTGAGGCTACTGGTTGTTAATTTGCATTTGTTTGGATTTAATCAGTGAAAAGAGGCAGGTGGACGTTTTGTTTGATTAACTGTCGTCTGGTTTGATTGACTGTGCATTGCTTTAGATTTTTGAAGCGCCAGGTTTATTAATTGATCGATGCTAAAACCACAAATGTTTATTTAATTATTTATTTATTCTGAGTTAAACGGTTGGAATTTATTTTCAATCATTATAATTTAAAGAATTATAAATAATAAAATAAACAATTGGAAATAAAAAGAATTAATTGGTTAAAAGGACTCTTTTTTATTTATCTTTAAATTATTTGTATAATTGTTATTGTTTACAAAATAATTACAATAATAATATTACAGTAATTTAAATTTAAATAAAACTATCCTAACTTCCTAGGTTTTCAATTCTTCATCCTCCATTTGTTGCTATTCCTCTCCATTTGACTTTTTTTTATCTGCAAAGAAAAGAAGAAAAAGTCAGAAGCAGATAAATTGAAATTAAAGAGACGGACAGTTAATCCGGGTTCATCATTAAAGGCAACTGGCTGGAATCAGTTCGCCCTCTCTGTAAATCACAGGATTTCTCTCGGTTCACAAAAAGGGATGAATAATGCTTGCTAAACATGAAATGCACAAAGTTGAAAAATGCACAAATTCAAAGTTTGTCAAAAAGCTGCATAGTCCAAAAATTTCAAACTGAATGGTGTAAACAAAGTCCAAATCCAAACTGAACTATGAAATTCCAAATTCAAACTTTCCACAAGCTGCCAAAAAAAAAGCTGTCAAAGATATTAAAGTATCAAAAAAAACTGTCACAAGGAAGCAGAAAGTATGGAAAAGAGATACAGTATGCAGAGGCAAAACTACATATGCAAGCAAGCAGGTTTCACTGTCATCATTTTCTAAGCCAGCTACCTTTTCAGAACTAAAGGACAAATTCTAAGCAATTTTAAAATGCTTAAAGCTGTACTGGAGAGAGAAAGAAGAGAGGAGAAGGTAGGCTTATAGGTTTTGGCTTTAGGAATAAAAATATATAAAACAAAAAACTACAATAACACAGTGGATAAAGAGGCAAAGATATCAAAAGATAAAAAGTCAAAAACTGTAACAAAAGGAGGACAGAACTGGCCTTCCACCAAAAAAAAGCCTCTAGCCTTTAAACACTAAACCTGCATAAAGTTCCCAAGTCCATAAAAATAGAGAGAACATACAAACTCAAGGCACCACAAGGCCAAGCCTTTTCAAACCACAAACTGTGAAGCCTGAAAGCATCAAGCCAAGATAACCTGTCAAAAGACCTGCACAAACCTTAAAACCATAACCTTCAAACCAGATAAAACACCCAGCCTGAAGCCTAAATCACTGTCAACACAAACCTGAACTACCAAAAGGCCAAGACCTAACAAGCCAAAGCCTAAACTGATGTCCAAACAACCATTAAAACCTCACTTGTCCAACAGCCTGTAAGCTATCAAGCATAAACAGATCCACACAAAGCATAACCACAAAAATGTCCGGCCTCAGAAGCCTTAACAAAAACACAAAGCTGTCAACCCAACCTGTCAAACCTGCTTGCCTAAAGGCCACAAGCCATCAAACAAGCTTACAGTCTATCCAAGAAAAAACCAGTATTCAAGCATATAGAATCAATACCAAACCCTCAGAACTCAAAGAGCTCATCACTGGGTTAACACACAGGCAACTCAACAACTCAAAAGGCAACAGAAACAAGGCAGAGAGAGGAAAGGGAAAGCTAGTCAAAAACCAGCGTTTCAACAATAGCATTCAAAAGCAGCACATAGGAGCCCTCAGAGTGTCCTCATCATTGGGCTAGTAAGCAAACATACAAGGCAACGCAAGAAGCAACAGGCAACCATACACATCAAGCTAGGCAACAAAGGCAGCAAGAAGAAGAGGATAGAGAAGCGTACATAGGCAAAGGCAAGGCTAATAGAAGAAGAGAAAAAGAGTAAAAGTTATACAGAGCCAGGCAGATAGAAGAGGTTTTCAGGGATCATCATCAAACCCTAATAGAAAGAAGTAAGACACAAATACCAGGATTCCAAGCTAGCTTCATCAGCATCATCATCTCGCCGTCCAGCCGCCTGAGCGCCTCCACCCTCATTCCTCCCCCTCCTCCGTCAAGGTAGTTTCTCTCATTTTCTTTCCTTTCCACAACCTCCATAACAATAATAACAAAGCTTAAGGTCAAAATTCAAAACGAAAATAAGCATGCAAATCGTAAAAAACGTATAAAGCGTCAAAACCGAACCTTTGTCGTAAGGTCAACGTGCTCGACTATGGAGGAAGGAAAGGTGATGATGGCGCTGGTGGTTGGGCAAGGGACTTCGTTCCGGACGCTTTGGCTCGAGAGGAAATGAAGGAAACGAACGAAGACGAACGAACGGCGCTGTAATTCTCAAACCCTAGAATCCCTTTCTGAAACAATTCTCAAAACCCTTGCAAAACGTTATGAGGTCTTTGGGCCTTTGCCCTTCCTAAATCAGCTTAAGCCCAAACGAGTTTCAATTGGCACCCCCTCCCTTGGCTTCTGTTTCAAATTTTGGTTGGGCCCAAGCCCATTTATTTCTTCTTTTCATTTCTAAATTTTTGTTTATTTTCCTTTAATATAACTTAATTTCTGTTTTTTTTATAAATTAATACATTAATTTTTACATAAAAACTTAAAACATTTTTTTCTTTTCATTTAATTTTGTTTATACATAAAACCATAATACATAATTAATTAATACGTTGATTTTTCCTTTAAAAAAAACTTAAAACATTCTTTTTTTTTTAATTAAGACTTTGTGTATAAAAATACTAAAATATATAAAAATTAGAATTATTTAAAACACTTTTTCTTTTATTTTATTAAAACTTGTTTTGATCTATACATAAAAAATACTAACTTTGTACATAAAAATATTAATTAAAATACATGAGTGTTAATACATAAGAAAAATAGATTTTTAAAGAAATACTTTTTCTTAAAACTTTTTCTTTTCTTTTATTAAATTTTCTTACTTTGTACATATTTAACAAATTACGAGAATACAAATTAAATAAACCAAATATATAATTCTTTTCATCAAATTAACAATACTTAATTTTCCTATTAAGTTAACATTTTTCAACTTGTAAATAAATCTCATACAATACACAAATACGTTGACACACGTTTACAATACATACACTTACAACTTGCGAATACATTTACTTTGCTTTACACATATACATTTGCTATTCTTATACATTGCTATACATTACATTTTACACCGCGATTCGATTTGGTTGTAATTATTTAAGTCTCATCCCCCTTTGTGAATTTGTACCCCCACTCCCGGATACTATTTGTAATAGCATAGACTTTAAAATCCCCGCAATTTACCGCTTTCGAACTATACCATGATTAGACCTAGGGTTTGCATGTACATAAAATCAAACGCTAGATAACCTAATACAAAACAAATACATGAACTCAATACACAATTACACTTGCACCCCCTAGGGTAATCCCACATGTTGCCTTCCAAAATGGGCCATGCTTGCACGTCGAGTTTCTTTGGCAAAAACAATTCAAATGATCATAAGTCCCTCGATGACGCTTTCGAAAGTTGCCTATCAAAATGATCATAGTCCCTTCAAGCAAAATTGCCAAAGACACTTGGCACCATTGCATTCATGGTTCATACGATGACCCGTGCTTATCCCGTTAAACATCCTAAACGCAAGATTGTCCACCAAATTCAATGGTGGAACAAAATTGTTAAAAGGGGTTGAAAACATAGAGAAAACCTTTGAGTATAATAGGGGTAGACAAAACTCTTAGTTACTTGAGATCAACTTGCAAAAACACTTGCCTCCTTTTCAAAAAACCACACTTCACAAACACTTTCAAAACAAACTTCCAAAAACATTTTGAAACATCTTTTCGAAAAGATACATACCGTTGTATATACTCAAACACGAGTCATTACAATGGTTGCCGAAACAAAGGCGTCTATTTCAAAACATTTTCAAAAAACACACACACACACACCATTTTTCAAGCAATCAAAAATCAAGGCAAATAATCTAAAAAACCAAGTAACTAAGAGCCCATGGATAACCATGGATGAAAATGGTGCTAATACCTTCCCTTTTCATAATCTACCCCCCGAACCCATGAAACATCTCAAAAAGGTTTTTCCTGTGCTTTTTTAACCTTTCCTTTAGGATAAAATAAAAAGTCGGTGGCGACTCTTGCTCAACCGAACAAGTGCGAATACAAACGCAAAACCTCAAGTCAGTTCTCCCACCGTATCACATCTGCGTTCGCAGGGTGCGGCAGGTCGTCGCCGTCCATGGTGGTTAAGATCATCGCTCCACCAGAAAAGATGTTCTTGATTACAAATGGTCCTTCATAAGTAGGAGTCCATTTTCCCCTGGGATCACTTTGTGGCAAGATGATGCGCTTGATCACAAGATCTCCAACTTGATACACTTGACGTCTGACTTTCTTGTTGAAAGCCTTGATCATCCGCTTTTGATACGTCTGACGATGGCAAACAATAGTAAGTCTCTTCTCGTCAATTAAGTTCAACTGATCAAGTCGGGTTTGGATCCAATCGTCTTCACTCAAACCTGCATCCTTCATGATTCTCAAAGAGGGGATCTGGACCTCAATAGGTAAAACAGCCTCCATGCCATATACCAAAGAATAGGGTGTTTCCCTAGTTGAAGTGCGGGTCGTGGTACGGTACCCGTGGAGAGCAAATGGTAGCATCTCATGGCAGTCCTTGTAAGTGACTGTCATTTTTGTATGATCTTTTTGATGTTTTTGTTCGCAGCTTTGACAACACCATTCATCTTTGGCCGATAGGGGGATGAATTATGATGTTGAATTTTGAACTGCTCGCACAGGGCGGTGATCATAGTATTGTTAAGGTTTGTACCGTTATTATTGATGATCCTTTCGGGGATACCATACCGACAGATAAGGTTCTGCTTGATGAAGCGGGCAACAACATTCTTAGTAACGGATGCGAAGGAAGCTGCTTCGACCCACTTTGTGAAGTAATCAATGGCCACCAGAATGAAGCAGTGTCCATTGGATGTTGTAGGCTTGATCTCTCCAATCATGTCGATTCCACACATAGCGAAGGGCCAAGGAGCTGTTAAGACATTTAGAGGAACCGGAGGCACGTGCACCTTGTCTTCATAGATTTGAAATTTATGACAAGTTAGGGAGTGTTGATAGCAGTCTGCTTCCATGGTAAACCAGTAATAGCCTGCCCGTAGAATCTTCTTTGCCATCGTATGCCCGCTAGAGTGAGTGCCAAAGGTACCTTCATGAAATTCAGCCATGATCTTTTTAGCTTCAACCTTATCCATACAACGGAGCATAATATAATCATGATTGGGTTTGTACAGGATGTCATTACTTAGGAAGAACTTAGCCGAGAATCTCCTTAAGAACTTTTTGTCATTGACTGAAGCTCCTTCTGGGTATTCTTAAGCCTCGAGATACCTTTTGACTTCGTGAAACCAAGGCTGGTCCACTACTTCTTCGGTATTAATCTCGTGACAATGTGCGGGTTCGTCCATCCGTTCAATGGTGATCTGGGGAGCCTCATCATCCCAATTAAGTTTAAACATGGATGACATTGTAGATAGAGCATCTGCTAGCTGATTTTCTTCTCGCGGGAAGTGCTCAAAGATAATCTGCTCGAAATGTGGTAACAATGTCAAGACATGTTCTTTGTAAGGGATGAGGTTTGGATGCTTAGTATCCCATTCTCCTTTGATCTGACTGATGATCAAAGCTGAATCCCCAAACACAACTAAAGATTTGATTCCCAAGTTTATGATAGCCTTGAGTCCAAACATGTACGCTTCATACTCTGCCATGTTGTTCGTACAATTGAAGCAAAGTCTGGTGGTGAAAGGAGTATGGCATCCTTCTGGAGATATAAGCACAACACCGATACCGTTACCAAGCGCATTGGATGCCCCATCAAAGTACAGGGTCCATCAGGATCCTTGTTCAGGTCCGTCATATGGTATGAATTCTTCAACATTGTCCAATGTCATGATGTCTTCTTCAGGGAAGTCAAACTTCATGGACTGGTAATCTTCTACAGCTTGATGAGCTAGATGGTCAGCTAGCACACTTCCCTTTATAGCTTTTTGGGTAGTGTATTGTATGTCATATTCCGTTAGGATCATCTGCCATCTAGCTATCCTCCCAGACAAAACAGGCTTCTCAAAGATGTACTTTATCGGATCCATCTTAGATATCAGCAAAGTGGTATGAGTCAACATGTACTGCCTTAGTCGGCGAGCAGCCCATACCAAAGCGTAGCAAGTTTTCTCGAGCAGTGAATATCTTGTTTCACAGTCGGTAAACTTTTTGCTAAGGTAATAAATGGCATGCTCTTTTCGGCCAGACTTGTCATGCTGCCCCAGTACGCACCCCATTGAATTCTCTAGGACGGTCAGATACATGATTAGCGGCCTTCCTTCGGCTGGTGGCATCAAGATGGGAGGCTCTTGTAAATACTCCTTGATTTTATCGAAAGAAATTTGATAGTCATTATTCCATCTAACTACCTGGTCTTTCTTCAACAGATTGAAGATTGGTTCACAAGTAGATGTTAGGTGAGAAATGTGTTAGAACATAGTTTGATTCTACAACCCTCAGTTAGAGTTTTGATGATAACAAAGTACAAGATTAAACAAATTGTAAGATTTATAAGACATATATGCTACTTAAAATTATGTTGTGTATTTAAAGAAACTCTGATGGAATCAGAATCAGAATATCAGTATTAACATCAGCATCAGAAGATATGTCTGCATCAGAAGATCAAACATGTGCTACGCTAAAGCCTGATGAACAGAATTTGTGCATAACATACTCTGACTCTGATCAAGATCCTAACCATGTCATCAAAACTCAGAAGCGCCAGAATAAGCTAAAGCCAAGAACACTCTGATTATCTTTAGCAGAACACTCTGAAGTGTCAACGTTACTGTATTCAAGACAGATTAATTACCAACGGCTTTATTCCAAGACAAAGATCTTCTCAAAAAGGAAAGAACGTTATGAGCATTGAAATGGATTTATGGACAGCAACGTATCTATTCCTAGGCTATTTAAACAAGTCAGTGAGAAAAGAAATGGCTAATACTCTTTACGCACGCACACGAAAACTCTCTCACTCAAATTGCTAAAGCTTTCAACCACGCCTACTCGATAGCATTAGCAGTCTAGTTCATTATAAGCTTCATATTGTGTATTATCACAGTTGTGATATATAGTTTTTCTAGAAAACATCAAACACACATTTGTTCATTTATTTGTAAGAGAAATTCCTTGAGATAAAACGGTCTGTGGATAAACTCAAGAAGGCTTTAACAGTTGTTAAAGCAGTTGTGTATTCAGTTGAATATAGTGGATTAAGACCTCGTTGGAGAGAGGCGAAATCACCTTGACGGGTGGACTGGAGTAGTTTGAGATCAAACGAACCAGGATAAAAATAACGTGTTGTCTTCATTTGATTTCAAGTTTTACAATTCAACCCCCCTTCTTGTGTTTTTCACATCTTCAATTGGCATCAGAGCGCCTGGTTCTGAGTTTATAACACTTAACCGTGTCAGTACAAGATCCAGCGCTAGAAAAACACAATGGCAGGACCACATCAAAACATCAGCAATGACAACAATGAAGAAAGAGACAGATTCAGTGGAAAACCTCCAGTCTTTGATGGAGAGAACTTTGATTACTAGAAAGACAGAATTGAAAGCTTCTTTCTGGCCCACGATGCTGATCTGTGGGATATGGTGACTGATGGATACACGCACCCAGTGAATGCAAGTGGTCAGAAGATTGACAGGAAAGTAATGTCTGATCAACAAAAGTGTGATTTCAGAAATCATCACAAAGCCAGAATAATTCTTCTCAGCACCATCTCTTACTCTGAATATGAAAAGATATCAAACAGAGACACTGCAAAGAATATGTTTGACTCTCTGAGAATGACGCATGAAGGCAACATTCAAGTTAAAGAAACTAAAGCTCTTGCGCTCATTCAGAAGTATGAGGCATTCAAGATGGAAGAAAGTGAATCAATTGAAACAATGTTCTCAAGATTTCAAATTCTGGTTGCTGGTCTCAAAGTTCTAGACAAAGGGTATTCTACTGTTGATCATGTTAAGAAGATCATCAGAAGCTTGCCAAAACAGTGGAAGCCAATGGTCACAGCGCTAAAGCTAGCTAAGGATCTCAACAAAATCTCTGTGGAGGAACTTGTCAGATCCCTCAGAAGTCACGAGATAGAGCTAGAAGCTGATGAACCTCAAAAGCAAGGTAAGCCATTAGCTTTAAAATCTAACAAAAAATATGACTCCAAAGTTTTGCAGGCTGTAGAAGAAACCTCTGATGGGTCCTCATCAGAAGAAGATGAACTGTCTCTCCTCTCCAGAAGGGTGAACCAACTGTGGAAGCAGAAGCAAAGAAAGTTCAGGAATCCACGAAGATCAGAGAATCAGAATGAATCCTCCTCCAGATACAGAAGGTCAGAATCCTCCTCTGGACACAGAAGATTTGAAGGCTCTTCAGGAAGCAGAAAGCCAAAAACCAAAGACATCATCTGCTATGAATGTAATGAGCAAGGACACTACAAGAGTGATTGCCCAAAGCTTCAGAGGGAAAAGCCCAAAAAGAAGTTTGGCAAGGAAAAGAAGAAAATTCTCATGGCTACATGGGATGACTCTGACACATCTGAAGCTGACTCAGAATCAGATGATGAGAGAGCAAACATAGCTCTCATGGCAAACATAACAGAAGACGGTGAAGCTTCTGAATCAGACACAAAAGAGGTATTTCCTAACTTTGCTATTAACTTTACTAAGGCTGAACTAGCTGAAAGCCTTAATGAAATTCTGGAGATATCAGTAGATCAGAGTCAAATTCAGAAACCTGAAAAGGAATCTTGCTTCTGACTCTGATAAAACTGAGAGTCTCAAATTGGAGAATTCTGAGTTGAAAAATAAAATTTCAAAATTAGAAAATCTATTACAAAACTCTCAGAAGGAAACAATCCCTGAAACTCCCAGCAGTGCTGATGAGATCATCAAGGAGTATGATCACAGCTTTCAGAAGTTTCTAGCTAAAAACATAGATAGAAGTAAGATGGCTTCAATGATCTATGGAGTTAGAAGAAATGGCAGAAAAGGAATAGGATACCAAGGTAAGGTACCTACACCAAATAATGCCATGGATTTAGTGATAAAACGAACTTCACTTGATTCTCACTTTGTATATGGGCACACACATGACATCAAATATACTAGTAGTAATTATTCTGTCAAACCAAAATTCAACCAGAGTTTTGGTAAAACTAACAAATCAGGACCCAAGAAAATATGGGTACCTAAGGATAAAATAATACATGTTGTAGATATCTTTAGCAGCAAAGCAGAAACACCAGTCATGGTACCTGGACTCTGGCTGCTCACGACACATGACGGGAAGAAGGCATATGTTCCAAAGCCTGGAACTTAAGCCTGGAGGCCACGTAGGCTTTGGAGGCAATCAAAGGGGAAAGATCATTGGCTCTGGAACATTAGGTAACGGAAATATTCCCTCTATAAGTAATGTTTTATTAGTAGATGGATTAATGTATAACCTGTTATCCATAAGTCAATTAAGTGATAACGGTTATGATATAATCTTTAATCAAAATTCATGCAAAGTTGTTAGTCAGAAAGATGAGACTATCCTATTTAATGGAAAGAGGAGAAACAACATTTACAAAATCAAACTTTCTGAACTGAAAAGTCAGAATGTAAAGTGTCTTTTGTCTGTTAACAACGAGCAATGGATCTGGCACAGAAGATTGGGGCATGTTAGTATGAGAAGAATATCTCAGATTAACAAACTCAATCTGGTCAGAGGACTTCCTAACCTGAAGTTCAATTCAGATTCTCTGTGTGAAGCATGTCAGAAAGGCAAGTTTGCAAAACCAGCTTTCAAATCTAAAAACGTTGTTTCCACCTCTAAGCCATTAGAACTTCTGCACATTGACTTATTTGGACCAGTTAAAACTGCTTCAGTCAGTGGCAAGAAGTATGGGTTAGTAATCGTAGATGAATATAGCAGATGGACATGGGTAAAGTTCTTAAGACACAAGGACGAGTCACACTCTGTGTTTGTCACCTTCTGCAACCAAGTTCAAAATGAAAAGGATCTTAGAATCGTCAAAATCAGAAGTGATCATGGTGGAGAGTTTGAAAACAAATATTTTGAATCATTTTTTAATGACAAAGGCATTCTGCATGATTTCTCTTGTCCTAGAAATCCCCATCAAAATGGAGTTGTAGAACGAAAGAACAGAACATTGCAAGAAATGGCCAGAACCATGATCAACGAGACTAACGTTGCTAAGATCTTCTGGGAAGAGGCAATAAACACAGCGTGCTACATTCAGAATAGAATCTCCATAAGACCTATTCTGGAAAAGACTCCATATGAATTGTGGAAGAACAGAAAGCCCAACATTTCATATTTTCATCCATTTGGATGTACTTGCTTTATTTTGAATACTAAAAATTATTTCAACAAGTTTGACTCTAAAGCACAGAAGTGTATTATGTTAGGATACTCTGAACGCTCAAGAGGGTACAGAGTATATAATACAGAAATACAGATTGTGGAAGAATCAATCAGTGTTCGTTTTGATGATAAGCTTGACTCTCAAAAGTCAAAGCAGAATGAGTTACTTGCAGGTATGGAAGTTGAATTCACAGGTACTGAAGACAAGTTATCAGAAGCTCTTAACAGAGACACTCCCTCAACATCAGAAAGAGGCATTGCAAGCAATCCAGCATCTTCTGTTGATCAACCTCAGAAAAGACCATCCAGAAGCAGCATGGATCACCCAAAAGAAACAATCTTAGGAAGAAAGGAAGATCCAATCAGAACAAGAGCCAGCTTCAGAAACTCTGAAGAATCCCTCATGGGACTTGTTTCTCTAATTGAACTATCAACAATTGATGAAGCACTTCTGGACAATGACTGGATTCTAGCAATGCAAGAGGAGCTGAATTAATTCACAAGAAATGACGTATGGGATCTAGTTCCTAAACCAAAAGGATTCAACGTCATTGGAACAAAATGAGTGTTCAGAAACAAACTGAATGAACAAGGTGAAGTCATCAGAAACAAAGCTCGATTGGTGGCACAAGGTTATAGTCAGCAAGAGGGGATAAACTATACAGAAACCTTTGCTCCAGTCACCAGGTTAGAATCTATCAGACTTTTAATTTCATTTGCTTTTAATAAAGGCATCACTCTGTATCAGATGGATGTTAAGAGTGCATTCTTAAATGGCTATATAGAAGAAGAGGTATATGTGCACCAACCCCCTGGTTTTGAAAGTTCAAAAAATCCAGAATATGTTTTCAAACTAAAGAAGTCACTGTATGGTCTGAAACAAGCTCCCAGAGCTTGGTATGAAAGACTAAGTAATTTTCTGTTAGAAAAGGAATTCACCAGAGGGAAAGTGGACACAACTCTATTCTGTAAGACAGTTAAGAATGACATTTTAGTATGTCAGATTTATGTTGATGATATTATATTTGGATCTACTAAACCCTCTCTGGGAAGAAAATTTGCTAAGTGTATGCAGGCAGAATTTAAGATGAGCCTAATGGGGGAATTGGAATTCTTTCTGGGCATTCAGATCAATCAAACCCCAGAAGGAACTTACATTCATCAGAGCAAATATGTCAGAGAACTTTTGAAGAAATTTGATCTCTCAGAATGTAAGCCATCAAAGATTCCAATGCATCCCACGTGCATTCTGGAAAGAGAAGAGATAAGCGAAAAGGTAGAACAGAAGGTCTACATAGGTATGATTGGTTCTCTTCTTTATCTGACGGCCTCAAGGCCTGATATTTTATTCAGTGTATGCATTTGTGCAAGATTCCAATCAGATCCTAGAGAATCTCACTTAACAACAGTTAAGCGAATTTTCAAGTAACTGAAAGTTACTACTAATCTGGGTTTGTTTTATAGAAAATCGAGTGATTACAGCTTAGTAGGATACTGTGATGCTGACTTTGCTGGAGACAGAGTTGAACGTAAAAGTACTTCTGGAAGCTGCCAGTTTCTGGGAGAAAATCTGATCTCATGGTCCAGCAAAACACAATCCACAATTGCTCTATCAACAGCAGAAGCTGAATACATAGCAGCGGCTGGATGCAGCACACAAATGCTCTGGATGAAAAGTCAACTTGAGGACTTCCAGATATTTGAGAGTAACATTCATATACTCTGTGACAATACTTCTGCTATTTCCTTAAGTAAAAATCCAATTTTACATTCTAGGGCTAAGCATATAGAAATAAAACATCATTTTATCAGGGACTATATTCAGAAAGGAATCTTAAACTTAAAATTTATTGACACAGACCATTAATGGGCTGATATTTTCACAAAACCACTATCTGAAGATAGGTTCAACTTCATTCTGAAACATCTCAGCATGAAGCTCTGTCTAGAATAAAACTGTTTTAATTTTATATATTAACCTTCGGAATTGTGTTTATTTCTCTGTGAACTTCTGATCAATCCTCTTTCAGAATTTTAGAAATGTAGATTGTATCAGAATCTATCCATGAAGATCTGAGCGCTTCAGTTCAAGGATAGAAGTGTTGTTCACTCAAGCAAACAAGTGTCATCCAGTCATCAGCTATTTTCTGAGGCTAAACACGCGTTCACGTTTCTGAAAAGGCAAAGCGCTGATTGGATGCATTGAGACACATGTCATGGGTAACCGTTTAAGTATCTTTCTGAATCCTCTAAAATCAGCTATCATTAAATGCTAATAATCTTTATTTAATTCTCTCTCTTAAACGTTTAGGTTTTCAAAAACTTTTTAGAAATCTATTTAAACACTTCACACCATTCACACACTTTTACCGTCACCTTCGTTTTCTATCAATATTTCTATTTTCTGTGTTTTTACTTTCTCAAGAAAACCTTTCAATCTCTTTCAAAAACCTCGTGTGAACATGGCTTCTTCCAGCAATCCTTCTTCAGGTTCCCAGAAAACTGCTTCTTCTGAACAATATAAAGTTCCTCTCAGAATGCTTCTCACTCCAATCAAGAACCTTGAAGTTCTGTCAGAGATAATAGTGGATTTCAACAGTCTCAAGGAGAACGGTTTTGATTTATCTGAAGAGGTTCAAGCTCAAGGTTGGGAAAAGTACTTTGACCGGCTGGTGGGTCCAACTTTTCCTATTCTGGTAAAGGAATTTTGGATTCACGCTTCTTCTTCAAACCATCAGGTCACTTCTTACATCATGGGGAAGAAGATTGTGATTACTGAGACCTGATTGCAAGACTGATAGGCTACAATGGTGGTGGTATTCGTTGTATTGATATGGCAGAAAGGTGTGCAGATGCTGCTGTGATTGCAAGGGAAGTTTTCACGCTGGGGCTTCCCTCCAGCAAGATAAGGGATTTGAAAGACAAGCACAGAATTTGGGCAAAGATCATTATGGGTTGTTTCAATCACAGGAAGCCTACCAGCTCTCCTGATTACATAAACATTGACCAGCAATTTCTGCTCTATTTTATCTCTCAGAAGGTCAAGATTAATCTAGCTCATCTTCTGTTCAACCATCTCAGAACAAGTGTCAAAGAAATAAGGGAAGAGGAACGTACTAAAAGGGATTGGATACCCTTGGGAAAACTGATATCAGATATTCTTACAGAGAATAGGCTGATTGATCATCTGCAAGAGGCTCAAGAAATCAGCACCCTGAAACCATCTGTTGGCAAGCAGCTGAATGCCAAAAATCTGAAGAAAATGAAGCTGATAGAGAACATTAAGAAGGAGCCCAGCGTCACTCCTTTTGCTGAAATCTCCAGTAGAAGAGTCCCTCTGGACGACTTCCCTATGTTCTCAGAAATTGACTCTAAGCCTCAAATCATTCTGAGATATTTGGATGCTTGTAAAGCTGATGGTACAACACCTAATCTGAATATTCAAGATCTTCAGCAGAAGGCACCAGAGGTTGTTCTGAAGAAGACGAAGAAAAGAAAAGCTGCTCCAGAAGGATCATCTCAACAGACTCCAAAGAAAAGAGGTAATTCTGTTTCTGTAACTGTTTTAGATTCAACTGTTGTTTCCACATCTATTCCTACTCCAACTCCAACTCCATCTGAAATCCCAACACCTCAAACCTTTGATGATTTTTACGTTGACTTTGACCCTTCTGAGTCATTAACCCTCAAAAGACTCCCCTCCCGAAACAGAAAATCCAAATCCAAACACAGAAATTCCCATCTCGCCACAACCTGACATCCCACTCTCACCAATACCAGAAACTCCACTCTCTCCAGAACCAGAAATCCCACAACCTCCATCTCCCCAACCAGAAATTAATCCACCCTCTCCTCAACATGCACAATCTCCACAACCTGAGACTCAAAACTCTGAGGCTCAAACCTCTGAATCCCCTGAACCACAACCTTTTGCCATTCAATTGCCCTGTGGTACCACTGTTAATATTTATCAACTTCCCTCTTCACCAGAAATAACTCCACAAAATTCCCCATCAAGTCCAATCGTCATTCCTGACTCTCCCACTCCCTCACCTAAGAAAAATTCAGATGACCACAGCAAGACTGTCATTGACTTAATAGTCCTTGAACGCCTTGCTGCAATAAACAACAAAACTGATATCCCTAAACCTAAACAACTAGATGTTGGTCCCAGCATATTGAAATTTGAAACAGATATACAGAAGTGGATATCTTCTTTGAAACAAGCAAGTCTGGAACTGGTTGATCCTGCTGTATCAGACCTCCTCTGGACTCAATTCAGAAGATGGGTATGCGCTGAAACCTTTAAGTTGCAAGACCAGAGCTATGGACAGGCTCAACAGAACTTCAGCAATCTGCTGAAGGAAATGGAAGGTCCAGTTCTGAGCAAGCTGCTGAAGGAAGAAGTTCTCCATCTGGACATTGCGCCTTGGTCTGAAAAGCGTCCAGCATCTAAAGTTCAACCTGCAAAAGAACAGATAATTCAAGCTGAAGACTTGGGTCAAGCAGAAGAAACTACAGAAAGCTCTGAGAAGTAGCCTGTATCTGAAGATCCTCAAGCTTCCTCTCTTGACAGGCAGACTCTGGAGGATTTGAAGAGATCTGATATGCTGATGAATGAAAGGATGGACAAGCAGGATATCAAGATTGATTTTATAGCAAACATGGTATCTTAGCAACAGGAAACCAGCAATCAAATCAAGCGCATGTTGGAAGCTCTGTTCACACGACTTCCTCCTTCTTCTTAGAATTTTCTTGTGTTTTCCTTGTTTTCTTTACATGTTTGTTTGTAATATTTTTACTTTTTCTAAACTATCATTGCTTCTGTTTTCTTATATAAATGTTCTTTTTGCTCTGATCATTTTAACTCTGATTATTTATGCTTTTTGATAACTGACAAAAAGGGGGAGAAAGAATGATATTTTTCAATGACGGATTACTGAGACATAAGTCTCAAACATTCTAACATTCTGATATATTTGAATTTCTTTGTTCTGAAAAGCTTACAGGTACAAGAATCTGATGAACTCTGATAAAGTAAAATTCGGATGCTCAAGGTCTCAAGGAATCAAAGGGAATTAATCAACTCAGGGGGAGTTTTTCTCTTTGTTACTCTGATATCTTTTATTCCTTATCTCCGTATCTCTGATATCGTTTCCTCTCTATCCTTAAACTCTGATACTTTCATCATTTTATTTTAATTGAAAAAATCTGGTTTTTGTCATCATCAAAAAGGGGGAGATTGTTAGAACATAGTTTGATTCTACAACCCTCAGTTAGAGTTTTGATGATAACAAAATACAAGATTAAACAAATTGTAAGATTTATAAGACATATATGCTACTTAAAATTATGTTGTGTATTTACAGAAACTCTGATGGAATCAGAATCAGAATATCAGTATCAACATCAGCATCAGAAGATATGTCTGCATCAGAAGATCAAACATGTGCTACGCTAAATCCTGATGAACAGAATCTGCGCGTAACATACTCTGACTCTGATCAAGATCCTAACCATGTCATCAGCACTCAGAAGCGCCAGAATAAGCTAAAGCCAAGAACACTCTGATTATCTTTAGCAGAACACTCTGAAGTGTCAACGTTACTGCATTCAAGACAGATCAATTACCAGCGGCTTTATTCCAAGACAAAGATCTTCTCAAAAAGTAAAGAACGTTATGAGCATTGAAATGGATTTATGGACAGCAACGTATCTATTCCTAGGCTATTTAAATAAGTCAGTGAGAAAAGAAATGGCTAATACTCTTTACGCACGCACGCATACGAAAACTCTCTCACTCAAATTGCTAAAGCTTTCAACCACGCCTACTCGATAGCATTAGCAGTCTAGTTCACTATAAGCTTCATATTGTGTATTATCACAGTTGTGATATATAGTTTTTCTAGAAAACATCAAACACACATTTGTTCATTTATCGGTAAGAGAAATTCCTTGAGATAAACCAGTTTGTGGTTAGACTCAAGAAGGCTTTAACAGTTGTTAAAGCAGTTGTGTATTCAGTTGAATATAGTGGATTAAGACCTCGTTGGAGAGAGGCGAAATCACCTTGACGGGTGGACTGGAGTAGTTTGAGATCAAACGAACCAGGATAAAAATAACGTGTTGTCTGCATTTGATTTCAAGTTTTACAATTCAACCCCCCTTCTTGTGTTTTTCACATCTTCAAAATGAACTTAGCAATGTAGTTTAGGCGTCCCAAGAAACCTCTGACCTCCTTCTCAGTGCGAGGAGCAGGGATTTCTTGTATAGCTTTGACTTTGGCAGGATCAACCTCGATGCCTTTGTTGCTGACAATGAAACCTAAGAGCTTACCAGACCGGACTCCAAATGTGCACTTGTTCGGGTTCAATCTTAGCTTGTACTCCTTCAACCTGACAAACAGTTTTTGCAAGTGATCAAGGTGTTCTTCTTCAGTTTGTGATCGGGTTATCATGTCATCTACGTAGACCTCTATCTCATGATGTATCATATCATGAAACAAAGCTACCATGGCGCGTTGATAGGTTTCCAGGACATTCTTCAGTCCGAATGGCATCACTTTGTAGAAGAACGTACCCTATTGTGTGACAAAAGTAGTTTTCTCCATGTCCTCAAGTGCCATTTTGATCTGGTTATAGCCTGAGAATCCATCCATGAAAGAAAATACTTTGTGTTGGGCTGTATTGTCAACCTGGATGTCGATGTGTGGAAGTGGAAAATCGTCTTTAGGGATGGCCCTGTTTAAATCTCTATAATCCACGCACATTCTGACTTTGCCGTCCTTCTTAGGCACGGGAACTATGTTAGCAACCCATTGTGGATAGGAAGTAACAGCCAGAAAACCAGCATTGAACTGCTTCATAACTTCTGCTTTGATCTTCTCTGATATGTCAGGTCTCATGCGGCGGACTTTTTGCTTCACTGGTGGACTGTCTTCTCTAGTGGGCAGACGGTGTACCATAATGTCTGTATCGAGTCCCAGCATGTCTTTGTATGACCAAGCAAAGATCTTGATATAATCACGCAACAGCTGAATTAGGCGCTCCTTGACACTCGGCTCTAGATTGGCACCCACTCTAATTTCCTTTCTGTCTTCCTCAGTACCCAAGTTGATTGTACCCAACGGCTCCTCATGAGGCAGAATAGCCCTTTCCTCTTGTTGTAGAAGTCTAGCCAATTCCCCTGGCACCTCACAATCTTCCTCACCTTCTTATTCGGCTTGGTAGATCAGATCTTCAGAGTCACTAAAGGCTATAGCAGTATCGTTACCCATGGGATCCGGAATGGAAGGGTACCTGCATTTGTGAGTGTGGGTGTGTGTAAGGGTATAGCCATCTTAAAACAACAAAATGTAAAAGAAAGACAATGAGCACAAAAGGTTTATATATGAAAAAGCGTCCATGATTCAATGAAATGACATATGAAAAATGAAATAAGAACCCTTACAAATGGACCATTGTGCCTCGGGTAAGATACAAGGTTGAAAAAGTACGAATTGTTTATGAATTATTACAGTCCAACAGAAATGTAAAAGGTAAATTACTGATCAATGAAAGTTATTGGGATGAAGTCTTTGGCTTCCCAGTTGCACAGTCCTCCGCCGATAGTAGGAAATATCCAGTCTTCCAATCTGCCCTCTTCTTCACTGTCCTCTAGTGCATTAACCCCTCGGTGACTGATCTTCACAGGTGGCCCTCTGACACGAGCGCTGTGCACGGCCTTCTGAGCAGTTGAGGTGAACCCCAAGCCGAACTTGTCTAATTTGTAGGGAATGTCTGGTAGTTGTCCCCAGATGGTGGATCCGCCTTCTTCCACTGCTACCTTTGCATCCTTGAGAGAGGACATCCGAGGTGGAGGTCTTGTGATCACAGGAGTTAAGGATACCGCCTTGGTCGCCACTATTTCGGGAGAGACTTCTTCAAAATGTTGGAAAGGGGTCTCAATGAACTCGCCATCTAACTCCACATAACGGAAGGAATTCAGATGACTAATCATATACTCCTCCTCCCCATGGACAGTTATGATCTTCCCTTGGACGGGGTACTTGAGCATTTGATGCAAGGTGGAGGTGACAACTCCAGCATTGTGGAACCAGGGGCGCCCCAACAGACAGGAATAGGAAGGACGGATGTCCATCACATAGAATGTTGAATTGAATGTCTGAGTTTCCACTTTGATCGAGATTTCCACCTCCCCATGGACCATCCTTTTAGAGTCGTCGAATGCTCGCACAATTATGTTGCTGGGTTTTAAAGTCAGACCCTCACAATCCAACCTATCCAGGGCTTTCTTCGGCAAGATATTTAAAGACGATCCAGTATCAACCAATACATGGGCTAGGGTCGTCCCCCTACACTCCACCGATACATGTAGTGCATCGTTGTGTTTTCTCCCTTTGGACGTCAGGTCAGCATCGGAGAAACCCAGACCATTGCCAGCTGTTAAACTGGCCACACACTCTTGGAATTGATCAGCCGAAGTCTCTTGCGACACATGAGCCATCTTCAGAAATTTTACCAAAGCTTTAGCATGTGCCTCAGAGCAAAGCAGCAATGCTAACATAGAGATTTTGGAGGGGGTTTGCCCCAGTTGTTCAACCACATCATAATCACTTTTCTTAATGATCCTCAGGATTTCTTCCATCTCCTTCTTGGATGTCTCAGGAATAGCTAGTGGTTGAGCCTTCGTCAAGACAGGATCCTCTTGAACATTCTTTCCTTTATTCTCAGCAGCGGAAGTAGGGATAGGAATTGCATTGTCATTGTTGGTAGGTACACTTGCAGGTGTAATCACTGGTACAAATGTAATCTTCGGAATGGCCACGGGTCCAAAGACTACTGTTGGAGGAGCAATCTCTGGAGAAAAGATTCTTCCACTACGTGTAACCTTGCTTGTTCCGACAATGTTACTGATGTCGGAATTGTCCTCTTCGGAGCTCTCCCCATCGGCAGTCTGTTCAATCTGTTTGACACCATGGTAGTAGATTTCTCCACCATAGTTCCATGGTATCGTCTTATCTGATTTGTATGGGGTTGGCCCGGGCATTGTTATCTTCAACGGAGCAGTCATAGGAGCGGATGTAATCCTAACAGGTTTTTTAGGAACCCTGGAAGGATTGGCATATATGATTATTATTGAAACTTCTGGAGCTGGAATGGGTGAAATAGGAGCTTTCTCAAACAAGATTTCCTGGTTATCAATCAGTTGTTGGATACCTTTCTTCAACAGAGGACAATCAAATGATGAGGACAGGAAAATACGTCAATCTTTGTCACAACCTGGGAACACCCCATCTTTTAACAAATTCAACTTGATGGTCGAGAGCGGAGTCAGCAATTCATCCATGGTGTCAACAAATAAGTCTTCCTCAATAGCACTAGCATTGTGTCCATGCCTAGGCATTGGAGCGGAGATAACATTCAGTTTCTCAGGAGCTTCAAATTCAACCTCCTTTGCGTCTATCAGATCCTGAATCTTGTTCTTCAGAGCCCAACAGTTGTTGGTGTGATGCCCTGGACTTTCAGAATGGTAAGTGCACCTGGCATTCAGATGGTAGTGTGGGGATGCAGTATTGGGATTTTTAGGGGCCTCCTTTAACATGGCAAGATTCAACTTCAGGAGATGTGGTAGGACTTGAGCTGGAGTCATGTTTATCTTGGTGAATTGCCTTACTGGCCTTTCCACCCTTTGCTGATTGTTTCTCGGCTGATTGTTTCTTGGCTGGTCTGATGCAGACTTTTGAATCATAACGGCCCCCACCATTGATCGATGCTCGTTTCTTCCCTGATTCCTCTAAGCATAGACAGTCGACACTTCCTTCTTTCCTGTGAAGGGCTTTTTTACAGCAGCAGAGGTAGACGCGTCTTTCTGAATTTTCCCGCTTCTTATGTCGGCTTCTATCCTATCACCAGTTAAAATCAACTCAGTGAACCCCACAGAGGAGCTTCCAATCAGATGATTAAAGAATGGGCCTGATATAGTTCCCATGAACATGTCCACTAGCTCCCTTTCAGATAAAGGTGGTTGCACCCTTCCGGCTAAATCCCTCCACTTTTGGGCGTAGTCTTTGAATCCCTCATTGGACACCATGGCCATACTCTAGAGTTGAGTATGGGTTGGTGCCAAGTCGGTGTTGTATTGATACTGTTTATAGAAGGCGGCTACCAAGTCTTCCCAATTATGCACATCATACCTCTCCAACTGGTAGAACCAATCAAGTTGTGTTCCTGATAAACTGTCCTGGAAAAAGTGGACCCACAAATCTTTGTCAGCAGAATGCGGTTGAATTTTCCTGACATAAGATCGTAGGTGCATCTTGGGACAAGACACCCCATTGTACTTGGCAAATAGTGGAACTTTAAACTTCGGAGGGATTACTATTCTAGACACCAAACCTAACTCCTCAAAGTCCAGCCCCGATACTCTCTGTACTTCCATAGCAGCTAGACGCTCTTCCAAGTTTTTGTATTTGTCATCAGCCGGGGGGTATTGTTGTTCAGAGTAGTCCTCTTCTTCCTCTTCTTCAACTTCAGAATATGAAGGCACTGCAGTCTCTTTACCTTTTCTTTCCCCTTCCTCAGAGGTTGATGGAAATTCCAAGGCCCTTCTGGCTTGTCCTTCAAAAGTTCTGCCCATAATAGCCACATCGGATCGCTTCTTCTTCTTTTTCTCTTTTTCTTTCTCTAGCAGAGTCTTAAGCTCCTCCTGCCCCTTGGCCAAGGTCAAGAGTAACTGTTGAAATTGTGAATTCTGAGCTTGCAAGTCTTTAACCGTTTGTTCAAGATCCATGTTGCTGAAATAAACAGCAGAGGGATGAGGAAACTTCTTGCAAATACCTGTTTATGCATATGATGAATGATATGTATTCATGTAATGCGTTCAAGGATTTAAAAAAATTAAAATTAATGTCAAACAAAAAGGAACAAATGTTATATTAATAAAATAGAATTTGTTTACATCAATGCCCCTAGGGCAAAATAGTACAAAATTCTAAGATAAAAAGACGTTGCGCATCCTCTTTGGCGCAATGTAGGTGTTGAGAGTCTGTTCTTCGTGAAGTAACCGAGTGAGTTCTAAAACCCTCTTCTCGCTTGCGTAGAATTGGGCTTCAAAAGTATTGCGTTCTCCCTTGAGCTGTATCCAACTCCTTTGTAGATCTTCGAGTGATGTTGGCATGTCAGGATGTAGGAGGGTGTATGGAACCTCTCCTTCCTTAACAGGCTCTATAATCACTGGGAGAATGGAGGGGTAAGGCATCATAAGACTTTGGGCGCGGGTTCGTACCCACTTGAGGTAAGGCTCAAGGGGGATGGAATTCTTGTGTACCAAGGTCTTACTGTCTACCTTGTTAGGCATCCTCCAAGCTCGGATGAACCTTTGACGAAGCCCTTGATTTTCGTTGTCGAAGTCAAAAACCAAACCTTGAATCAGCATGTCATGTGGGCCATCCCTTTGGGCATAACCAAACTGTCTTAGAGCCAAGCAGGGGTTGTAGGTGATGCCTCCCCTAATGCCATGTAGAGGGACATTAGGGAATTCCCCACAACGTCAACGATGATAACATTCTCTTTGGTTCGAGAATACCAATGAATATCTGAATGTGTAAGAGTCATCAATCGTTGTGACCACCTCAAACCTTTCTCATTCTTCAAGACTGATTGAGGAAGATGAGAAATAAACCATCTTTCCAGAAGAGGAGTGCAACACATGAGAACACCTTTTTTCCTCATTGTACGAGTGTGAAAAGAGTGTAAGATATCTCCAAGCAATGTAGGCACCAGATTGCATGACATGAAGATTTTGACAGCACTCACATCTATGAGTTGATCAGGATTAGGGAACAAGACCATCCCATAGATGAGAAGAGCTACAATCTCCTCAAAATCTTGTAAGTCCAAGGAATTCCAGCAGCTTTGGGCCTTCTCAAACAAGAATTTTGCCAAGAAACCTTTGACACCACTTCTAGTCTCCCAATGGGCTGTGACATCAGATGGTTGCAAGTGCAGGGCTTGAGCAACATCTTCTGGCTTTGGATCTCTTTCCGTACCGTTGAAAAGTAGTTGATTGAGAATAGGAATCCTCAAGAGTTGGGAAAATTCCTCCAGAGTAGGCACGAGCTGGTAGTCAGGAAATGTGAAGCAGTGATGCGAAGGGTCAAAGAACTGGAAAGTAACTTTCATCATGTCTTCCTCTGTGTTGGAAGTGACTAAGTTGAGAAGGAGACCATGTCGCTTGGTGAATGGAGAATTCTCAGGAATCCTTGAAGCTAGCTCCTTGAGTTGTGGAGGAATTCTTACAAGGTTGACTTGGATATTTTCCTGCGAAGTGAATCCATAACCTACAAAACAAGAACAAAGATGAATTTCCAAAATCCTTGAAATGGTTAGTGGATGCAAATGATGCTTCATTATGTTCATGATGTTATGCACAAGTATATATGTACAAGTAAATCACGCAAGTTCCTAGTTTAGGCTTGCATGGGGTTTCATAGGTAAGTACCCTCTTGAAGTTTAGTTGGCTCAACCTGTCCTAGAAATAGTAATCGGGTTCTAAGGAGCTCAATATCATTGGATTGTTTCCTTGTTCATTGTTTCAATTTAGCCTCTTTACTGGCGACCGAAATATTCCAAGGAACCAACCCTCAATGAGTATAGTATCGAGTATCTACCAACTTCAGACTGTACCAAAGTCGGTCATCTCACTACATCCTAAAAGGCTAAGTTGGTCAAGTAAAGGTTCTAGAAGTTCGTTAGTGCTTCATGACATCACTCAGCGGCCCCGTATTCTCTTTGATTTACTCAAAGGCTACCGGTACCCACAAATATGTCGCACTAATATAGCTATTGCTTAGACCATATCGATATACCCCGTACAGTTTCCACAATGTATTGCTATTTACCTATTATGTTTCCCTAAATCCGGGTGGAGGATTCAAACTCAAACAATAGAACCAAATGTAAAGCAAACATGGCACACAAGATAAGCAAATAAAGGTGATCTAAACCCTAAGGTAACCCCACTTATATGTTTATTTCAGCAGAGTCGCCAGTTCTGTGATACGGTGGGAGAACTGACTTGATGTTTTGCATTTCGATCGCACTTGTGCGGTTAGCAAGAGTCGCCACCGAATTTTATTTTATCCAAAAGGAAAGCTAAAAAAGCACAGGAAAGACCTTTCGAGATTATTTCTCGGGTTCGGGGGGTAGATTATGATAAGGGAAGGTATTAGTACCCTTTTCATCCATGGTTTTCCATGGGCTCTTAGTTACTCGTTTAGATCACTTGCTTTCATTTGATAGTGTGCTTGTGGTGTGGGCTTTGAAAGTATTTTGAAAACTCTCTTTGTAATGGTTCTCGTCTCTATAAGAACGTATACGAAGTTTTGTTTCGAAAAGTGGTTCAAAGATGTGTTTGTGAATCGTATTTGGAAAAGTGTTTTGAAAAGATGTTTTGCAATGGTTCTCGTCTCTATAAGAACGTATACAAAATATTTTGTCTTTTTGAAAATGTTTTGAAATGAGAGTGTAGGTGTAAAAGTTTTTGTCGTGAGTAAGCGAGTAACTAAGAGCGAATCTATATACTCGAAAGGTCTTAAATTATTCTTTTCTTCCTCCTTTTAATGGTGCTATCTTACCATTGATTTGGTAAGAAGCCCTACCATTGGATGTGAAGGGACAGGCGTGGGTCAATTTTACAATCATCGAAAGCAACTTGTGAGACGCTTTAGTAATTTTCGTAAGGGACGAGATCGTTTTAATCGAAGGCAACATCAAGGGTCATCGAAGGACTACGGTCCTTTTTATCGAAGGGTCATTGCTAGAGCGTCCCATATTCGAGGGACATGATTGTATTTCTGAGGCAACGAGCGAGGTTACCCTAGAGGTGCGCGTGTGAAAAAGTGTGTTGGTTTCAAGTTATTTTATTCTTTGATTAGGTCATCTAGCGATTGATTTTTGAATCTTTCCATACACGCCTAGTTACTATACAGTATATGGAAAACAGTAAATTGCGGGAATTGAAATTCTACGCTATTATAAAGTGTTCGGGAATGGGGGTACAATTTTTACAAATGGGGATGAATTAAATGCGATAGAAATGTCTGAATAACAAGCAATACAACCAAATCGAATTTTGTGCAATTTAATTAAAGCTATGATAATCCATGAAAATAAAAGCAACAAAATATGAAATGTTAAGTATTTACATTGCAAAGAGAAAGGTAAAACCTATTCTAAAAAAATAAAAAAAATGATTGATTAAAAAATATTCTTTATCTTTTGTATTTTGTTAATTTAAGTAAATTTAAAGAAAGAAAATAAACTAAGTTATAATTGTTTTTTTGGTGTTTTATTATATGTACAAATTAAATCTAAAACAAACTTATTAAAGAGAACATGATAAAAATTAATTACGAAAAAAAAAACCTAATCCAATTAATAAAAGAAAAAGTTTTATTAGTATTTGTATATATATAAAAAAAGATGTAAAGAAAACAAATTAAACTTAGAAAAAATGCAGTGGGCTTATTGGAAGATTTGGGAGAAGGCCCAAAGAAAAATGTTGTTTTGATGTATTACTAAAAACAAACATAGGGGGGGTGGATCCGGTTAAACGCATGGGCTCAAGGGACTAACAGAAAACAAAAAAGCCCAAGCTCCTTAAACTGTACTTAGATGTTGTTTAAGGGATCAAAAATAAAATTAGGGTTCTTGGACCCCTTGTGATTCACAGCGGCGCCGCTTCATCTTTTTCGCTCATCCCTTCCATTTTTTTATTAAAACCTCTGAATAAAAACACTACCTGTCTTTGTCTAGCCTCATGGCCGAATCACCCTCCTCTTATCTCACCACGATTTGTGTTTTTGAAATCCTAAGTGTTGAAATCGAATTTAAGCCTAAGAGGTCCGAAATTAGTTTATCTGATCTCCCCCCCCCCCCAACTCTCAATTGTCGGAACGCTGCATCTCTTGCCTCCCTAATCGAGCTTTATAGTTTTTCTTGAAAAGGTGAAGTTCTGTTCTTATTAAAGCTTACGAATTCATAGATTGTTGTTCTGTCTTAGTGTTTTCTGTTAACTACCTCATGATTTTAGGTGCAGGAAATCATGTTATGGAATTATGATAAAGGAGAGAACTTCATACCTGTTGGATATTCTTTCTGTGAAATGGAAAGTGGACGGCGAGATTGAGGACGACGTTCCTTGGTGGCCGGAGCTTGCGCGAGGGAGGAGATGAGGATGGAGGCGTTGGTGTTTCTGACGCTTTGGTAATTTCTTTTATTCTCTGTGTTTGAATGATGATGATGCCGGCTATGGATTCTTTTGGCTCTGTTACAAGTTTTAGGTTTTGGAGGCTTTTGGTTATGGTTGATCATTGTGTTTTTTGTTTGATGATTCTTGGATATATGTTACTGGTTTTTGGTTGTTTCAAGCTTGCTTACAGTTTGGGATATTGGAAGCTGATGGTTGTTGGGATTTTTGTTCACAGTTACTGTGTTTTTTTTGGTTTTGTGTTTGAAGCTTGAGACTTGTTGCAGTTTTGAGACTTATGGCTTTTGGTACTGCATTTCTATTCTTGATGATGGTTAATGTTTTTTTTTACAGTTTGGCTTTGTTACAGTTTTGGTTTGAGGATGGCTACTGCATTTTTAGCTTGATACTTGGTTTCAGGTTTTTGGTTTTGACAGTTTGGCTTTGTTACAGTTTTGAGATGGTTGTTGGTTTATCAGTTGGGACTTATGTTGGTTTTTGAGGTTTTAGACTTTGATAGGTTTTTTGAAGGTTGGAGACTTGTTTCAAGTTTTTGAGTTTGATAATTGTTTCTATGTATTTGATGATGGCTACTGATTTGATGATGGTTCGGATTTTTTTTTGGAGTTTTGGTTTTGTTGACAATTTGAGATTTGCGTCAGGTTTGATGAGTTTAGCTTGGATGCTTGTTTATCAGTTTGAGGCTTGTCGTTGTTTTTCTTGAGGTTTGGCTCGGTTCAGGTTTTGGAGGTTTGAGATTTGAGACTTTGATAGTTTTTGAGTTTGGTGATTTTTTGTATTTGATGATGGTTCAGATTTGAGACCTCTCTACTGTTCTATTGCTTCCTTCTTATTATATTCACCTTACTTCTGTTATATCTATTCAAAATGGTGGGAAACCAACAATTTTGAATATTTTAACATGTTGTCCTTATGGCTTTTTGGTGGCAGTTTTGTTTTCTAGCAACTTCCATGTAACTTGTGACAGGCAGGGCAGCAGGGTTGTGCATTCCAATAACCTAGGTGACTTCTTTCCTCTATTCTCTCTCAATGACAATAGGAAAGCAAATTTCTTTTTGCCCCTTTTTTCCAATTCTGAAAGGTTTGCAATAAAAAATGGAAAATGATGACTTATGCTTCTTAAATAAGCTTTTGCTTATTTGACTTAGCTATTATGCTGCCATACTTCTGCTTTGCTGCCTGCTTTAGCTTTTGTTGACTTACTTCTGCCTCGTTTTTGTTGATGATGTTTGTTGTTATTTGTCCAATTTGCGCTGCTGTTTGGGCATTCTGTTTGATTTAGTTTTGCTGTTTGTTTGGACAGTTTGCTTTCCTTTGTTTGTTTGGACAACTTGCTTGCATTTTGTTTATTTGGACAACTTGCCTGCATTTTGTTTGTTCGGACAACTTGCTTGCATTTCTTGGACAGTTTATATCATTTCTTTTCCTTCTTTTTGTGAACCAAGAAGGATAACCTTCTTGTGATTTGCAAAATAGAAAAATAAAATTGTGATGAATAATGGCATTCTAATTCCATTCTTGCAAACCTTAATGATGATTACCTCTCTTTTTTTTTTTGGAAAATTCTTGCTCACGCCCAAATAATTTCTACTAACTATTTATCTTTCTTTCGTTTTCATGTGAGCACAATTGGGTGTGACAAATAAAAGGAGGCAAGAACTCTATGGCAAGCATGGAAGTCTTTGAAGATAAACAAAATAATTGGATGCGACTTCAATCTTCAGACAAGTTTAGGCATAGATTAATTCTCCTAGGCTAATCAAACATTTAGATTTTCTTTGTAATTTATAGAAATCGTTCTTGTACTGTATCCAACAATTGTACTAATTCATCTTTTAAATACAATAAGTTGTAAAACATAGAGTATTTAAAAGAACAAATTGTTTTGTAACAATGTTTGAAAAATTGGAGAAAGTCTTATGAAATATTCTGGTGTCAATTGAAATTATTTACCAACAATAACTTGTAATTTTCTCTTCGCATCCTAATTGATTTTGAAAATCCCAATCAAGATACTTGCAACAAAATGCTCCAGTCTGGTAACTTACGTTCCAAGTAATCCCAATAATTCTGTAACTGCATTTCAAACAAACATGCTCTGTATATTCCATTTCCTAACCAAGCAAATGTTTTAAAAGACGCAAATCATATGGTTAACCTGGATCAAACAATCATGAGCGTCCTAAATAACAGTCTTAATCTCCATCTCTTGTCCCAAACAAATCATGCCTTGAGAACAAACATTATCTTTTTTTAGTAAACCCGAGGAAGCATGAAGACCTGTGAAAGCCAATTGAATTTTTGGGAACTCATTTTCTTTTGAGAACTGCAAGAAACCCTAATTGCTGGTTTATTGCCACAGAAGAGAATTTGTCTGGTCGATTCCTGAGGCAACTTGATTATCTGAGAAACCCTAGGGTTGTGTCTTCGATGAAAAATGGGAGGGAAAATTTCGGGGTACAACAATAACGTCTAAAAATATCCTAAGAAATAAAAATCTTTTTGGTTGTTTTTATTTATGAAAAGAAAATTAAATCTAAATTAAGTCCTAAATTCTAATTTGTTTTAAGTTAAGAAAATGGTTAAAATTTAATTAATCAATTACTTAAGAAATTAATTATTTAATTAAAATATCTAAGCCTAATTTTTGGTGATTTTTTTATTTAATGTCAATTTAAATAAAAGAGGTTTAATAAAGAAATGGAAACAAAAAATAAAAATAGAAAATGAAGCATCCTTCGATTGCAGGGAGATGGTGCCTTTCGACTCTATGAAGGGGAAATTGTCTTTCAATTACCCTTTGATCCAGTGACAGGATGTGGCTTTCGATCCAGAAGACGCTTTTGGAATTTCCTGATGGATCACTTATGAGGGCATTACATCTGCAAACATGTTGTCAAAAACAAAAAGCGTGACCTGAGTGCCAAACTCAGGCCTTTCAACTCTGCACTCATTAGGTCTATTCATGTTGCATATGCAATAAGTGTTAGCAACAAAGAAAATGTAGACCTGGATGTCGAATCCAGGTCCTTAATCTTGAATATAGATCGAATAAAATTATAAATGCCAATATGTCATGCAAATGTAGAGATTGATCTTTTTACCAATTCTTACCAATGGTTGATGGATGAATATGTGATGATGGGTGTGGGTACCCTTGTTTGATGATTGCTTCGATTTTCCTTCTGGTTGTGGGTACCTTTGTTTAAGGGTTGCTTTGAATTGGATCACTTATGAGACTTTCTGATAACTTTGGTGGGTTTATGGGGGCAGCGTATCTCCAATGTGTGTGTAATTCTTTTCTAGGAAATCTCTGTTAGAACAAGATTGGTTCTGATCATATCTCAGAGTTTTGATGATAACAATAAATTATATTTTATATAATTGATACTCTGATGAACGTATTTAATTGTTTCAGATAATGTTCTGACAGAAGCATTTTGATGTGTCGAGCTGAAAACAAATGAAGAAGTTCTTTGATGAAAGAACTATTTGTTTTAGCGCAAGTGTTGATGCTAACTCTGGTAAGATAATTATTTAAATACATCTTCTAACGCTTAGCAAGTTTTTGTGTTAGTTATGTTTCAGAAGTTCTTTGAAAGCAAGCGCTGATCAGAAGTACTTAGCAAGCAAGCGTTGTTTAGAAGATATGCAAGCATGTTCTGATTCAAGACGTGAAGCTAGTTCTGGAAGAATGTAAAAGCTATCAAGTCTTGTCAAGCTTCAGGAAAATGCTCTTACAAGTGTTGTTTGCTCATTTAATGCAAAGACGGCTACATGCACTCAAGTGTCTATGCTAGTTCATTGGAAAATGAAATAGTACAAGGAAACACGCAAAAATTTAATGCTCTCCATATTTGAAGGCAGCAACGATCATTTTGTTCTTACTATATATAGAAGAACATTAATTGCAAGCCAACAACTCATCAATTTCAAAAGAAACAAGAACTACGTGAAAATATTCTGGGCTCACAAATCATTTTTTCATACACTTTGTGCAATACTATTCTTAGTGAAAAATCACAGTTGTGATATAGCTTTCTTAGAAGCAAACTTTGTTTCACTATCTGTAAAGATTTAACTCTTGTAATTGTTCCTTGAGAGACCAAGTTTGGTCAGATTTCTCAAGTAGACTAGGACTAGTTTAAGTCTTAGTGGTGTGAGTCACTTGTAAGATTACTTGTGCATTGTTAGTCACAACAGTTGTTGTGTGATTGTAATCAGTTGATTATAGTGAATTAAGTCCTTGTTGATAAAGGCGAAATCACCTTGGCAGGTGGACTGGAGTAGTTTGAGTTCAAACGAACCAGGATAAAAATAACCTTGTCTTTCCATTATTGTTGAGCCTTTAAGAAAAAGAAAAAAGAGAAACTTATTCACCCCCCCCCCCCCCCCTTCTTAGTGTTTTCTCACCCTTCAATTGGTATCAGAGCTTGACTCTGAGCACAACACTTAACCGTGTCAGGAAAACATCCAGAAGAAAACACAAATGGCTAGTGAACAAAACAACAATAGTTACAAAAAACCTCCTATATTTGATGGAGAAGATTTTGAATATTGTAAAGATAGACTAGAAAGTTTCTTTCTAGGTCATGATAGTGATTTATGGGATATAGTCTTGGATGGTTACACACATCCTACAGACTCATAAGGAAACAAGATTGATAGAAAAAATATGGATAGACAACAAAAATCTGATTTCAAAAATCATCATAGAGCTAGAAATATTTTTCTAAATGCTATCTCTAAAATGGAATATGAAAGAATCATAAATAAAGATACAGCATGTGATATGTTTGAGTCTCTTAAAAAGACTCATGAAGGAAACGCTCAAGTGAAGGAGTCTAAAGCTCTGGCTCTCGTCTAGAAGTATGAAGCCTTCAAAGTAGAAGAAAGTGAATCTATAGAAGCAATGTTCTCAAGGTTTCAAACTCTGGTCGCTGGTCTGAGAGTTTTGAACAAGGGATACACTAAAGTAGACCACATTAAAAAGATCATCAGAAGCTTACCCAGAAGATGGGCACATATGGTCACTGCTTTAAAAGTATCAAAAGATCTGAACAACGTGTCTCTTGAAGAACTCATCAGCGCTCTCAGAAGTCATGGGATAGAACTTGATGAGCACGAGCCTCAGAAGAAAGGTAAGTCTCTTGCCCTTAAATCAATAATAACGCTTTTTAGGCTGAAGAGGAAAACTCTGAATAATCTGCGTCAGAAGAAGACGAACTATCCTTGCTCTCTAGAAGAATCAATCAGCTGTGGAAGCACAGACAGAAGAAGTTCAGGAACTTCAAGAAGTCGGAAGATAAACCAGAATCTTCTGGACACAAAAAGTCAAACAGAAGAGAGATAATCTGTTATGAATGCAAAGAACCTGGACACTACAAGAGTGATTTTCCAAAACTTCAAAGAGAAAAACTAAAGAAAAAGTTTGGTAGAAAGAAAGGGATGATGGCAACCTGGGACGATTCAGAATCCTCTGAAGATGAATCTGATTCTGAAGATGAGAACGCCAACCTAGCTCTGATGGCTACCACAGCAGATGACTCAAACTGTGAGTCAGACCCAAAAGAGGTATTCTCTGAATTTACTAGAGAAGAACTTGTTGAAAGCTTATCAGAACTTCTGGAAAACTATAGTAAGCTCAAAATCAAATACAAGAAACTCAAGAAGAATCTTACATCTGATCTTGAGAAACATGAAACAGAAAAATCTGAACTCAAAGAAAATAATTTTAAACTTAAAGAAGAAATTGAAAATGTTCAAAAAATTTCTAGTTCAAATTTTGTGTCAAGTTCAAAAGATATTCTGAAAGAATATGACTGTAGATTTCAAACTTTTCTTGCTAAAAGCATGGATAGAAGCAAAATGGCTTCAATGATCTATGGAGTTAGTGGGAAAACAGAAGAGGAATTGGATATGAACCTCCCAAAGGGAAGGAGACATATATACCAAAACATGTTGCTAAGATGACTTTCACTTACGAACCTCTGAACAAACAATTCAAGTTTGGACACACACATGATATTAAATATACATCACATTCTGGAAACTCTTATGCTAACCCAAAGTTCAAACAGAACTTGAAATACTCTAACCCAAGAGGACCCAAAAAGATTTGGGTTCCTAAGGATAAAATAATATTTGTTGCAGATGTCCTTAACAGCTCAATTGAGACACCAGTCATGGTACCTGGACTCTGGGTGCTCATGACACATGACGGGAAAAAAGTCTATGTTCCAAAAACTAGAATTTAAAGCAGGAGGAGACGTCAAGTTTGGAGGTAATCAGAAAGGGAAGATTATTGGTTCTGGAACCATTGGAAACAGTAACCTTTCTTCTATTACTAATGTTTTATTAGTAGAAGGATTAGCGTATAACCTGCTATCTATAAGTCAATTAAGTGACAACAGTTATGACATTATCTTTAATCAAAATTCCTGTAGAGCTGTTAGTCAAAAAGATGGAACAATCCTCTTTTCTGGCAAGAGAAAGAACAACATATACAAAATTGATTTATCAGATCTTAAATCTCAGAATGTTAAATGCCTTTTGTCTGTTAGCGATGAGCAATGGGTATGGCACAGAAGATTGGGACATGTCAGCTTAAGAAAAATCTCTCAACTAAATAAATTAAATTTAGTCAGAGGACATCCCAATCTGAAGTACAACTCAAAAGCTTTGTGTGAAGCATGTCAAAAGGGAAAATTTTCAAAACCTTCCTTTAAATCCAAAAATGTTGTTTCTTCCTCTAGGCCATTAGAACTACTTCATATTGATCTGTTTCAGCCAGTTAAAACTGCATCCATTAGAGGCAAGAAGTATGGATTGGTCATTGTTGATGACTTTAGCAGATGGACATGTGTTAAGTTTTTAAAACACAAGGATGAGTCACATTCTGTGTTTGTTAACTTCTGTAACCAAGTGCAAAACAAAAAAGATTTTAGAATTATAAAAGTCAGAAGTGATCATGGTGGAGAATTTGAAAACCATTATTTTGAAAAATATTTTAAAGAAAATGGTATTGTTCATAATTTCTCTTGTCCTAGAACTCCCTAACAAAATGGAGTTGTAGAACGAAAGAATAGAACATTACAAGAAATGGCCAGAACCATGATCAATGAAACAAATATGGATAAGCACTTTTGGGAAGAATTTGTGAACACAACATGTTATATTCAGAATAGAATCTCTATAAGACCTATTCTTGAAAAGACTCCCTATGAATTATGGAAAAACAGAAAACACAACAATTATTATTTCCATCCTTTTGGATGTACTTGTTTTATTCTGAGCACTAAAGAAAATCTGAACAAGTTTGATTCTAAAGCACAAAAGTGTTTTCTGCTTGGATATTCTGAACGCTCAAAAGGCTATAGACTATACAACACAAACTCTGATTGTTGAAGAATCAATCAAAGTTGGGTTTGATGATAAGCTTGGCCAGCCACAGCCAAAGCAAATTGATATTTCTGTAGGTACAGAAGATCATCCCTCAAACTCTGAAACTTCAGAAGCAAAGGAAGACTCAAAAGCAAAGGAAGACTCAGAAGATCATCCTCTTGACAATGCTCTAGATAATCTCTGAATCTCTGAACAATCCACTCAGAAAAGGTTTCCCAGAATCTCTTCAGCTCATAAAGAAGACGTGATTATTGGAAGAAAAGAAGATCCCATCAGAACAAGATCCTCTCTCAGAATCAATGAAGAATCATTGTTTGAATTGGTATCTCTGATTGAGCCAACTTCTATTGATGAAGCTTTAGAAGACAATGATTGGATCTTAGCAATGCAAGATGAACTCAATCAATTTTCCAGAAATGATGTGTGGGATCTAGTTCCAAGACCCAAAGGATTCAACATTATAGGAACTAAATGGGTTTTCATAAACAAATTAAATGAGCAAGGACAGGTGGTCAGAAACAAAGCACGACTGGTTGCACAGGGTTATAGTCAACAAGAAGGAATTGATTATAATGAAACATTTTCCCCAGTCTCCAGGATAGAGTCTATTAGATTATTAATTTCTTTTGTTGTTTAAAATAACATTTCATTATATCAAATGGATGTTAAAAGTGAATTTTTAAATGGCTATATAAAAGAAGAATTTTATGTCCATCAACCTCCTGGCTTTAATGACTCAAAACATCCAGAACATGTTTTTAAATTAAAAAAGTCTTTGTACGGTTTAAAACAAGCTCTCAGAGCTTGGTATGATCATCTGAGTAATTTTCTTTTAGAAAAAGATTTTACCAGAGGGAAAGTTGACACAACTCTATTCAGAAAGACATTTAAAAATGATATCTTAATTTGTCAAATTTATGTTGATGATATTATTTTTGAAACCTCTAATATCTCCCTTGAAAAAGAATTTGCTGAGACCATGCAGGCAGAATTTGAGATGAGCATGATGGGAGAATTGAAGTTATTTCTGGGAATTCAAATCAACCTGACTCCAGAAGGTACTTACATACATCAGACGAAGTATGTCAAAGAACTTCTGAAGAAATTTCAGATGTCAGAAAGCAAAGATGCTAAGACACCAATGCATCCAACATGAATTCTGGGAAAAGATGAGGTAAGTATGAAGGTAGATCAGAAGCTCTACAGAGGTATGATTGGATCCTTTCTCTATCTGACGGCATCTAGACCTGATATATTATTCAGCGTATGTTTATGTGCTAGATTCCAATCAGATCCTAGAGAATCTCACTTAACTGTTGTTAAGAGAATTCTGAGGTATCTGAAAGGTACTACTAATATGGATCTGTGTTATAGAAGATCAAAAGATTTCAGACTAGTAGGTTATTGTGATGCTGACTTTGCTGGAGATATAATTGAAAGAAGGAGAACCTCTGGAAGCTGCCAGTTTCTGGGTGACAATCTTATCTCGTGGTACAGCAAGAAGTAAGCAAAAATTGCACTTTCAACAACAGAAGATGAGTATATATCTGCTGCTGGATGTAGTTCTCAGATGATTTGGATGAAAAGTCAGCTAGAAGATTTTAACCTTTATGAAAGTAAGATTCCAATCTTCTGTGACAATACTTCAGCAATTTGTCTTTCTAAAAATCCTATTTTATATTCTAAAGCTAAACACCTTGAAATTAAATATCATTTTATAAGGGACTATATTCAGAAGGGAATTTTAAATTTAAACTTTGTAAAAACAGACCATCAATGGGCTGATATTTTTACCAAACCCCTTTCATAAGATAGATTTAAATTCATTTTGGAAAATATTCGTATGGAATTATGTCCTGAATAAAATTGTATTTATCTTCTGTGTTTGACTTTAGAATGTTCTGAAATGAATGTTCTGATTAACAACTCTTCAGAAGTTAGAAGAGAAGTTACATCAGAAGCTATATGTAAAGTTCTGAAATATTCTAACGTTTCATTTCAAGTATAGCTCAGCAGTTCATTAGATCAAACAGCTGTCATATGCAACCTTCAGGAGATGAACACTTGGTGTATTTCTGAAAGGTCACGCGTGCTAAGCTATTGACGCCGTTCTAGGTAACTGTTATGATTTTATTAAAATATCACGTTTTCCCCTCACTTTTCAATATCATTAAATGCTAAGTCATGATTAGATTATTTTTATTTAAATTTTTATTAAATACTCTTTTTACAGTTTTATTTTTTAACCTATTTCTGAAAAGTCTTCATATAAATACCTTTGTAAAAACCCTTCTCACTTTTTACCTTCTCTTTCAAAATTCAACCGTCTCTGTGTATTTTTCTCTACAACCTTTTTTTCTTCTCTCAAACCTAAGTGCTCCAATGGCTTCCTCCTCTACTCATTCTGAGAACACCCATTCTGAGCAGTACATCATTCCTGGGAGAACCACTCTCATTCTAGTGGATAGCTTAGAGGTTATAAGTGAATTAATGGTGGACTTTGAGAATCTTAAAGCAAATGGATTTTATCTTCTTCCTTCTGTGGAGTTTCAAGGTTGGGGAAACTTCTTTGACCGTCTAGTTGGTCCTGTTTTTCCACACCTTGTTAAAGAATTTTGGATACACGCAATTGCTTCTCCAAAAGCCATCCTCTCTTTCGTGATGGGTAAGGAAATATCCATTACTGAAAATCTCATCAGGAAACTTCTAGGTTTTGAAGGAACTGGAGTAACTGGAATCTCTAATGGCAGAATGGAAATGTCAAAGGTTTATGCATAAATTTTTACATATGGGCAAGGGTCTTCTAAAGTCAGAGATTTGAAAAATAAGTACAAGATATGGGCAATAATAATCTATGGTTGCATTCATCATAGGAAGGAAACTAGCTTTCCAGACTATATAAATGCTGACCAACAATACTTGTTGCTCTGTCTTGGAACAAATGTTAAGATTGATTTACCCTATCTCTTGTTTGATCATCTCTGGACTCATGTCAAAGAAACGAGAGAAGCAGAAAGAATGAAGAACCCTAAATCTAAAAGGAATTAGATTCCAATGGGGATATTGATTTCAGACATTCTGACTGAGAATGGTATGATTGCTCACCTGGATGAAGCAAATATGCTGGGGGAGTTAGAGCCTACTTGTGGAAAGGCTCTGAATGGAAAGAACTTGGTGAAGAGGAAGACTATTGACAAACTGCTGATAGAACCAACTCCTTTTGTTTTAGCAACTGTTAAGAGAAGGAGGATACCAATTGCTGACTTTCCACTGTTCAACTCAGGAGATCACTCTTGCATCATCCTGCATTACATTCAAATTTGTAAAGAAAGTGGAACACCTATTGATCCTGCTTGGCTTCAAGGAAGACGTGAAGTTGCTCCAGATGTTGTCTTTCAGCAACCATTGAAGAGGAAAGCAGTTGAAGGACCATCTGCCAGACCTCAGAAGAAGAAGAAGAAGAAACCAGGTACACTTGCTAAAACTATTTCTGTTTATGATTCTGAAAATATATCTACATCTGCTGAACCCCAAACCATAGGAGGCATAGATGTTGATATAGACCTGACCATACCCTCTGAACCTCTTGCTGAAAATCCTCAAAGAGATCAAGTTTTATCAGACTTGAGTGATTTTGACTCTGATGATTTCTCTAAAACCCAAACAGAACCATCCCAATCAGAACCATCTCAATCTATTCCTGCTGAAAACCTTTCTAGACCTCCTCCCAGACCTTTATCACCCAGACCCACTGGATGGTATGATGCTGGCTCTTGGAGAATACCAAGAATCAACGAACCTCTAGCCACTCTAAAGCCACCATTCACCCTACCTTCTGAAAATATCTTTGCCATAAATAGAACACAAAGTCCTACCCCCACTACTGATAACACAATCATAATTTCACCTGACGTCACACCACCCACATCTCCACAACTTCCAACACCTAACTCACCAATGCTTTCACCTCCTCAATCTCCAGAAGATAACCTCCATCCATCACATGAACCCTCTGAAACTCTCAATCCATTACAAACACCTAAACCTTTTGAACAACCTGACCAAAATGAAATAACTGAACAATCAGAAAATCCTGAACCAGCTGACTTTCTGAAAACTGTAGTTGATTTTGAATCTCTACAATTTCTGAAAAACAAAACCTTCAAAAAGGCTGTTCTAAAACCTGTTCAGCCAGATGTAAATATATAGTTTTTCAGAATTTTTTAACAGAAGTTCAAGCTTGGTTGGACCTGCTGAAGGCAGATTGCACCAGAAATATGAACCCAGCAGCAACATATCTTCTGTGGGAAACGTTCAGAAGAACCTTAGATGCTGAGTCACTGAAGCTGCAAGACTTATGTCACTCTCAGGTGATTGAGAACTTCTCCAAACATCTGCATGCCTTTCAGTCAAAAGCTGCTGATATTTGGGACAAGAAGTCTTCTCTGATGGTTGCTAATTCTCCAACTGATCAAATGGACATTTCAGAAGATGAATCTGAAGAATCCTCTGAAGATTCAAATCCTCTGGAAATAGTTCTGTTGAATCAACCTTCTGCAAAAGATGCACCTGAACCTGTGCCAACTCTTATGGTGGATCTGGGCACTCTTCTTTCAACTTTTGTTCGTTATGACTCAACAGTTGCTACTCCAAAGGTTTTATCTGCTGAAGCTTCTTCATCATCTGATCCTACTTCACTTGTAATGGATACTCTGAATGAGCTTAAGAGGGATAATGAAGCTATTCATAAGCGCTTGGACAAGCAAGATCAGACAAACCAGGAAATCAGAAACTGGATGATGAAACAAGAGGAATCTGCATCTGAGATCAAGAATCTTCTTATGGGCCTTGTTTCTAAGAAATCTTAGTGTCATTTTGTTTCTTGTTTTTGTTTGTTGTGTTTTATTGCACCTCTAGATATTTTTTTATTAAAAACTTTTACGCTTTTCAACTATTTTTTTATATACTTTTTGATTATGCCAAAAAGGGGGAGAAAATGAGTATTTTGATCTAATCTTTGATTAACAATTATGGGACTAAGTCTCAAACATTCTAACAAAATACAAGATTTCTTTCTATGTGTAAAAGAATTTTGAAGGTATCATTTAAACTCTGGAAGTTTAATTCAAATGAACATTATCTTCAAAAGACCTGATGAAGAAATCCCAGAAGAAAATTTCGATGCTCTGATGAAAATTCTCAAGAAGTTTTTCTTATAGAAATATTTATTTCAGGGGGAGATTCCTATCTCTTATTAAATTTTATTTCTTATCTCAATATTTTTTTGTCATCATCAAAAAGGGGGAGATTGTTAGAACAAGATTGGTTATGATCATATCTCAGAGTTTTGATGATAACAATAAATTATATTTTATATAATTGATACTCTGATGAACGTATTTAATTGTTTCAGATAATGTTCTGACAGAAGCATTTCGATGTGCTGAGCTGAAAACAAATGAGGAAGTTCTTTGATGAAAGAACTATTTGTTTTAGCGCAAGTGCTGATGCTGACTCTGGTAAGATAATTATTTAAATACATCTTCTAACGCTTAGCAAGTTTTTGTGTTAGCTATGTTTCAGAAGTTCTTTGAAAGCAAGCGCTGATCAGAAGTACTTAGCAAGCAAGCGTTGTTTAGAAGATATGCAAGCATGTTTTAATTCAAGACGTGAAGCTAGTTCTGAAAGAATGTAAAAGCTATCAAGTCTTGTCAAGCTTCAGGAAACATGCTCTTACAAGTGTCATTTGCTCATTTAATGCAAAAACGGCTACATGCACTCAAGTGTCCACGCTAGTTCATTGGAAAATGGAATAGTACAAGGAAACATGCAAACATTTAATGCTCTCCACATTTGAAGGCAGAAACGGTCATTTTGTTCTTACTATATATAGAAGAACATTAATTGCAAGCCAAAAACTCATCAATTTCAAAAGAAGCAAGAACTACGTGAAAATATTCGGGGCTCACAAATCATTTTTTCATACACTTTGTGCAATACTATTCTTAGTGAAAAATCACAGTTGTGATATAGCTTTCTTAGAAGCAAACTTTGTTTCACTATCTGTAAAGATTTAACTCTTGTAATTGTTCCTTGAGAGACCAAGTTTGGTCAGATTTCTCAAGTAGACTAGGACTAGTTTAAGTCTTAGTGGTGTGAGTCACTTGTAAGATTACTTGTGAATTGTTAGTCACAACAGTTGTTGTGTGATTGTAATCAGTTAATTATAGTGAATTAAGTCCTTGTTGAGAAAGGCGAAATCACCTTGGCGGGTGGACTGGAGTAGTTTGAGTTTAAACGAACCAAGATAAAAATAACCTTGTCTTTCCATTATTGTTGAGCCTTTAAGAAAAAGAAAAAGAGAAACTTATTCACCCCCCCCCCCTTCTAAGTGTTTTCTCACCCTTCAATCTCTCTCCCTAATGCAACACTTGTGGTCTCTTTATATAGAGGGGGTAGAGGAGACAAGAAGGCAAAGGTTTAAACAATCTTGATTATGTTTGAAAGCCATGAATGAGAATTTGTAATGTTGGCCAAAAACATGGGATCTTGTCCTTTTTTTGAAATTTGAATGTATGTGAATATTTTGGCTCCTTCGAATTCCCTCTAGGGTTGCTCTTCGACTGGCCTCAAGTTGCCTCTTTTGACTGGACCTCTTGTGTAGCCTTCAATTGGGCCTTCTGCATGCTTCTTCAAATGTACCTCTTGTGTACCCTTCGACTGGCTCTAGTATTACTTTCGTCGAATGGGTCTCTTGTATAGCTTTCTACTGGGCCTTCTGCATGCTTCTTCAAATGTACCTCTTGTGTACCCTTCGACTGACTCTAGTATTACTTCCTTCGAATGGGTCTCTTGTGTAGCCTTCGACTGGGTCTCTGTATGCTGAAGTGTATATAATTGTTTCAAAGGGGGGTCTGCGCCCAGTTGAAACTGGCACAAAGACATCATATGCCTTATGGATGCTAGCATGAAGCAAGTCAAGGCAGGCGTAAAGAAGGCCATTGCTTAGGCGAAGCTGGCACAAAGGTGGCCAGTGCCTTGTGGGTCGAAAGCAACTTTGAAGGAGTCTTGGCCTTGTGCTAAAGACAAGCTGAAGAGGGGGCCTTTGTCTTAGTGAATCTAAGGCAGGCGTGAAGGGGCTTTTGTCTTGACGAATCAAACACGCTTGTAGGGGGTTTGTTGCCTTGTGCATCAAAGGCAAGTCGAAAGAAGCTTTTTTTTTGCCTTGTGCGCTGAAGGCAGGCTAAAAAGGGATTATTTGCCTGGTCGAAGCAAGAATTAAGCATGCTCTGAAGAGACCAAATACCCAAACGAAGCAGGAATTCGTCTTTCATGCAGGTAGCCATTGCATTTGTGAGTCAAGCCAGCATGCAAAGCCAAAGATGTAATAGAAGGAGAACTAACAAAAGGCCCTTCCTTTCTGAAATGAAGGAAGTTATTTCCAAGGAAATACATGCCCAGTCAAAGCTGGTGTGCAACAAATAAAGTAAAAGACCAAGGCTTCAATCGAAGCTTGGAAATTTGAGGCAAACTTAAAGGAGGTTAGGTGCTCAAACGAAGCCTGTCCAAATACCAATCGAAAGGCCTTTTAACATGACAATCGAAGGATTTTGTCAAAATACCAATCGAAGACTCCTTGCTTATTTTTTCAAAAAAAATTATCTTTCCTTTAATCAAATGCTTGTGATCACCATGTAAGAGAATGATCTTGGGAAAATACGAGAGGGCAAATTTTGGGGTACAACACCCAAGTTTTCCATAACAAACTTTAGTTGTGTGGCATGTTCTACCACAATGAGTGCAAATATGGGAATTTGAAGTATTATACGGTGTTGTTGAATTTCCATGTTTGGGAGTAGATTTCTTGAATCCCATAACATTGATGAAGGCTTGAGAATATTCGAATGATGCAAATTTACCTTGGCTTTCGTGTTGAAGAACCATGGAGAAGATTTTGTTCATATTTTATAAGGGTTCCATGAACAGAATCTGTGATCTGACCACTGCAAAATTGTCATTCAATCTAGTCAGGAATCAAATAAAATGAAGCAATTTATGATTCTTCCTTGCTTACCTCAGAGCCTCACATCAACATCTCTTTCTACATGTGCAAGTTGGAATTGACATGCATATTTCCAATTCTTCCCAAAAAACTTTCAAAGTAGAGTAGAATTTAGTGACTGTCTTAGAATCTTGCTTTAAAGCATATATCTCTTATTGTAATTGTGAAATCTGAAGATATTTCCATGAGAAAACATTTCCTTTAGATTGTCCTAAATATCAACAACATTTTCCAAGAAGACAATGGATTGTGCAATTGATTCAGAAACAAAATTGAGTAACCATGAATGAACAAGAATGTTTCATTTGTTCCACGCGAAGAAAGAAGGATCGAAATCATCAATCGATATTAGTATTGAACCATCTACAAATTCAAATTTCATTTTACCACCAAGAGCTATACACATGGATCTTGCCCAAGAATTATAATTGAAGCCTTCAAAAATTGGTGTAACTTTGACTAAAGAAAGTCCATCATTAGGATGAACATAATAGGGACTGTTTTGATCCATAGGTGGATCGGGTGGAGCAAGACGATAAGGTATTATGAAAGGAGAATAAAGAGATAATTTAAAGATGGAAGAGTGAAGATAGGTCGATTAAGACGTGTGATACCATATTAAGAAACTAAAAAAACTCCATAAATGAACTTAAGAACTCATGAAAGAAGAAGAGAAATATAAGAATTAAAGCATTAAACTTATTATTGTACTTAACTTCAAAAGATACAAGAGATAACAGTATATAACTTGCAATAGAAGCTACTATCAAATCTAATTAACTCTAACCAGCTCAATAATCTTTAACCAACTAATTTTCTAAAATGAAAATTGATGTAACAAATTTTCGAAAAGTTTCCAGAACTGAAAAATTGTTACACAACCTAAACTGATTTATGTTAGAGTCACTTTAGATTAAATAAACTTTAATATTTTAACAAATAGTATGAATTAAATCAACCATTTTAATGACATTTTAGTAATAAATACATATTTCATTAGATTCAACACATTTATCAGACTATGATAAAGATTTAACAAACAAACTATTTAACACAACTATTATATAATTTATTTTTTAAAAATATATCATTTATGAATTTGTTTTAAATGACTTTTTCTTAATAAATATATCTTACATCTCTTAAAGATAAGAATGTGTATAAGAGTTAAATGAGCCATTATTTTTACTAATTTTTTTGAAAAATTAATATATAAAAATGAGTGAACTTATTTATATTTTTTTATTAAAGAAAAAACATTTCGACTATTTCTTTTTTAACATTTTAAAGTACTTATTAAAATAATATTTATATAATTTTTTCACATTACATTTTGTAATATAAAATTGTATAAATTTATCTTATAAAAAAATATTCATTGAACATTATATTGAAGCCTCAATAGTTCTTAAAAATATAGTTATTTATTCTAAGTTTTGTGAATTTGGATTGTATATTTTTTATTTGTGACACCCGTATATTAAGTGTTGGAAAACATGCAATTATTTAAAATATTTTTTCATTTATTTTGATATTTTTTAAATTAATGTTGGATATTTGTATGAAACTCATACGTTGTGTATCAAACAATTTTTTATCTAGACACACTTTATACATATTTTTAGACAAATTTTAAATATATTTAAAAGGATTAAAGACATGAAATTTACTTTTATTTTTAAATAAAAAAAATATGATGAAAAAAATGAAATAAAATATTAAAAAATATTTACTATTAAAAAACTAATTACTTAAAAGATTATAGTTCGTCAATATATATATTTTTAATTTAGAGAATATAGAAAAAATTTATAATTAAAGTGACACTGATATTTAAAACCTCCTGAAGTGTATAGATACATAATGCACCAATATAATAGAGGTTAGAGATTCAATCGCATTTTATTTTTAATAAATATATAATATTCATTCTTACTTGAAATTTATGACTCAAAAAATCATATTTGATATATGATGAATGAATTAGTTTACATGATATATTGTCGGGGTTCATGCGTATATTTTTATAATATTTATTCATTATTCCAAGAGTATTTTAATCGTGACGAAGAATGTATTTTTTTACATGATATATTGACGGTGATATGCATATAGTTGGTGTTGTTTATGTAACTGAAATGCGTGATTTTAATAGTTATATTTAATGCATGACAATAAAAAAAATAAAAAATTATATATAATTTATTTAATATTTAAAATTCTATTTTTAATTTAAACTTTTTATATGGGTATATTAAATTTAAACCTAGTCATATATACTATTTTTTCTTATCCCTTAGTATATTAAATTTTTAGCACAAATTTTAACTACAAATAAAAATTTCATTAGATGGAAAACAAAATTAAATTTTTGTTTAAAAATAATTAAAATCGACATACCAACAGTCCTTGATTCGTTTTAAACTCTTAATTTTAATAACAAGAATATTGAAATTTTAGATTACATGTTCTTAAGTTTCTATACAACTTTCAAAATTCAAAATATCAACACTATAAGTGTAAAAATAATTGAAGATATAATATTGTACTGGTTAATAAATATATGTGTGCATGTTCTCCTATAAGGGTAAAGATATTCATAAGTTTTAATAGGTATATTATATTATATGGTAGTTAAGATTTGCCTACGACATCGATGAGTGTTGTATGATGGTATTTTTTATGGTTTAAAGGACCTGTTTATGTAAGGTGAGAGACTCTGTATATAGTGTGATGTTTTAGAGTAGCAATTGTATAATTTGATATGTATCAATTAAGATTCATCCTTTCTCCCGTTAAGGGAGAATTATATATAAGGGTTTTTAGGCTTAGGGTCTAGGAAACCCTTAGAGGTAGAAATCATTCCTCCATGGTTCTAGGGGGATGGCTTACCACCTATTTCTTAGGGAGTTGTTGTATGACTCATTCTCATATAACTATCGATGGGCAACGATGCAATACACATGATGTGTCCCAAGGGCGGGTATCTTTTGTCCCGTGTGGATGTCGCTTGGGTGACATCACTCTAAGCACGGAGCTGGAGTCACCCTTGTTTAGGACTTCTCACAAATATAATACGACACAGTTCTTTTAGCACGAGGGCTTTATAGAAGGGCATAATGTTTTTAAGGCTTCTTTCGTTTGTGAGGTATGTGACACCCCAAATAATCCGATTATTAAATAATTAGAATTTTTAATTATTAATTTAATTGGAAATTTAATTATTGGTATTTTTAGATTATTGGAATTAATTTAATTAATTAAAGGAAAGAAGTATTGGTGGTGTGAAGAGTGATTAGAGGGTGTGAGGGGTAAAATACTCTACTCTTACTAATTACTAATTTAATTATTTTATTGGAATAATAAAAGGAGTATTAAAAGGAAAAAGAAGAGAAAGAGAGTTATTTTGGAATATTCATCATACGTGCATTTGAGAAGAGGAAAAAGAAGGAGAAAACCGGAAGCGTCAGAATTCGAAGACCCACAAGGTAAGGGGTGATTTCGATTAGTTAATTCGTATTATCAGTTTAGATATTCAATAGTATGGATCATAGTATGTTAGGGAATCCCGGTTTGGAATTCTAGGATTCCGTAGAATTGTCCATATTGCGTCGAATTGTAGGTTGAAAACCATTAGGGTGTCAAATGATAAAAATGAATGATGGAATAATGTTGTTTGATGTTATAATGGTGCAAAAATGGATGTGTTTTGGTGTTCTCATGTTGCAATTCGTATGGGTATGTTTGGAATTGGTTTAGAATGAATAAATGCTGTCAAAAATGCAGAATTTGACTCTGCAGGTCGTGGGAACCGGTTCCCAGTGGGGAGGAACCGGGTTCCACTGTGTGAATTTATAAAAACTGGCAAAAATGCACGTAGGAACCGGTTCCTGTATAGGTAGGAACCGGGTTCCCATACATTTTTCCAGAAGCGTGATTTTTTGAACTTCGCAGGAACCGGTTCCTGCATATGTAGGAACCGGGTTGTGCTGTAACTTTTGAAAAATATTAAACTTTGAAAATTCATAACTTTCAAACCGTAAGTCCGTTTTGAGTGCCGTTTTGGATGTTATTTCTTAAATTTAATGCTTTATTTTATAAAATGAAAAGATTTCCTAAAATCTGAAATTATTTTGAAAATGAGTCAAATCCCGGAATAAGTGATTATTGGCTAACGCACATGGGTGTGTATATAGCAGTGAACCTGTGATGGATGGATGTATTAGTATTGTGTGAATGAAAGGCATGTTTATGTTGCTAATGATGGTGTGCATGATTGTTGAGATATCATGTTTTTTGTTTTGGTTCAGTTATGATAAATTGATGTATTTCATAGACTGATTTGATGTTGCATGCTAGTGATGTGTGTGCATATGCATTGCTTTGGTGAAGTTAATTCCCATTGTGTGGAATTTGACTTGTATTGCCGTTAACCGATACCCGGGTGATGATGGGTGGTTAGGCTGGATTCGTGTCCGAGTGTTTATGGACGAATCGATGGTTGCTGTATCCGGTTGATGATGGATCAGTGTTGGGTAACTTGGTCACATGTTGGTACCACATGCATTGTGTCTGCATTTGTGTTTGCATGGAATTGTAACATGTTAGGATGTCTTCCAGTGTTACAATTCTTTGGTTGATTATTGATTTGTGCATAATGACTTGTATGATTGGAACTGCGTGTTGAACATGAATTTATGCTAAAATGGGTGAAATAATATGCTTGTGATATAATGTTGATTGAGAAGCTTATAATGCATGTTAATTATGAGAAATCTCACCCTTACTTTAACAATTTCAGATTAAAGTTAGCAGCTCAGGAGTTGGTGAGGATGGCTCTAGAGCTATGTTACTTTAAGTCCGCGTGTCAGTGTCGTGCTCTGATAGGTTGTAACACCGGGGAACGTTTAGTTGAGGAATTAGTTATTATTCAATTGTTTATTTGAATTTCATTGGGAATAATTATGTTTTGGTTTATTCCGTTTTGGTTATGGTATTTTTCTGCTGTGTAAGACATGGTCTTAAGTTGATTGAATTATTTGAATAATGACCCTCAGTGTAGCATGACTACTGTTTTATTGGAAGTTTTATTTATTTCATAATTGTGACATCCCTTGTTCCGTGTTAACTCTGATGGAATATGTCTTTAATCATTGATATAATTAATATTATTCGGGGTATTTTAGAAGGGGTGTTACAAGGTACGTCCCTTAGTTTGGGGCAAGTTCTTCAGCTTAAGGCGACCTTTTTAATTAGAGACAAGTCCCTCAGTTTATGGTGAGTCCCTCAATTGGAGGCGACCTTTTTCATTAGAGGCGAGTCCCTCTGTTTAGGGTGAGTCCCTCAGCTAAAGGCGACCTTTTTTATTGAGGCAAGTTCCTCAGTTTAGGACAAGTCCCTCAGTTGAAGGCAATCTTTTTCATTAGAGGCGAGCCCCTGTTTATTTATGTAAGTCCCCAATTGATGGATGAGTCATCCTTTCTTGCCAGATGTCTCTTGGCTAGTTGAAGTCTCAATTAGAAATGTCAATCATTCATTCAAAGGCAACATTTTCCTCCATTTAATGTAAGCAATGATGGCTTTTTTTAGATCTTTAACGCTAGTGGAACATGTCATAAACATGATGAGCTTTTCAAAACTGTGGGGGAGTCTAAGAGGTCCCTTGTGACTTTAGATTCCTTACAAAAGCTTTTTCCTTCCATTTTATTTGCTCCATTTCGCTTCCACGGCTTTTGCAAGTTCATCTAAACTGCACAGCTCCGCTTCACCTTCAATTATCCATTTGACAACCTTTTTCCAGGTATGAACTTCTCTTTCATTTGCTTTTTTCTCACACTGATGTAGGGTTAACAAAGACATGTTTGGAATAGGGCTTAGTTAAGCGTAGAGTCATAGGTTTTGAGGGCAACAGTCGAATCTTTTGACACTTGAGTTGATAGTCTAAAATCCCTCAAGCGAAGTACGCCATTAGAGAGGAGGCCATTCAAGAGTTGAGAGTTGATATTCGGATTCCAACATTTTGATCGCCTCAGGGTGAAAAGAATCCCGACTAAGGATCCAACACTTTGATCGCCTCATAGGGAAACAATAATCTCTCTTAATAGCCTAACATTTTGATCTCCTTGTGGAATGCCATGGATCACACTTAGGGACCCAACATTTTGATCGCCTCGTAGGGCGGAAAGGATCCCACTGCATTTTTATCGCCTCAGAGGTGACAAGGATCTCAGTTAGAGACCCAACATTTTGATCGCCTCATAGGGTGATAAGGATTCCGCTTAAAGACCCAACATTTTGATCGCTTCATAGGGTGATAAGGATTCCCCTTAAAGACCCAACATTTTGATCGCCCTCGTGGGGCAACAAGGATCCCACTTAGGGACTCATCATTTTCATTGCCTCGTGGGGCGGCAAGGATCCCACTTAGGGACCCAATATGTTGATCTCCTTGTACGATGGCATGGATCCTTCAACAAGGATCCCACTTAGGGATCCAACATTTTGATCTCCTCGTAGGGAGACAAGGATATCACTTAAGGATCCATCATTTTGATCTCCTCGTAGGGCGACAAGGATACCACTTAAGGATTCATCATTTTGATCGCCTTAATAGGGAAATCTTTTCCATTATTTGTACATTTCATACAAAAAGGTAATAGCCATCAAACACGGGCTCTCTAAAATAATAAAGTGAGAGACCTCAATAAAAACCCTTGCCCCTTGAAAAGTGCAAAGGGAAAAGAGTGCACTCTGCAAAATAAACTTGTCATTATAACCGACAGAGATTCAATACTCGCCTATAAAAACCAACAACAAAAATAGCCAAATAGTAATAAAGAAAAACAAATAGATGAAAGCTTTGCAAATGGCTCCAAAGGGCACTTCTTCTGGGTCTTCAATCTCCGATCTCCTTATTGGTTGGAGGTGGAGCCTCCTCGACCTTAGAGGTTTCTTCTGGTGGCTTTATTCCTGAGTCCACTTTCTTGGATTTCACGCCTAGAGTGTGGACCCCTTTTCAATTTGAGGCTCTCTTTGTAACATTTTATGGAGATCTTATAATATCTTTGGATAAATCCCACTCTCCTATTGGAGAGAGGATACTTTATGTATAAATACATTATGGATAAGGCGGCATTGAGCTAGTTAAAAGCTAGTTGCCTTATGATCATATTATAGGAAGAATGACATCAATAACCAAATACTTGACCTTTATTTCTTGGGCTTGGTCCTTCTCTTTAAAAATGGTCTTCAAGGTGATGTATCCTTTTACTTGTACCCGTTCTCTTGAGAATTCAACCAACGAACATTTGAAGGCTTTTAAGTCCTCTAGGATGAGGCAAAGTATTTCAACTGCTTCCCAATACATGATATTCGTGGAACTTCCCTGTTATATGAGAACTCTTTTGATCTCCCATTCATCTCATCTGACAGTAATGAGCATGGGGTCATCATTGTGAGCGTGGATGCCAACTGCGTCTTTCTTAGAGAAGCCGATCATGGATTTTGGAGCCTCTGGGTCGCCTTCGACCTTGATACTTGGGAGTGTTGGACTTGAGACTTCACAAACAGGAGGGAGGTGAATTGTGTGGTTTGGAAAAACTTGGTTTCAAAAACTTTTTCATATTAAAACCAAAGTTTGAAAACTTAGGAAGCGAGATGTAAATAGCAGAAAATAAATTGTGGAATTTTAAGTGTTTAAGGGAAGAAGAAGAACACCAAGAATTATAGAGGTTCAGTCAAATCAAAAGGACCTACTCCTCTTCTCAAGAATTGATCTTGAGAGTTTCCAATAATAGTTGAGAACTTTTAGTAGAAAAGACTCACGAACCCCCTTATACAAGGAAACAATAGTTGGTCTTCAACCAAATAATACAAGACAATAGATGTGGCTTTTTGCGTATTTTTTTCAACATATTATTGAGAGTGAAGCGACCAATTTCCCTTCCCAATAGGGGATTAAAGAGATTAGTCTTCTTTCCACGAACACAGACCTTGAAGCGGTTAGTCTTCAAGTTCCAAAAAATTTGAGCTCAATACTTTGATTTTTCCGGGCTAACAAAAAACCTGTGATATTTGATCTTGAACCTGTGAAGCTTTTAATACCGGACAAAGTGATAAGTGTCAACATATCGTTATTTTCAATTGTATTTTGTTGCACTTATTAGTCGGTTTTTGTGTAGAAATAAGTAAAACACTGAATTTTGTGTAAATAATAATATATCGTGTTTTCGTGTAAATATTGTATTATTTGATACTTTTTCATCTATTTTGTAGGTATTCATGCATGATTGAAGCATTGAGCAATAAGAGTTAAAGGCACAACTTCAAATAAGCGATTTTGAGCAATAAGAACCAAAGGCACAACTTCAAATATGCGATTTTGAGCAATAAAAGAGAATGCACAAAGCAAATAATGAGCTTATCACATATTTCAAATAGTCATAAAAACATGGTATTTAGTCATTGTAATATAGATAATTGAATAAGTTTTCCAATGGTTAAAATCGCCGCAATTTACAATCTATGACGGTTGCAGTACCGTCGCAAAATTGTGTCCATCAGCTTGTTTTGTGACGGTTGCCAAAACTGTCACACCAATCGTCGTGCTAGTTCACGACATGTTGAAATTGACTTAAAAATAAATGAAGACGATTAAAAATTGTTGTGAATATGCTTTTGATTTTTCATTTTCATTGTTATTCGCGACGGTTTAAAGTAGTCGTGAATGTGATATCCTGACGTTTTAAACTGTCGTTTTATATTACATTTTATTTTAACACAAATTACGGAGGTTTATAACCCCCGCTAAATATATTAGTAAAAAAAAATCTACCAATGATTAAATGTTAACTACTACATTCAAAATATATTAAAAAAAGATGTGATCTCTAGAATTCAATAAACAACGACTGACATTTCTCAAGATCAAACATAACTTAACCAGAATACATCAAAATTCAGAATTAACCTTAAGCAATTGTAGCTATAAAATTTCTAATGCAGCTTCATAGAAAGAATTTTCTTCTACCAAACTTGTCAACTAAAAACATTAAGATGAAAGTAGCAACAACGATAGCTCTGTTGGTAATAAAATAGAGAAAAGAGATGTGTTAGCTCCATAGCCGCACAAACTGTATAAAATGCACCTGCCGGCATATTCAATATTATCTAAGACAAAGTGTTGTCGCCAAATGTAAGAAATCCCATGATTGCAACACTTCGATATATCAAAATACATAAAACATACATGTACGGAAAGAAATGAGTTCAGTAATCAGATATTCACAAATAACTAATTGATATATTATTACAAGGACAATAAATTCAAGTATCAAACCATGTTATCAATGCTTTTGGTATGTTTTTTGTTAGCATATACTGATGAAATTTATTGATGAAAAACTTAGAACAAAAAAGGAGGATTGTGTGAACTTACTTGAGCATTGTAGCTGTTATCTTTCCTAGCCTTTGTGGGAAAATTTAAACCCCTCCGTGAAATTCGTATTGGAGCATGATTTGGAATCGATCAATCCAATCCCATTTGATGAAGTTTAATAGCGAAAGATTCTGTGAGTTGATGTTCATGGGTGGTGTTATCAATTATCGAGACCACTAGTTCATCATAATAATCACAAAAGTTAACCATTGTAAAATGAGTACTACTGACACAAGAAAAATAATTAAAGACATCTTACACATTCTGCTTCAAGACCAAAAGATTTATGACTTTAAAAAAATTTACATGTTGCCTCATCAATAAACTAGTCATTATGCACTGTGCACTGAAGAAGCAGAACCTGCGATAGACAAACAAATGAGGATGGTATAGAGAATAATGCATGAACAAACTGAAATAAGATGAATAAGATTTACTCTTATTTGTAGCTTGAGCATATAATCTCTGGACACATAAAATCCTCTTGGCTTAAAAATGGAAAAGTAGTTTTCTAGATAGAAGTCCAATATCGAAAATAAAATATGAACACACACAATTCATAGATATGTTATAGTTATTAGAATGAGAAGTCTATTTAATATGTGTATACACACTATAGAAAAAAATAAAGTTATTTAAATATGATAAGTGAAATTGAGGAAAAAAATATTATAGTGATAGGGAAATTTCCACCAATAAGTTGTAGGGAAATTATCAATGAGCATATATCATGAATTAACCATGCATCTCAAGCTTAACCAAAATTACTCATTAATGAATGACATAATCATTGATTAAAGTTAAAAGAAGTCATCTTAAAATATCACTATAGAGTAAATTACTAATTGATTAGATGATGAAAATATACATTTCTAAGTTCTCAAATTGAAAATTTTCAAGATATCTAGTCATTGAAAACAATCAAGTCGCATTTAAACTATCTTTGGCCTTAAGTTTGTGCATTTCTATCGATTGGGCATATGCTCTAATCGATTAGAAAAGTCAAAATTCCCCCATGGCTTATTTGACTGCTCCAAATTCATGTGATACAACTTCCAGATGTTTTTCAAAGTATTTTCTTTTGGTAAATAATTTTGAAAAAGGTTTTAGTGTGTGTGTATGTTTTAGCCTTGTGCTTTTATGAAAAATCCCATTTGCTTTACATATGATCACTCACTTACTAAATTAGGAGATTGCTCATTTTCTACAAGCTTTTGCCCTGTCCTGATCTTTATGTTAACACTTCTTGAGATATCTTGATATGAGGCTTTTAGATTATTTCCATTTAATTTGCCCTCATTGGATAGTCAAGTTTATAAAACCATAATACTTAGGTTTGAATATTTAACCGCTTAATCGTTCATGCTCGACTTATCATAGTTGTCTTTAGTGTTGTCATCATGCTAGTTGTCATCATCAAAATTAGATGTTATATTACATGCAAAACAAGGTTCCACATGGAGGTCCTCAATATTAAGAATTTTGCGAGCGTACCTTTTATGGATGTAGTTGGTTTCCCCGCCCCAACAAATCCTCTTGCTATGATATTGCGAGTGTGGGATACACATGTGCTGCCATCTCCCTAGGATGTCTCCTTTTATTTGCTGGGTTTGGGGCTTCCTGTGTCATATCGCCCTTGTGAGTTGGACTTGTCTGGCCTATGTGAGGAGTCACCCTTTACATATTTCTTGAGGTGTCCATCTTGGATCAATCTCTCATTCTTTTTCTTGAGTTGATAGTAATCTTTAGCATGGTGTCCCTTAGCTCTATGGAACTTGCATCATCTTCCTGGTTTAGGATCCATCACACCTGCCTTCTGTCATACCCCAAATTTGCCATACCCATATTTATGCTTAGGTTTCCTTTAAATAAATCGTATTATTTAATATTTATTTTGTATGGGGAGGTTAAAGCATAAAATAGGAGTATGTCGATTTAAAATGGGCCATCAATATCTGATAGCTCATTAAGATTTAAAATGAGAGTCCATTTCTTAATGGGGGGGGGTGTATTTATTTTAAACAAGGTGTGAACAAATCTCTAATAAGAGCCCATTTCTAATGAAGGAAGTGTATTCTTTTAGAAGGTGTGAGCAAGCTCTTTTAAATAAACCCCATTCAATTTCATTCCTTTTTGGTGTACAAAATAATTTTGTTTTTGCTGAGGCCAAATGCTGTTAAAACGGTACGACCCAGTCAGTTTTTGATTTGTTTTTATTCTTATTACAATATTATCATTATAATTAAATCGTTGATTATTCTTGATATTGTTACACGGTTGTTAACGTTATTTTTTAGTTATGCCTTTTTAATTAAAGCATTATATTAAAAAAAACTTAATAAGAATTTAATTTCTGTTTATTTGATTCAAAGGGAGGTGTTGACAAAAGGTTTTCCTTTTTAAATCCCAGCCCAAATTGAGTTATCGTTTGGCCCAAAGGTATAAAAAATGAATTAAGTAAATAGTTTTGTTAAAATTCCAAAAAAAAAGCGCAGGCCCATTTATCTTAAATTGTTGTTTCAAAAGTGGCCCAAATCAGGGTCACAAACTTTTACAGTGGAAATCAGCACGCGCGTGAAAGAAAAAAACATGTTCATCAACCTTAATGAACAAAATCAAAAAAGTAGTAAATGCATAAACAGAGCAAGCTAAATCTGGAAACATCATTCACTACAGAAAGCAGAAATCAATAACGTTCTCATATTTACAGACAAAATTCAAAATACATGCGTAATATAAAAACCCTAAATAAATACGGAATTCAATTACAAACAAGATTCAAAAACCTTCCTAATTTCTGAAAACCTAATTAACTAATTCCCTAATTCGTTTTCACCTAAAAGACTATAAATTAAAGTGATTTACGGTAAGCAAGGGACGCAAAAAGAAACAGTAAGAAGGAGATACGAAAATTGTTGCAGCAAAGCATTCTGTGACGAAGAACGAAGCCTCGATCTGCTTCTCCCAAAGCGTGTATTCATCGTCTCAGCCTTCACCGTGAACTGCCGCTCATAACCACTGCTATCGCCGCCGTTACCTGCAAGGAAGAGATGAAAAGATCAGATCGGAGAAGACGAACGCGAGATTTGCGAAGAGGTAGTTATTTGAACACTTAGCTTAGATTTTATTTGGGGGTTTTGGTGTTTCGTTTACTTAGGGGGTTAGAACCAGAGGGGGCCGTCGTTGGAAATTGAGATAACGACGCGACTAGGGTTTTTGAGGAGAATGAAGGGAATGGATGGAACGAGGATAGAGAGAGAGAGAGAGGCTGAGTAAAAAAGAGAGAGAGAGATGTTGAAACAGAACCACGATTCTGTTTGTAAGAAAAAAATGTTTTTTTCACCTAACAATCCGACCCGGCCCACCCTGTAATAAGCCTTTTTTTTTCTCTGTATTTTTGTTTTTTTATTATTTATAAATGTTAGGCTTTAAACCTCCGAGCCTTTTTAGAAACACACCCCTATTTTTTTATTGCTAATACGTTTAAAAATGCACCCCCCCTCCCTCGCCTAACAGGTCAAGTCCAAAATATGGACTTAGGCCTTGTTGTTCGCACCTCCCTCATTTGCTGACTCAATACAACGCACACCCCCTAGCCTTTTGGGCCTGAATTCAAAATCTGAATTCAGGCCCTTTCTATTTGAACCTCCCAATTTTGCTATCATAATACAAATTGCACCCCAGCAAAAATTTTGTTATTATTTATTTATTTATTTATATAACTTCATTTATATATTTATTTATTTTTCTGTATTTATATATATTTATATTTATATTTTAATAATTATAATATTATATATTATTTATTATTATAAATAATTGATTATTTTGGACCTAGTTAAAATATAATATTGCTTATTTATATTATATCTTTTAATCACACGCTTAAAAATAATTCTCGCAACATAATTTAATTTAATATTTTATATAAAAATATTAAAGCCCACGCGATTCACCAAAATACTACATCTGCGAGCGACACGTGGCCAATATCTGACCACGTGATGATGAGACTATATCAGACTCATTCACTCCGCGTATAAAAAATATTCAACCAAACACCAATATTTTTTCGCAAATTAAATTATTTCGAACAATTAATTTTCGAAAAGGAATACAAATATATTTAAATTAACTGCGTATTTGGTCTAACAAACTCCGTTATTCATACTCTTAGACCATGTACGCGGGTGTTGCACCCCAAAATTTTCCCTCTCATTTTACTCAACACATGCTCATTGAGGTCAATGTATTTGCATTCAATGTATTTTCCAATGTATTTGTATTCAATTTTTTAGTGTAAATTGGTTTAGAGGCCTGTAATTATGTACTAAGCTAGTTTGGTCAGATTTTGCAAGTGGTATGAACATGTATTGGCCATGGTTTCAAAGTGAGTTTTTGCCAACTTCAAGCATTCGATTCACCCTAACCATAAAGGTGTTTGAGGAGTTCTTGGACAATTTGGAAAGCTTGCAACATGTACTATAATCCATATTTGAAATGCAACTTAAGACTCCAAGTGGAAATATGTGAAAAATGGCCAAGAAGATGGGTCAAAATCCTGCCTAAACTAGGGCAAAATTTCTCTAAGTTAAAAGTTTTAGGTACCCTTGTTCCAAAAATCATAACTTGAGATCCAAGCTTCTTTTGAGAGAACTTTGTGAATAAAAGTTGTAGAATTTGTGATGGACTACAACTTTCATGTTGTAAGTTTTGTTTGAATCCATTTGCATCTTGGTGAAAATGTGGGACAAAGTTAGGAAAAATTAAGAAAATTTCATAACTTAGAAAATTTCTAAGTTATGAAATTTTTCAATTTCAAACCCTAATTTGTAATTTTGGGTTTCTTGATGAACAAGTTTCATAATTTGACATATCTTGATGAAAAATGACCCTTGGCACTTGATTTTGACCAAAAAGTCAAAGTTTGACTTTTCAGTGTATAGTCAAATTTTGATCAGTTGACTGAAAAATTCATCTGTCAATCCTATGCATTTGAGATCTTTTGAACTTGTTGAATAAGTCAAGATGATGCCATTGAGTCCTTGAGTCCATGGTTGAGCTTTATTTGCCATTGGCTAGGTCAAACAGTCAAAAATTGCCTTTGTACAGCCAAAACCCTAAAAATGACCATTTTGCCCTTTTGGTGATCTGATCAAATTTCTTGTGGAATTGTGATCCAAACTTGATCAAATGGTTCATATGAGTTCACAATGTTGATGTGGGTCAAAATTCATGAGGTTTGACTGTAAATTGGTCACAGTTGACTTTTTCCTCAATACAACTGATTTCTAGGTCAACTGTCCAATTGATTGGGCAAAAATTTGATTCAAGGCTTGAAACTTAGTATGGACAAACTTGTGAGTCCAACATGAAGTATGAAAGTCAATTTGGGCATTGTAGGTCAAAATATCCCTGTGCAAACTCAAACCCTAATTTAGGTCATCAGTGCAAGGAGATGTCTTGAGCAGAGCAAACCCTAGCTTGGTCTTGAGTTCCAAGAGTCTTGTGATGAGAAATGTTGATAAAATGAGAGAAAAAATTTTGGGGTACAACACATATTATAGGTCATTTTCAGAAAGTCAACAAAAGTCACTTTTTGTCAAGGCAACTTACATCAAGATAAGGACTCCAAATGCAAAAATAATTATTAGAGAAAGTGTATAGGACATATTGGGATTTCCAAAAAGTCCAAGATCATTTTCAAAAGATTAAATTTGAGCAAGTTATGAAGTGCACAAGTTGGGCAATTTTTAAGAAAATGTATGAAATCTCAATTGAGCAAATTTGTGATTTAAAGTTATTGGGCCTAACTTTTTGGAGTTCAAATATGTTCATGATGTGTCAAAGCATCTCTAAATCTATCCATGCATTTTTTTTATTTGAATTTTTATTCATTTAAATATGAATTAAATCAAATAAAAACTAAATAAAATTGCATAAAATAGTAAATATTGGTTATGCCAATATGGGCTGATGGTTTGAATTACTTTTGGCTCCAAAATTTCGTGCAAAGGAGGCCAGGTGCATTGCACCTCAAAATGGGCAAGAATTTGCATTTTTGGAACTTTCTTAATGTGTTTGATTTTGGTTTGAAAGAGAGTCATTATGGGTGGATTCTTACCATCTTTGCTAGCCCTCTTCTTCCTTTATAAATACAAGACCAAGGCATGAGCAAAGGACACGAAAATCATTGCTAGGGAGCCATATCAAAATTCACAAAATTTTCATAAAGTTGTCAAAATCGAAACAACCTTTGCAAGCATCCTCGATCCAAACCAATTGCCCAGTTGTGATCCAGAGGTTCCCAGAAACTCATTACATCCATTCCTAAGGCTTGCAACACCCTAGATAATTGTATCCATGCATCACCGGTTGGTAAGATTTTCTTGAATTTTAAAACTGCATTTTCATGGCATGTTAATACTTTTAACCGTTTAATTTGTGTTTAGCATGTCTATTGGAGCAGGTGTGACGTTTAGCATGAAGGTTTTGGGGCCACACAAAATTCAAATTACACCCCCTTTTCCACTTACTTCCTGGCCTGTTTCTATTCGTTTATTTAGTTTTTTTACTTATTTCTTTTAGTTTGTCTTTTTAATCAATATAAAATCAGATAAAAATCATAAAAATATTAGGTTAACATTTTTTTCAATTAAATTAATTTTGTAAATTAATTAATAATTATTTAAACCATTTTCTTTAATTAAAAACTAAATTGACTTAGGGTTTTAATTCATTTTCTTTTCATATTAAAAAATACCAAAAAAAACTTAGAAGATTAATCTCTTTTCTTTAATTTCATTTTTTCTTTAATAATTAACTTTTTATTTAAATAAGATCTAGATTAAGTACTTTCAATTCAACTACTTCTTTAATATGAAAACAAAAACAAACAAAAAGATTTCATTTCACTTAGGTTTTAGACGTCTTTTCTATTTCGCGCGCGTTTGATATTTCTACTTTATTTCCATATTAATGTACTTGCTTATGGGATGTAATAGAATTAAACTAGGACTTTACATTTACTGCTTTTATTTCCCCCATTTATGGACTTGTAATAATCCCTCTCCCCGAAGCCTTGTAATAACTAGGTTTTGGACTTGTAATAATCCTTCACTAATAGTAGGATAGTATTGTCTAAAGGAAAAGAGGAAAAGAACAACCCTTTCGAGTAAAAATAGATAGTTCTTAGATGTTATGCTCAAAGCAAACTTTTACACTTACACAAAACTTCTTTCAAAAATATTTTCAAATATTTTGTATACATTCTCTACCATTCCGAGAAATATTACAAAGTTCGCCGCAGTAAGGCGCTTTCAAAAATACTTTTCAAAACGCACAAAACACAAGGTATTTCAAAATGAGTTAAGCATCAAAGAACCCGTAGATAACTACGGATGGAAATGGTGCTAACACATTCTCTTTCCATAATCTACCCCCTTACTCAGAAAATTCTCGAAAGGTCTTTTTCTGTTCTTTTTACTCTTTCCTTTATTGGATAAAAGAAAAGTCGGTGACGACTCTTGTTTACCGCAACATTTACGAATACAAATGCAAAACTAATATAACAGTCAGTTCTGCCACCGTATCACACTCTATAATTTTCTTTGCTATCATTGCATTGCAGTGTCATGTGCTCAAATAAAATTGTATACTGGATGAACATTTTAAATTGAGTGGATATCTAAGGGTGGACTTTGCTTTTTCTATGCATAATATTGTTCTATAAAATGGAACTTGTTGGTCATTGTAAGATAATAACAATACTAACTTTGTTTGTTTTTCTTTGTATTAGCAATTAATTAGTCTGTGTCTAGTTTTGGTTCATCGTTGTTATGATATTGAAATTGTTATTTTCCTCTCAGTCTATTGTTATTGATTGTTTTATTGTTATTTTGCCTAGACTACATATAAATATGCGTAACGAGTTAATTGAATATTTAATCTATATATATACATACTTTCAACATAAGAAAACATAAGTAGCATCATCATTCATTCAATGTCCCAAAAGGCCTCTAGTCTTTAATGTTTTACTAACACACATCTTGTGTACATATATTTCTTTCAAAATGTCCCAAAATTTGTTTTCTACCGGTAAGACCCCGTCTTCGACTAAATAATTAAAATATCAAACTAAGTTGTATTTAAGCAAACAAATATTCATTTGAAATCTTAACATGTCTTATTTACTAATATGATTCTTGTTTTTCAAGTAAGTTGTTCAATTAGTGTAGTTCCAACTTCATACGAAAAATGTATATGTAAAGTTATGAAGCAATAATTATAATTTGCAAACGATACTCTTTAAACTGATTTTTGTATTATTCTAGTACACCATGCATGTTAAACAAAAACATCTAATCTTAACTAAGATTAAGCTTTAGGAAAACCCACCTTAATAAATTTTGAGACGATGATATTGACTCATGCAAGTTTCATTCATAGCTAAATCTTTTATTTATTTCTCTTTAGTTTTCATGTGCACAGATCTCATAATAGCTCATTCAAGTTATTATTTCAACACTTAAATTATTTTGACGTCTGAAATCTATACCTACACCGTATACAAATACGGTTTGAGTTTCTTATTATTTATACGGTTTTATAGTTTTTATTTTATTGCTACTTAAAAGTTGTTAATGCAAGATGTTAAGAACAAAAGAAAAGAGAAGATGTTTATAAGAACAAAAGAAATGATGGTCGTGTAAGAAGGAATTTTAATTATTATTATTATTATTAACAAATGACAGTTATCACTAGTATATTTATATATAAATTAAATTGTCATATAGACTATAATAAAAAATAAGCTTAATAACTAAGTAAATTAAATTTAATAGTTAAGTAAATAAAATAATTAAAATTCCATAAGCTAAACATACTTTTGGACGTAACCTCAGAAACTTCTGCTTCTCACTAACAACCTCAGAAGCTTTACTTCTTCTGAGCAACACTGCTTCTGAATAATAATATCAGAAACTTCTGACCCTAACAACAGCTTCTGAATATGAATCATTTTCATCAACATCTCTTAATTCATATTTAGCTAACCAAAAAACTACAACACCAATTACATCCCTCAAACGGATAAAGTGTCCAGTTTTGACATCCTTCCTCAAAACATCTGCAAGTTGCTTCTGGTTGCTACAGTAGACACCTTCTAATACTTCATTTAGAAATGCAGATTTCTCCTTGAAAATCCATCTGACGCTGATGACTTTCTTCTCCTTTGGAAGCTCAGTTAACTCCCAAATCTCGTTTCTTTCTATAGCCTCAAGTTCTTCTTTCATGGCATTCAAGCACACTTTCTTCTTGATAACTTCTTCAATACACTCTTCAATACACCATCGTCGAATCAGAGATTTTGTCAAACACATTCACATTCACACATTGATGAATGTAGAACAACACCTTCTAATTTTTTTTCCTTTTGTCTCTCTGCACGATTCTCTATTCTTCCGTAACATCTGCTGCAACTGGAACGTAACCTTCGGTAACAAGCTCAAGAACATCTTGAGTACCGAATAACACATGCATCTAAATCATCCATATATTCCAGTTCTTGCCATAAAATATTTGAAGTTTGGTGCTCAAATTACCATTTTCGTTCATCTTCAACCTTGAACAATCTCTCGGATCTCACTAAACACAGTATTTTCTAATTCTGCAGAATCAGAAAATATGATTTTGTTTCTATTTTGTTCAAGATTCAAACACGAATTCAAGAACCAAAATCAATCACACAACACCTCACTGTTTTACTCGTGTTTCCCCATGGATCCAAACCAGAGCTCTAGATTCCAATTGTTAGTGCACAAGGTTAAGAATAAAAGGAAAGAGAATATATTTATGAGAACAAATGGAATGACGGATGTAAAACTGTAAGAAGGAATTTTAATTATTATTATTATTAATAAATGACATCTACCACTTTTTTGTTTATACACAAAGTAAATTGTCATGTAGGCCCTAACAAAAGGTAAACTTAATAACTAAGCAAACTAAACTTAATAGCTAAGTAAACAAAATAACTAGAACCCTAGAAGTTAAACATACTTATGAACGTAACCTTAGAAGCTTCTGCTTCTGAATTACAATCTCAGAAGCTCTACTGCTTCTAAGCAACACTGCTTCTGAATAATAACATCAGAAGCTTCTAACTCTAATAACAACTTCTGAATATGAATTTCTTCCAACAAAAGTATGTGCCTTTAAAGAATTGTATTCAACCCTCACATAATATCATACGTTGTAAAATTCTGATGTAAGTTTTGGTGTAGCTATAACATTCCTCTAAATATTAATGTACATTTTTGTGGTTAATATAACTGTGAAGTTGGTTAATGACACAAATGTACTCAGAAATCTTCTCGTTGTTCTTCATGTTGAGATTCTCATACTGCTTTCGGGGGGACTGAAGCTTCACCTTCTTCACTAATGTGTCACCACTATAACACCTGATCAGTGTGTCCCACGTAGCCTTCACCGTCGTTGAATCAGAGATTTTCTCAAACACATTCACATCCACGCACTGATGAATGTAGAACAACGCTTTCTAATCTTTCTTCATTTTGTCTCTCTGCGTGGTTCTCTGTTATTCCGTAGCATCTGCTGCAGCTGGAATGTAACCTTCGGTGACAAGCTCAAGAATATCTTAAGCAGCGAATAACACACGCATCTGAATCATCCATCTATTCCAGTTCTTACAAAAAAAGTTAGAAGTTTGGTGTTCATATTATCGTTTTTGTTCATCTTCAACCTTGTACAAAACTCTCAGATCTCACTAAACATAGTGTTTCTCAATCCCGCATAATTAAAAAATGTGATCCTGTTGCGATTTTTTTCAAGATTCAAACATGAATTCAAGAATCGAAATCAATCACATAACGCCTTACTGTTTCACTCGTGTTTTCCCGTGGATCCAAACTGGAGCTCTAGATACCAATTATTAGTGCACAAGGTTAAGAACAAAAGGAAATAGAATATATTTATGAGAATAAATGGAATGATGGTTGTAAAGATAAAGGAAGGAATTTTAATTATTATTATTAATAAATGACAGCTATCACTAGTTTGCTTATACACAAAGTAAATTGTCACGTAGGTCCTAACAAAAGGTAATTTTAATAACTAAGCAAACTAAACTTAATAGTTAAGTAAACAAAATTAATAGAATCCCAGAATCTAAACATACTTCTGGACATAACCTCATAAGCTTCTGCTTCTGACTAACAACCTCAAGCTCTACTGCTTCTAAGCAACACTGCTTCTGAATAATATCATCAGAAACTTCTAACTCTAACAACAACTTCTGAATATGAATTACTTCCAACAAAAATATGTGCCTTTATAGAATTTTATCCAACTCTTACATAATATCATACATTGTAAAAGTTTAATATAAATTTTGGTGTAACTATAGCATTCTTCTAAATATTAATATACATTTTTGTGGTTAATATAATTGTGAAGTTGGTTTATTATATATTTGTGTTATAAATAAAACTTAAATATAAATAAATACGGTGACTACGGTGTTAAATTTTGGTGTACGTTTTGGTGTCAAATTTTGGTGTCAAAATAGCACACATGTATTATTAATTATCTCTCTTGTTTTCAAATCAAAAGAAATAAAACAATATATGTACGGTGTTAAGTTAAGGTGTCGGTTTTGGACGTCCATATATCATTGCTCAATGGAAAATGTTTTGTAGACACCCATCCCTATACAATGGTTAACTAATGAATGAGATATACTCAAATTTGGCCAAACCAAATCAATAGAAGAAATAAGTGGTGGGTCGGGTAAATGATTTTCATTTTGCTTGACTTTGATAAATGTAGGAAACAATCCAAAAAGAATTAAATGATTGTGCATAATTGTAATTTCCAAAGTGATGACCCCTGTCATGACTAAAAGTAAAAAAAATCAGAATATTGACTAGTTTGATTTGTATTAGACTATGGAATAAATGTGTTTTAGTACTAATATAATGGTAGGAACATGTCTAAAAAGTTAAGAAAAATAGGCTAGTGCATTTGCAAATGCAAGTTAAAAGAAAAGAATAGAAAAAACATCGAAAAAGAGTAAAAATGGTGAATAAAGTTCTTGTATCTAAAATTGGAGGAACAATAGATGTTTAACTATGAATAATAGATTGAATCATTACAAGTAAAATCTTGTCAAGTGAAAAGGTGAAATACCTATCAAAAAGGAAATATAGGTGCTAGTAGAATCTCTAAATTCAAAATAAAACTAAAAAACCTAAGTTTCTTATGAAATAGTATAAACTTGAAACTAAGTCTTGAACCATAGGATAATCCAAATAAATTAGAATTGATGTTGATTACATTTGATGAAGTCTATTGTTGCAACATTGTGCGTCATAGTGCACTCTCATACACGCACTTAATGAGAAAATTTTAGTTCAATGTTGAATTGTATCAATGATTGAATATAGCATAGCTTTAAAATATTGGTTTTTAGGAAATGTGTTGCAAAATTTAGAATAGTTTTGATTATATATCAATTGTTTTGCACAATTTTCATGGACATATGATGGTTCAAGTTTAGGAGTGTGATAACTCCATTTATGTGAGTAATTAGATCCCAAATAGTTGAACCCATCTCTTGTAGTCCATGTGTTTATAGTTAATTTTAAATGTTTTTAAATAATTTATTATGTTCAGTAAAGAACATATTACGGGCCTTGTCTCTTGATTTTATTTTGTTGTTAGTGTGCAAGTTTAAAAATTCTAACTATCATTGTCACGACAGTCATACAAGCTTAATTTCCATTAGGTTTTAAACAAAAAAAAAAGATAGTTATGAGTGTGACTTATGAAGTGACACCGATTTGAAGAAGATATTAGAATAACAAAATTAGGGTTGACCTTTCATGCTAATGAATAAGGATGAACAAAAACTATCAAAGGATTTTCCTCTTATCTATGTAATTTTTTTATTCAATAGGTTTTGTCACGAGCATAAATTCTAATAAAATAATAATTTCCTTGTAGTGCGGTGCTTCCAATAATAATGGTTGTGCTTGCTATAAGTTTAGAAAGAATAAAAAAATAAACATCTAATGTCTCCTTTTGTTCTTGAATCATAGTGGATTCTCTATTTTCTTAATTATAATTTTTTTTTAAGAACTTAAAAAGCTCCCCTATACAAGTTATTGTGTATATTTATTATTGTTTTACAAGCATATTTTTCGTTAATATTATGTTTAATTATTTTATAGGTATCTACATTATTTAAAAAATTTAAAATAAATTCTAATTATTAAAAAAGCTTTCAATCGCAATAGGGGTCACCTACATTCATTGGTTAATATAAGATAACACATACAATGTCACATTCATCAAAATATTGATACAGTTTACCTATTTGAGTTGGATAAGAACCAAACATTGTAGTTAGCCTTTGTCAATAACATGATTCAACAAATACTCACCAACAAATTTTCAATGCATTTCACATACAACTTTTCCAACCTCAAACCATGTAAAAAGTGTGACAAATGACAAAACTTTTCATATAAATAAACATGATCGTCAACTTAATCATTTAACTTCATCCTTCTCAATTACTATCCACAATTTCGAATATTTAACATACTCAACATGGTAACTTACATTGAAAATCATGTAGAAGAGAATGAACACATTTTCCGTAGCCAATATTCGCCAGTTCCGATCCCTGAAAACGTGACATTGCCCGAATTCGTGCTCCAAAATGCTGAATTTTATGGTGATAAAGTTGCATTTGTGGATGCTGAGAGTGGAAAAGAGGTTACTTATAATGAGGTTTCTAGAGACATATATAGATTTGCAAAGGCTTTAAGGTCTCTTGGTTTGAGAAAAGGGAATGTTGTGATTGTTGTACTTCCAAATGTGGTTGAGTATGCTATTGTTGCTTTGGGGATTATGGCTTCTGGTGGTGTGTTCTCTGGTGCAAATCCAACTTCACATACTTCAGAAATTAAGAAACAAGTTGATTCTGCTGATGCCAAGTTAATTATCACAAATAGTACAACCTATGAAAAGGTAATTCCTTCAAAATGTTTTTAATCACCGTCGTTGAAGTTTTTGAAGACTCTGTGTAGGTTAACCACAGTTTAATAGTGGCAAAACAAATAGAGGTCATATTTTGTCAGGATTAAACTTGTGATCGATATTTTATGAGGCTTTATTTAGCCATGATTTATCTCTGGAAAATATTAGGCCTTGGATGGTCGGAATAATCAACGTCTTACTAAATAGGCTTATTTTGTAACTATTTTTTAAAATAACTATCACATTCTTCATTCTAATTGAAAATGATACAGGTGAAAAGTCTAGGTCTACCTGTCATTGTCTTAGACGACGAATTTGTTGAGGATGCAATGAACTGGAAGAAACTTCTTGAAGCAGCAGATAGGGCAGGTGATGATCAAATGAAAGAACCAATTCACCAAAACGACCTATGCGCCATGCCATTCTCGTCTGGAACGACTGGAATGTCGAAGGGAGTGATGCTTACACACAGAAACCTTGTAGCAAATCTTTGCTCTACACTTTTTGCTGTAGTTCCAGAAATGATTGGTAAAGTTACAACATTAGGGTTAATTCCATTCTTTCATATTTATGGCATCACTGGAATTTGCTGTGCAACAATTAGGAACAAAGGAAAAGTTGTAGTTATGGGAAGATTTGATTTGAAGTCATTTTTGAATGCTTTGATTAAGCATGAGGTTACATTTGCACCTATTGTTCCACCTATTATTCTTGGATTGGTTAAAAATCCTATTGTGGATGAGTTTGATCTAAGTAAGCTTAAACTTCAAGCTGTGATGACAGCTGCAGCGCCACTTGCACCCGAATTGCTTACTTCCTTCGAGCATAAGTTTCCTGGTGTGCTTGTTCAAGAGGTTGTCATTTCATCATTCTAGAAAATGTATTGTCTAATTTGAATGTAACTAATGCAACTGCATAGGCAGAGTCGTCTTATGTTTTTAGAGACCAGTGTATGTTTAACTGTGGTAAAACAAATAGGATGCATATTTTGTCATGTTTCAACCATGACAAATATTTTACGAGGCTCTGCGCGGTAGTCTACCTTGCACGCCATCAAAGACACATGCATGCATAGGTATAGTATGTGTTTCTAAGGTGCTAGCTTTTGTTTTGCAGGCATATGGACTAACTGAGCATAGTTGCATCACACTTACATTTGCACAAAAGAAAAGTGGAAATACTCATAAAAATTCAGTTGGTTTCATTCTTCCAAATTTGGAAGTCAAATTCATTGATCCTGAAACAGGTAAGTCCCTCCCAAGGAACACACCAGGGGAACTTTGTGTAAGAAGCCAATGTGTCATGCAAGGTAATGAAAAATGAAGATAAAGTCTTGCTCATAAACAATGTGTAAAACTAAGATAAAGGTATATTGTATGATGTAAATTGTTTCTGTATTTGTTAGGTTACTATAAGCAAGTTGATGAGACTAGTCAGACTATTGACAAGAACGGATGGCTTCACACCGGTGACGTGGGATTCATCGATGATGAAGAAAATGTTTTTATCGTTGATCGTATCAAGGAGTTGATTAAATATAAAGGCTTCCAAGTAAGTTATTGATCTTACATGTTTATAGTTGATTGATTTCATGCCATGCAGGATGAGTTTGTCTTACATATTCTGTGTGACATGAATTCAACTGACTATATATAAATGTCTGATAAAGGGCTAACATTAGTTTATCTTTCAGGTTGCTCCTGCAGAACTAGAAGCTATTCTACTGTCTCATTCCTTGGTCGAAGACGCGGCTGTCGTACCGTAAGTAACCGCGATAATCACTTTTAAGATTGAGTTTAATTGTTATTAAAAATTCAATGCTATATTGTTTCGTGTGATGATTGTTTAGATTGTCGGATGAAGAGGCAGGAGAAATTCCAGCTGCAAGTGTTGTTTTGAGCAAAGGTGCAAAAGAGAGTGAAGAGGACATTATGAAATTTGTTGCTTCTAATGTTGCTCATTACAAGAAAGTGAGAGTGGTTCACTTTGTGGAATCTATACCAAAATCTCCTTCTGGTAAAATAATGAGGAGGCTTGTCAAAGAGAAGATGGTGGAGAAGATTAAGGAAAATAATACCTTAGCAAAATCAAACCCTTGAAATTATTAGAAAATAATGTTATGTGTGCTTTCATGGTTTGTATGTCACAATCTATCTCTACAGTGTTTTACTGTTGCCAAGTGATGATTAATTTGTATTGTTTTTATTTTTAATATGTGTTAGAAAATTTGTGTTTGAGAATAAAATTTGATGATTTAGTAATTATATATATGTTCCCTTGTTGGTAATTTTTTTTTCTATGGTCTAATTTCTAATTTAGAATGTGATTTTATATGCAACAAATGTTGAAGTTACCATTTGGAGTTAGTCAAGAAACATATATGATAATCTTTTGTGCAATTCTCTAGAATGTGTTGCATCACATATATATATATATATATATATATATATATATATATATATATATATATATATATATATATATATATATATATATATATATATATATATATATATATATATATATATATATATATATATATATATATATATATATATATATATATATATATATATATATATATATATATATATATATATATATATATATATATATATATATTTCTTAATTGGATTACAATAATCAATGGTCATATTCAATATTTTTGGTGAAAGCTCCATTTAACAAGTTGAAAATTATATTTGATAGGTCCATATATAATGTACTACATAAATATGGTGTATCAAAGAGGAAGATGAATTTTAGTGGGGATCATGCAACATAAATATGGTGACTTGAAAAGGAAGAGATAATGTTTCAGTGTGGCAATTCCAAGCTCATATGACAGGAAATTAAGTTATGGCTTGATATTGATATGGTGGAATTAGAATACATCAGGGAGAATTTCATAGTATCACTAAATTTTCTCAAAGAAAAGGTAGACAAGAATAGGGAAGGGAAAATCTGGATGACTTCTTGTTAGTGTATATGGAATAAAAGGAATGCGATTATATGATATATGAGATGTGAGCGAGGTGGTTTTAAATATAAAATTATGTTATTAGAGGTGGCGTGTAATAGATTTCAAATGTAAATTAAAATATAACTTTTGTTGGAAGTAATTCATATTCAGAAGTTATTAAAGTCAAAAACAGTGTTGCTCAGAAGCAGTACAACTTCTGAGGTTGAAGATGAATAGAAATGGTAATCTGAGCACCAAACCTCCAGTTTTTTATGGCAAGAACTGGAATAGATGGGTGATTCAGATACGCATGTTATTTGGTGCTCAAGATGTTCTTGATCTTGTTACTGAAGGTTACGCTCCGGTTGCAGCAGATGCTATGAAGAAATAGTGTAACGCGCAGAGAGACAAAAGAAAGAAAGATCAGAAGGTGTTGTTCTACATTCATTAGTGTGTGGATGTGAACGTGTTTGAGAAAATCGTTGATTTGACAATGAAGAAAGATGCGTGAGACACACTAGTTAGGTGTTATGGTGGTGAAACATCAGTGAAGAAGGTGAAACTCCGGTCCCTACAAAAGCAGTATGAGAATCTAAACATAAAGGACAACGAGAAGGTGTCCGAGTACATCTCCAGAGTGATTCTGATCACTAATGAAATAAAAGCTTGTGGAGAAACTCTTTCTGAACAAGTAATTATTAAGAAGATATTGAGGTCTCTTACTCCTCAATTTAATTACATTGTTGTAGAAATTAAACATTATAAAGATCTGGACACCATAAGAATAGAAGAGCTACAAAGTAGTTTAGAGGCGCAAGAGTTACATATGACTGAAAGAACTTCTGAGAGGAAGGTTGAGCAGGCTCTGAAAGCTTCTTTTGTCAAGAAGGACCAGAAGTAGAAAAAATATAGTAGGTCTCAGAAATCAGAAGTCTTCTACTCTGATGAGAAGAAATATCAGAAGGGAAAGGAGAAGTATGACAAGAGAATGGTTCAGTGTTACTGTTGTAAGCAGTTTGGCCAATTTGCTAAAGATTATTGGTCAAATAAAGAAGAAGCAAAAATAGCCATAGGAGATTCTGATGATGAACCTGTGCTATTGATGGATTATGAATCTGATGAGGAACTTGTATGATTGTCATTTTTTGATTTTGAAGGGGAAGAAGATGACTTTGAATATTCTGATTTTGGAGTGTTTGAATATGAGTTAGAATCAGAAGATGAATCTGAAGATTCTGAAGATGAGTTAGAATTTGAGGTTTCTGAAGATGAGTCAGAGTTAGAAGATGACTTTGAAGCTGAAGACAAGTCAGAATCCGAAAGTGATTATGAGTCTAAATAAGAATTATAAGATGAGTATAAACCTGAAGGAGATTCTGCTTCTGAAGAAGAATCAGAACCTGAAGGTTCTGAAGATGAGTCAGAACTCGAAAGTTCTGAAGGTGAGTCAGAGTCAGAAGATGAAGAATCTTCTGGAGACTCTAAAGATGAGTTAGATGGTGAATTTAATTTGGTCCAGATTTTAAATCTGGTGGTGATCATGCTTTTGGAAGGGAAAACTCTGAAGACATAGGTTCTGGAAGACAACCTTCTGAAGATGATCATGTTTCTGGTGGTAATCATGACTCTGAAGGTGGACCTTCTAAATGAGGAGCTTCTGAAGGTGATCCAACTTCTGAAGGTGGTCATGATTCTGAAGGTGGAACATCTAAAGGTAGGTCTTCTGAAGGCGAACCAACTTTTGAAGATGGTATTTTTGAAGGTAGTGGTTCTGGAGAAAGTCCAGAAGCTAACAAAGGTGGAGCTTCTGATGGTAGTCGAACTTCAGAAGAAAGTCTAGAAGGAGATTTTGTTATAGAATCAGAAGGAGATTCTGAACAAGGCCAGAGGCCACAAGACTTGAGAGTTAACTGAGCTTCCAAAGGAGAAGAAAGCCATCGACGTCAGATGGGGTTTCAAGGAGAAATATACATTTTTAAATGAAGTATTAGAAGTTGCATACTCTAGCAACCAGAAGCAACTTGCAGATGTTCTGACGAAGGATGTCAAGACTGAACACTTTATCTGTTTGAGGGGTGAAATTGATGTTGTAGTTTTTTGATTAGTTGAATATGAATTAAGAGATGGTGTTGGAAGTAATTTATATTCAAAAGTTATTAGAGTCAGAGGCAGTGTTGCTCAGAAGCAATAGAGCTTCTGAGGTTGTTAGTCAGAAGCAGAAGCTTCTGAGGTTACGTCCAGAAGTATGTTTAGCTTCTGGAGTTCTAGTTTATTTTGTTAGAGTAGTTGTTAAGTTTAGTCTGCTTGTTAACTTAATTTTTAAGTTTACCTTTTGTTAAAGCCTACGTGACAATTGTTTTGTGTATAAATAGATTAATGGTAGCTGTCATTTATACTCAATCTTTTACACTTTTGTAGCCGTCATTGCAAAGTAAAAAATATATTCTCTTATTCTTTATGCCATCATCATTTTGTGCACTAACAACTTTTATGAATTGTTCAAACATAAAATAAAAAAAATTATTTAATTGTAATAGAAGTAATCTTAATGTAAGAGAGTAAGAGTACTCCTAATACTCTTTATATATATACAAGTTTTTTTTTTTAAAAGCATTATATATATATAGTACTCCAATTAACCACTTCTTTAATTAATTCTCATTACCTAAAAAAACAACCTACAATCAATTTTCTAAATATTTATTTTTAATTGATTTACAATGAATAATAATAATTAAATTTCTAATAACTTGAAAAAAATCAAATACTCACATTTCTAATTAATCCAGCTTTTCAATTAATTCCATTAGAAAAACATTTAACCTACAATTACGTTTCAATATATAAGATTTTTTTTATAATTGATTAGAAAAAAATATTTTATCTTACAAAATTGAGAAATTTTAATTCCAATATTAATAGAAGGGCATCATCCATATTTTATAATTTTATATTTACATGCATTTTTTACTTATATTTTATAATTATTAATTTTATAATCAATACTTTTTTCTTTTATCATTTAGATATAAAACTGTAATAAAATATGTATTTATCTATTTTATTTGATATATTATCTATCATTTCTCTTTAAAGATGATGGATAAAAAAGATCATATTAATTTATAAAAAAATCAAACTTCTCTTTAAAGAGGATGAATAAAAAAAGACCATATTAATTTATAAAAAAATTAAACTTCTCTTTAAAGAGGATGAATAAAAAAAGACTATATTAATTTATAATTACATATAAATATTAATTAATATTTGATGGATTTAGTAATTGGATTATAAATATAATCTTTAATATAGACAATACTAATTAAAATGTTACAGACTGGAAAAGTGCAGGAAAAAAAAAAGAAGTAAAATAGCAATGTGATGCTTTCAATAGCTTCTCTTCATCTTTAAGACTAAAAACTTTCATAATCACTATGATAACTAAAAACTTTCATAATCACTATGATAACAATTTTTTTTACCGTCCATTCCACTTAGGATCTATGGGATGCTCAACATGCTTTGATATGGTGGATCTATGGGAGGCTCAACATGACTTTGACATGGTCTTAAAATAAGAAGCATTAATGAATAATATGAGATAAATAAAAAAATAACATAGTATGAATATTTTATATTAGTTTATTTATATTATAATTAACATACTATTGATTTGATGCACACCAATTTGTGTTCAATCAACTCTATTTTTAAAAATTTGTATCACAACATTAACACATTGTAATATGTATTTGAACAACTTTTCATATAAGTTTCATCAACAATTTCAATCATTGAGTTGTAGAGGAGATAAAATAGAAAACTTCAACCTAAGTTTGTTATTTCGTGTTCTCACGGATCTACACATCATCACAACAATCAAACAAAAGAAAGTGAAATTGAATACGAAATTAACGATAAATTGGAGAAAATGATGAATTACTCTATAATCACAAAACATGTTATCAGATTTTAAAATTTTCCCTAAAATCCAATTTAATTAACATTTAAAAATGAAATAAAAGAGAATTGAAATCCTAAACACAAAAACACAAAGATATGATAAATAGAGAGAGAGAAATTATAGATATATGTGAAAGAATCTACTATAATAGCAAATACAGGGTTGAAGTCTTAGTTGATGTCGGAAGAGAAACTCCATTATTCAATTGAAAGGCTGAGGGATGAGAAACACGAAAATAGTTTCTTTTTTTCGTTTGGAGTAGCGATCAAAGACAGAGAGAATGAGAAGAGCCCATTTGTGAAATCAAAAAGTTTTTCGTGTATATATAGACAAATGAAGTTTGAATGAAGGAATTGAATAGGAATTCTAAAGTTTTTTTTTTTTTTCGTGTAATGCAATATTGCTTTTAATAATGATAATGGTAAGGAATTAAATTTGAGAAAATACGGTGGAAATAGAATAGATTTTTTGAAATTATGTAACGTGAAATATAATTAATATGTAAATAATAATTAGGAATGTATAATTACAATTAGGAGTATTAAAGAAGGTCTTAAAATTGATTTAATTAGGATAATAAAATAATTATAGTAGTAATAAATTTTATTATATTAAAAGTAGATTCTAAAGCAATTTCAAAACAAAATATATCATTATATTATATCTAGGTGATACACTAACAACAATGATCAAATATACTCATTGAATAATTTAATTTACTTCCAAACCAAAATTAAAATTTAATCAAATTCAATTATATGAGATTAAATATATTTTAATAAATGACATATCAATATATTATAGTATCATATTGTACATCCCAGATATTTTTATCAAGGTCGATGAATGAACTTAGATAAAGAATGAAATACGGGCCAGAATCTACAGACTGGATCTGACTACTCAATCAGATTTTGTTGGGGTGTGACCCAGAATCAACACTGAATAAGCTGTCGGATATGAGCTCGGCGCACTAAAACAAATTTGTAGGAATCCAGACCCGAGGAGAGTAAGCGGTGTTGCTATAGCCTAGTTGAGTTTCAGTTACAGAACTCAATAGGTGTCGGTTACAAACCATTGATGAGTCGGTTACATTTGATTAATGAAGTGTTACAAAGGATTAATGAGCGGTTACGTCATTATGACCATTAATCGTGGCTATTCAATAAAGACTAAAGGCCTACACTATATATAGGCCTGAAGACTAAGGAACAAAAGAGGGGAGCATAAACAATAGAGGAAATGGAGGTTGCCAACAATGGAGGTCCTTCACCCTTCTCCCAAAACACCTCAAAGATAAATATAAGGAGGGGCTCCCGCCAGAGGGATAAGCAAGACATTCATCTTGGGTCAATACACAACATCACTGTAGCATCTAAATCCCCACAAATACTACATAAATCTACCCATTAAGACTTTCCTTGTTTCTACAAGGAATCCACTCGTTTAGTGTTTTTCACAAGAACATTTGGCGCCCACCGCGGGGCCCAGTAAAATTAACCTTGGCCTCAAGATCAATCTCTTTATGACTATGACGAGAAGTAACATCGCCATGTTATTAATCCATCACTGGATTAAAATTACCTACCAGATAAGTGTCACATGGTCATGATTCCTTTTATACTATCGCTATCTTTGCAATAGTACCAACGCCTTTAGATCATGGTTTTTTATCAAAAAAGAGTCATGGTCGTGCACCACCTCCCACACTCTCATATCCACATGATGGTTTACTCGAAGCCCATTTTGTCCAAAGTGGATGAAAGGTGTTTTGGTGACAGAATCAAATTTTAGTGACAAGAGTTAGTTCTGAAGAATCCGACAAAGTGTTGATGGAAGAATCGTTATTTCGGTGATCCTCGTGATCTAAACGTCATCAAGGTAGAATCTATGAAGGGATAGATTCGATGTAACCGAAGAGCATGCCGACTTCAAAATCTCCATGACAACATTCGTGTGTTCAAAGTATCTGAGTTTGAAGTCATCATCACAATTTCTACAGCGACCAATGATAATTATGATTCCTATAAAGACATTCGCGTTGAAATAGAAGAGGGCGAAATCGGTGACATCTTCATCGAAAGATAAGTGACTCTTCATAATTATTGGAAATCCACCAAAACTTATGATGAATTTCTATCAATATTGATGAACAAGATTGTTATCACCACACAATAACAATGAATTATATGAAAGAAAGAAATAATGAGAAGACAATTATTTTCTACAGAGTTTCTCTGTTTCCACAATTTGTGGAAAACTTTATTCACTTACAACTGCAAATTCTATAAATACAACTTGATTTACTTGATTACAAATATACAGGTTACTCCCTCTATTTATAGATTTAGGTTAGCTTTCTCTGTAAGCCAAAGCCCAAAACAATGAAAGCTCAAAATACCTATTTTGGAACTAAATCAGATCTATCTATTTTAGATCTAAATAAAATCTAAATCTAAAACCAAATTAAATCTATGTGTAACCTACTTCAATCCACAAGCTCTTCGACTGGGAAATGGTTTCCATCGAGCAACCTACTTTGACAACCTCTAACCCTTCGACACATATAGTATTGATACACATGAATTACAATTTAACACATCACCTAATTCATTGTGTCTAAACTATCTACATTCATCATATCTCTTAATCTTTGAAATACTTCGACTTGCACTCCCTTTGTCATGATATCTGTAATATGATTCTCAGTTCTGCAGTGTTCCAAGTTTATCTTCCCTTCTACTACCTGCTCTCAAAGATAGTGGAACCTCATTTCGATGTGCTTGCTTCGACCATGTGCTATCGGGTTCTTCACCAGATTAATAGTTGACATGTTGTCGGTCTTCATGGTAATTTCTCCATGATTTTTTCCTGTTATTTCTTCATCCAAGTTCACTGTCCATGTTGCTTGACATGCATAAAGAGAAACAGTTATGTATTCTGCTTTGCGTGATGATAATACCACTACTGGTTCCTTTATCAAAATCCAAGCAACTGGTGCACCATCTAGCATAAACACATATCCTGTTGTGGATTTTCGATCCTCAACATCACTACACCAACTCGAATCAAGGAATCTCACTAACTTACATTCTTTTCCTTTGTTAGCTGCAGGAAATAGAATGCCATAGTTGATAGTTCCTTTCAGATACCTCAATATCCTCTTCTCCCCTGCTAGGTGTGTTACCTTTGGCTTTTGCATGAATCTACTAACCATACCTACATTGTATGCTAAGTCGGGCCTTGTGTGACAAAGGTGTCTTAATGACCCAATAAGTCTTCTATATTGGGTTGGGTCGACATCATCTTCACATGCATCTTTCAACAGTTACAGTCTTGGTTATGTAGGTGTCAAAGTCGAGTTGCATTCTTTCATCTCAAATCTCTTGAGAATTTCACTTGCATATCTTTTTTGATGCATCATTAAACCTCTACTTCTCTTGTAGAATTCGATGCCAAGGAAATATGAAATGTCACCCAAATTAGACATCTCGAATTCATTGTTGATATCACCTTTGAAGTCTTCGATCTCCTTCTTGTAACTACCTGTTATTAACAAGTCATCGACATAGAGACATAGTATAAGCAATTTACTATTGCTTCTTCTTACATATACTCCATGTTCAGTTGTGCACTTCACAAATTCCTTCTCTCTTAGAAAACTATAAATCTTCTTGTTCAAAGCTCTTGGAGCTTGTTTCAATCCATACAGAGCTTTATGCAGCATATACACCTTTCTCTCTTCGCCATGCTTCACAAACCCAACTGGTTGTGCAACATAGACATCTTCATATAAGGGTCCATTCAGGAGTGCATACTTCACGTCCATCTGACATATGTACCAACTGTTTATTTCTACAATACAAATACACCTTTTCAAAATCACTTTCAAAAACACATTCCACAAACACCTCTTTGAACTATTTTCCAAACAACACTTTGTACGCGTTCTTATAGAAATGAGAACCATTACAAAGACGATTTTCAAAATACTTTCAAAACTCACACTGCAAGCATATTTTCAAACAAAAGCAAGTGATCTAGAAAGCAACTAAGAGCCCGTAGATAACTACGGATGAAAAGGGTGATGATACCTTCCCTTTTCATAACTTACTCCCCGAACTCAAGAAAATATCTCGAAAGGTCTTTCCTGTTCTTTCCAACCTTTCCTTTTGGATAAAAGAAAAGTCGATGGTGACTCTTGCTATCCGCAACAATTGCGATAAAACACAAAACAACTAAGTCAGTTCTCCCACCATGTTACAAAGCTGAAATCACCAATGTTGGCAAGTCCTACATTTGCACCATCAACAACAGCATCGAATGGACTATTCTTCTCAAGCCATTTCTGCAAAAGTTAAACTTCTATATCATTTCCTCCTAACTTCAAATTCAGCTCTTAAACAAAACTTCTAAACAAAACATTGAACAAAAATTTACATGAACATGATTAAAGTTGCCTTAGGTTCTTTTTCGCAAGCTAATTTAGTCAAAGAAGCAACAAAGTTTTCAGTTTCTTTTGTATCAATATCAATGCTCACGAGCTTCTCACTACACGAAAGACACATTCCATCCTTACCCACGTGAGTATGAACAACCTTCCATTGCCCACTTCCAAGCCACCCTTGACCATGCCATCCCCCACCTCCCCTCACAAACCCTTCTTTTATTTTCTCGTCATCCCATTCACTCTTCCCAATCTTCTCCGCATACTCTGAGTTAAACCAATCCTCAACAACCTTCAAAGTTGACTTAGACACTTGTCTAACCATATTACGCAATCGATGCAATATCTCATACACCTTATCTTCATTCCTCGTTTCAACGCTAACTTTCAAAAGCGCATAAAGCTCAGGCTCCTCCGCCATCTAACAAGCTTTTCAACTCTTCAATGCAAGATTTTGCTATCCTCAAACATTTTGATATCAATCATAGACCTGTTCCCACCTATGATGCATTATGGAAGCCCTCCATTGTAGAGATGGATTGATGAACATCATCAATTGCAAGACTATTCTCGTAGGCTTTTTTGCTTCAGCTTTACATGACAACTAACTAAATATAATTTGTAACAACCAAGAAATGAAATTAGAGAGGCAGGGATGTAAGTATTGAGACATTATTTAAGGGATGGAAATATTATATTGCTTCAGTAATAGTCCCGCGTCAGTTGGTATAAAAACACCATTAGTGTTTATATACCAATCAAACTTATGGAATTATGAATTGAAAATAATGTGAGAGTAAGTGGGTTGCTATTGAAACCTAAATGGTCTGGCCCAAATAAAATATTTTGATAGTTTAAAAAAATTATTTCTAAAAAATATTAATAACTTTTTTTAAATAAACGTCAATTAAAAAAAGTTAATAAAAATAATTTAAAAAAGTTAATAAAATATAAAATTAAAAATAAATAAATAAAATAAAATAAAATTCCACATGGATTTAAACAAGCCCAGTCGGCGATTTTCTAATGTCACAGTGGTATACATGACCCAGTTAGCAAACAGATACTGGCCACGTCTGTATTTCAAATGGAATCTTGGACTAAAAGGTTTTGGGTTATGGAATCTATGTTTGTTGAGGGGCGAAAAGAATTTTTTTTAAAAAGGGGGTAAATCAAATTTTGTTACTATTGTAGGGGGGTAGAAGGAATTTAAACCTTAATTTAATTGTGTGATTTGGTGAATATTTAAATTATTTGAATATATGTGTTATTTGAATAATTGAATTTATGAGTAAGAATAGAAAATAATTAGAATTGGGATTTATGCCATAATATAACGGATGAGTGGAATTAGGCTCATTAATGAAATAGGTAGTAAGACGAGGAAAATAGAGATTAGATGTTATAATTGTAAGAAGCCGAAAGAAGAGAAGAGAAAAGAAGAGAAGAGAAGAGAAGAGAAGAGAAGAGAAGAGAAGAGAAGGAAAAAGGAGAAAATAGGAAAAGTGAAGAGACAACCCAAAGACTCTACACTCAAGATAAGGGTGAGAATCTATGTTATTATGGGAGTATATGATGGGTAGTAACATGTAATAAGATTGGGTATGTGAATTTCTAGATTTTGAATCACCCAAATTGATTTAAAGATCTGGAAATTAAGTTTTTGAAATCTAGTTTTTATGATATAATGTTGTTCACAAAAATTTTTCTGGTTTTCGCAAGGGGGTGCTTAGCGCGGGTTAGGGCGCTTAGCGCGGGTGGCTGCAAGTTAAAAATTTATTTATGCATGAATGGAATTTGGATCTTATATGTTATGATTTATCATGGATTTACATGTGTTTTAATAATTTATTTGACTTGATTCAGATTAGTTTTGGAAGCGTTTTGATGAGAAACTTAACACTTGAATTGTGTATGTAAGTGTTGGAATTTGATGATGTTTGAATATAGCATGATTTGTATCTAATTGCTACATGTTATAATGATAATGATGTGTTAAGATGATTTATACTATGAGATTGTGTATATGTGATTGATTGGCATGAAAGATATATGTTGTGCAATGTTATGAAGATAATTCAAAATGTGTTGAATTATGTGATGAGTTGTTGTGATGAGTTGTTGTGATGAGTTATTGTGATTGCATATGTACATGCATCATTTGTGTCAAGAGGAAAGGTTTGGTAATTCCATGTGAACTATTGACTTGTCCCAAACCTAACGGTGAATGAGGTTTGAAAGCTTAAGGCTGAATCTGGCTTTTATTGTTGGTTATCTATCTTGGAGATGTGGACCCGACAGGATCGGTAAGGATAACATTGGTACCACATACATAATACATTTGAGTTGCATTGGAGTCACACGTGTCGATGTAAATTGTTGCATTATCACTCATTATGTAATATTAGTGTGAATGTGGTGTTTTGCTATGCAACATGTGATAATTGATTTAATTGTATAATTGTGGTAATTGGAATTGAATTTCATTTGGAATATGAATTAATGAGCTATGTTGTATACGTGGATTGGTATATTGGATTATGTTATGCCAAATACGTGGTTTTATGAAGAGTGGTGAATTTATATCGGTGTGTATGTTTTACTTTGATTATGATTATATATTTTCATAATAATATGAATTCTCACCCTTCAGGTACCGGAGATAGCAGTGCTTCTTGCCAGGATTAGAGGAGGAGCTAGATCCTTATTTATCTACTTATTCTTAGGTAGTGAGTCATTGCTATGGTCTATGTAACACGGAGGATATTCGAACTCATGTTTTTATTTTTCTTGAGAGATATTTGTTATTACTCTCTTTTATTTGGTTATGTATGAGATTATGTGATGTTTGGCCTTAGTGCCTAATACTTATGATATGATTGTTAGTATGAGATTTCAATCATTTATATCTTTATGTTGAGATAATTATTCCGCTGCGAGATGCATATTTTGTATTGGTGTATAAAATGTGAATTTGAATATGTGTTATGATCATGACCAATATGCATGTTTGATTTCTTTATCGTTTTATGAAGTCAATTGTGATGCCCTCTTTGATATGTATGCTAATTTACTCTGATTATGTTATTTATGTATATATGGGGTTAGAGGGTGTTACAGTTGATGCCCAAGGCATCCTTCTAAGAGAAAATGATGTTGACCCTTGTCGTTCCTATGGTGTTTTTAGGAAATCAGGGGCATATGAAGTTCGTCGTGAACACATACTTCACGTATCTTTGTCGGGCGGCCCTGAAGAGGCCTCTCCCAGAATTACCTCTGACAATGGTGTTGGCTACATGATGTAGGACCATGTTATTCATCTTTACACAAAGGAGGATGATATGGTTGGAGTGAAAGATTTGGCCCAAGTTAATTTTACCAGGTCCTCACGGTGAACACCATTGTATTGGTAAAGAAGTATAGGTTGTGTGTGTTCCTCCTACAAGGGAAGAGAGACTCAGAGGCCCTTATAAGTATAACACATTTGGATATTCAGGGCTTGCTGATGATACGAGAAGTTCTGTGTAGTGGTTTTTGAGGCTTTTTAAGGGACCAACTCTTGTGAGGTGAGAGGTTCTGCAGACGACCGTCGCTACTTGGTTGCACGTGGATGGTTAAATTGGTTGTGTATGTTATAATGGTAATGAGTATAGTGCTCTTTGAATGTGGGGAGTGTATATGACTTAAAGTCTATCATCTTTCCCCTTTAGGGATATCATATTTATAGAGGTCTCTAGGACCCAGGGTTTCCTCGGAAAAGGCCACAACCCACTTTGTCAAATGGTGGACAGTTGAATCTCTATTACTAAAGTAGATGTGGTCCAGTAACGACTATGACTTTTCTTTATCCAAGACACATTTTATCCCACGCTTTATTTTTCTCTATGGGCAAGAAAAACTTAAGGGCGAGGCGATACCTCTTTTCGAGCGACTTTAAGACGTCACCTTCTCCTAAGGCAGTCCCAGTGCATCGCCGTAGGCAAGGTCTTTTGCAAATATAACACTACAATTTTCACTCACTCTTCTTTCTCACATACTAACTAGAGTATTGGTGTGTTAACCTTGCAAGTCAGGCTAGTCAGTCCCCTCTCTGCCGCATAAGAAACTCAGATCCACTGTAGTCTTATGTAATCATCAATTCTTTCTCTATTTTTAGTTCTCCAATAGAACAATAATATTTATTTATCTTTAAGTTAAATTACAGTTTTAGTCTCTCGATTTTGTCTGATTCACAAAATTAGTCCACTTATTTTAAATTCAAACCGTTTTGGTCATCTATTTTAAATTCAAACTGTTTTAGTCTTTCTCTCATATTTTTCCATAGAAAATCGATGAGATTTTTTCATTTTTTAACTTTTTTTATCTACAAAGTTCAATAATAAATCTACATACAATAATTTATCATATTTTACAAGTAACTTGTCATTTAAAAAATTTAAATACTTTTAATTACAAATATAAAAATATAAGAGAGGACCAAAACTATTTAAATTTAAAATAGAAAATCAATTTCGTGAATAAATAAAATAGATGGTTAAAACTGTGATTAAATCTTATTTTTATTTATTAATTTACTCTTATTATATTTTAGTGCATGCAATTCATTTACTATCTAGTAATAAAAATTGTTTTAATAATAATATTTATTTTATTATCTTAAGAACTGTGTAAAATTAAAAGAATACAACTAATTTGAGATCAAGAGAGTGATTGTTATTTTACTATTAAAAGAAAATACTAAAATAGAAAAATAATGAATTGTTTTTTTTATTTTAAATAAGTAATTTATATTTAGCAGTTTATCATTAAGTCACGCACGTACATACATTAACCATGACTTGTATAATCAATAGAATTAAAGTAATTTTGACCCATTTAATCCAAAAATAAGTAATTTTTAAACGAAAAGAGAGTTAAAGTCATTTCTAAAATTGTCATAAAAAGTAATTATTTAAAATTAATTTTTAAAATAAAACTTCCTAATTTACTAAACTGCATATAAGCATGTACAATCACACAATTGCCAGTATATGGACAAAAACGGTTTTTTACTATATAAAAAAAAAAGACAAAAACGGTTTTTTGACCAAGAAGAAGACAAACTATTTAAATTATTATACCTAACAAAATTAAAATACTTTTCAATATGTCAACATTTACAGTGTGTTTAGTTTAGAAAAGAAATTTTAAAGAAATAATAAATAAGAAATAGTGTAATAAGAGAAAAAAAAGATGAGAAATAAAATAAATTTAAAATATTATTTGGTGTCAGAGAAAGAGAGAAGAATAGAGAAAAGAGAAATATTATATATTTTTAAGTACTATAATATCTTATAATAAATATAATTTAAAAAATATAAATTTATAATTTAATAGACAAAATAATCACTTTACTATTTTAATTTTTTCTCACTTTCTCTTCGATTATGAAGAGAAATATAAAAAGTATAAAATCTACTCTTTTTTAATCTTTCTCCTTAATTTTTCTTCTTCCTAAATAAAAGAAATTATCCATCTTTCTTTAACTTCTCTCACCTATTTTTCTTTTTCCTATTCTACTCTACCCGAACACACTCTTATGTTCCAGTAGAAAGAGAATTATTAACTCAAGCTACTTAATGCTCAAAACTAAGAAAACGCGTATTAATCCACCAATTAGTTTAACTTTATTCTTTCTCCAAGGTAACAAGAAAGTGATGCTAATCAAGTCACGTGATATGCTGGCAACAACTTCCTCCTCCTTTACTCAACTTCTTTTTTTTTTTTTTTTTTTTTTTGCCTTTCAGATTCTTTCCCATTTTCTAAGAAATGTTTAACATTCTTGTACTACTAGGCAACGGAGCGGTGGAGGCGAATTCTTAAATAATTCATGTATTTATTAATTTTCTACTAATATAATTAATTACTTAAAATTACAATAGTAATTGTCCTAATTAATTTCTGTGGGTTCAGTGGTAAATCCGTAATAATCTCAAACCCTAGACCTCATTGTATTTAACACTCTTATCAGTAGTAACTCTGTTGTCTCAAATTCTCCACTTCTCAGTTCTCACACTGCACTGTCCACTTCCCCTTTTACAGATCTCATTCTTCTGCTCTTCCACATGCACCGACCATCAACAATGGCAGCCTTCACGGCGGCGCTTTTAATCCTCTCCGCCGTTCTCACAACCTCCACCGCACACAACATCACACACATTCTCTCCCAAAACCCCGACTTCTCCACCTTCAACCACTACCTAACCCTAACTCACCTCGCCTCCGAAATCGACCGTCACACAACAATCACCGTCCTCGCCGTCAACAATGCCGCCATGGACGACCTCATAGCAAAAGACCTCCCGATCTACACAGTTAAAAACATCCTCTCTCTCCACGTCCTCGTCGACTACTTCGGAGCCAAAAAGCTTCACCAAATCACTAACGGAACCGCTCTCGTCTCCACATTGTACCAAGCCACAGGCTCCGCACCGGGAGCCTCGGGATTAGTCAATATCACCGATCTTCGCGGCGGAAAAGTCGGATTCGGTGCTAATGACAACGAAGGAACCCTACCTGCTTTCTACGTCAAATCTATTGAAGAAATTGAGAACATCATTTCGGTTATTCAGATTAGTCAAATACTCCCCTCCGCCGCAGCGGAAGCTCCTACACCACCACCTAAGCAACAAAACCTCACCGCGATTATGTCCAAACACGGTTGCAAAATCTTCGCCGACACTCTTTTGGCCTCACCCGAAGCTTCCCACATCTTCACAGACAATCTAGAGGGTGGATTAACTATTTTCTGTCCCGCCGACGACGCTTTCAAAGGCTTTCTCCCGAAATTCAAAAACCTAACCGCCGCCGGAAAAATCGCTCTCCTCGAATTTCACGGCGTGCCGATTTATCAATCTATTGCTAATCTGAAATCCAACAACGGAGTTATGAACACTCTTGCTACCGACGGTGCTGAAAAGTACGATTTCACTGTTCAGAACGACGGTGATGAGATCACGTTGAAGACAAAGCTTGTAACTGCTAAGATCACCAACACGATCATCGACGAACAGCCGCTTGCTATTTATACTATCTCTAAGGTTCTTCTTCCAGAGGAACTGTTTCAAGGTAAAGCTCCGAGTCCTTCTCCGGCGCCAGCGCCGGAGCCTGCAGCTGCTGACGCTCCCGCTCCTGCGGAGGAGCATAAGAAGAAGAAGAAAAAGAAGGCGGCTGATGCGCCGAGTGATGATGATTCTGATTCGCCAGCTGATTCTCCCGAAGATGCAGCTGATGATGTTGCTGACGACGATAACGGCGCCGTTAGGTTTGGCGGAATCGGAGTTTTGGCTTTGGCTGTCGGAATTCTATTGCTGTGAGGTGTAGCATAAAACTCACAACGTGTTCCTTTTGATTTAATTGTTATTATTTTTTTTGTTTTTTAGTTTGTTTTAGTAGTAGCGCAGGTGTGGATTTTTATTTGATTTTATATTTTGTATTTGACAGTGTTTTAAATTTAGTGACCAGGGAGCATGAAATGTTGTTCGAGTGTATCAATTTGTTTACTATTCTTCAATTATCTTGTGGTTAATCTCTTATATCAATATAAGAAAACTAATATTCAATGTATTTACATTCTAATTCTAATTAAAATACTTCTTAGGTCTAATTTCATGAATCTAATTGTCATTTTATTTTATTAATTTTTTTTTAATAAAAATGATATTCATTCATTCAAATTGATAGAATACATCAAAAATCGTTATAAATTGAAAATGATGAATCTGCGAACAAAATCAGACGTCGTCAAAGTTATTGATTGAATCTGCACTAAGTCAAAATTAATATGTCAATGTGAATCGAACAAACATTGCACAAAGACGAGAAAACATTAATATGTCAATGTGAATCGAACAAACATTACACAAAGACAAGAAAACAAAATATAACGCCACAAAGTAAGAGAACAAAAAAAGGAGGGAGGGACCGAACCAAAACCCTCACTCAAAAGTGTGTAAGTCTAAAGTTAGGTCGACCTAACTTGTTGGACAAGACGCTAGGCAAAAGTTTTGCGGAATATTAATGAAAGACTAGTAACTTGCTACCGAAAGCCCTTCATTAGCCAACAAGCCGGCACACGAATTGGCCTCCCTATACACATGAGAAATCAAAAAAATTATTTCTTTAGTATATGCATAACAATTGTGCCATTTATTTCTAAGGGACCAAGAAACCGATGTTTGATTGTTGAAAGCTTTGACAACAAGGATGCATATGTTTCAAACCACATATGATGTTAATGGTGTTGCTTAGCTACTTCAATGGCTCTAATAGCTCCAGTCAGCTATGCATAAAATGCATTATGAACACCCTTTTTTTTTTGAAAATCCTTCTATGAAATCCCCTGAGTGACTGCGAAAGAGTCCTTCATAAGTTGATGTTGTGCTATTAGCTGGCCCATCAATATTGGCTTTCACCCAATTAACCATAGGCGACACCCAAAAAACTTCTTTGACTGAGATTGACTTGGGAGGATGAATTGGGATATCAAACAACTTCATAATTCTGAAGCTATCCAAGGAATTTCTAAAAGTTTGATTAGTCATAGATCCTGCCAATTGAACATGTGTCCTTGTTGTACCCCAAAATTTGCCCTCTCATTTATCAAGACTTTTCTCACAAGACTTCTTGGACTCAAGACAAGATTAGGGTTTGGTCAGCTCAAGACATCACCTTGCACTGAGTACCCAAAATTAGGGTTTGAGTTTGCACAAGGATTTTTGGACCACCAATGCTTCATGTTACTTTTATACATCATTTTGGACCCTTAAGATTGCTCATGTTAAGTTTCAAGCCTTGAACCACATTTTTGATCAGTCAATTGGACAATTGACCTAAAAAACAATTGTATTGGGGAAAAAGTCAACCATGGCCAATTTACAGTCAAACTTCATAATTTTTTATCCACATCAATATTTTAGACTCATATGTACCATTTGATCAAGCTTGGATCACAACTCCTCAAGAAATTTGATCAAATCATCAAAAAGGCAAAATGGTCAAAATTAGGGTTTTTACTGAGAAAGGGCAATTTCTGATTTTTAACCTAGCCAATGGCCAATTGGGTTTAAAAATGATTTAAAGGACTCAATGGCATCATCTTGACCTAATTACACGGTTCAAAAGATCTCAAGTTCATTGGATTGACAGATGAATTTTGCAGTCAACTGATCAAAAGTCAACTATACACTGAAAAGTCAAACTTTGACTTTTTGGTCAAAATCAAATGCCAAGGGTCATAATTCATCAATATTTGTCAAAACATAAAACTTGTCCACCAAGAAAACCAATTTTGAAAATTAGGGTTTTGAATTTGAAAATTTTCATAACTTAGAATTTTTCTAAGTATGAAAATTTTCTTATTTTTTCCCAACTTTTCACCACTTTTTCACCATGATGCATTTTGATTCAAAGAAAACTTCCAACATAAAAGTTGTAGTCCTCCATGAAATCTACAACTTTTCTGCACAAACTTTTCCCAAAAGATGCTTGGATCTCAAGTTATGAATTTGTGAACATAGGTCCATGAACTAAATAACTTAGTGAAATTTTGCCCTAATTTAGGCAGGTTTTGGACCCAACTTCATGGACATTTTTCACCTAGTTCCAAGAGGTATCTCAAAATGCATTTAAAATATGGATTTTAGAGCACATTGCAAGCTTTCTAAAATGTCCAAGTGATCGGGACTTTATAAGTCTATTGGGATACTAACTGCAAGTATACAGTTTAGTCGTTCTAGTTTTAAATGATTATCGAACCCACAGAGACTGAGGATCAATCGCATACGATCTAATGCTACAATTGTTTAACTAAGCGATGAATATATGGTTTTAGGGGGGGGGGGGGGGGGGGAGAGTTTAATTAAAAATAATAGTAATAGCTATACCGGTATGTGATAGTCGGACTTCGGGAATTCGGTGAATCGCTTGGCATATAAAGTATTTCGGTAAAAACGAATTGTTTAAAAACCTGAGACATACACTCTCGTGTTCATGAAATAAGTCATGCTACTAAACCTAGTGGATGCACTTTAAATTTAATAACACTTTTTGGAAACAATTTGAGTTTAATTAATTTATTAAAACACTCTCATGTATTTAAAAATTAATGTTTCGTTACCACTATCTGGGTCGAACCCCAGATCTCGCATGCAGGTTCTTGCCTTAATTAATTTCTCACTCTCGTGGAAAAATCGTGTTAATTATCCTCTCACTCTCGTGACAAGGGTAGTTAAATTAAACATGGAAATTGGAAACCAGAAATTATTTGTAAATGTTTTTAGCCAAGTTATCACCGAATTCTTTCGGTACTTAAGAGTCACATACCGGTACAAATTAATTTAGCCGGACATAATATATTTAGTAACTATGCAATTTAAAATATAATCCATAAAAATAAATGACATAACACAAGAATAAATAAAAATTAATTGCATAAAAAACCTGTAAATAACGTTGCTATGGTAGTCTTGAGTAGTACAAATTCCTTGCAATTAACCGAAATCTATAACCGTGTTAATTCTTGGATGAAGAACTAACACTCTAGAAACTAATTCTGGAAATAAAAATTACAGTACGAATGAAAATGGTTCAAAAATAAATAAAATAGTTTAATGTAGAAAAGCATCAATTTTGTTCTGTAGAAAATTCGTCGACCATCATCCATTGAACTGCCACATATATATATAGGAGAAGATTTTGCAGTTGAGAAAATTCTGGAAAAGCTTGAGTGGAGGAAGACCCGAATTCATGGTTACTGAGGTTGAGGAAATATAGGAGGAGAAAAACTGCCCACAACGTTGCCCACGTCTCCATTAATTCATAACGTTGCTTTTAAGCGTGTGACGGTCGTCACGAGGGGGTGACGGTCGTAATGCGCTTAGATAGCGCGTTACGCTCGTCAATGATGTGTGACGAGCGTTCTTCTAGTTGTGGGAGCGTTACGGTCGTCACAGCTACAAAATCTGCAGACTTTGCAGATTTGGTTCTTTTTCTTCTGATACTTGGTTAGCTTCCTTCATGTGATCCTTTTTCATTGATTTGAGTTGACAAATGTTGTACCTGTGAAAAGACACAAAAACTCGGAACAATCGGGAGTTAAACGACTCAATGTATTATGAAAATCAATAAAAGTGTAGTAATTATATGATACGATTTCTCGTTATCAAATTCCCCCATACTTAAACCTTTGCTGTCCTCAAGCAAATAGTCATTAGAAAGATCAGACAAGTTTTGTCAAACGCATATGCATGACATACCTTCGATTTTTAAAGTAATTTCGGGAAATCCTCGTCAGTTCGGCCGATACTTGAGTGAAACACTAACGATACGCTGATGACACAAGCAATAAGCTTAGTCGTAGGCTTCCATTTCAAACGAACTATCCAACAGTTCCGTTATAATTCTGCCCAGAGTTCCTCGTATCTATTTCACCCGGTTTCATTCTGGCACAATCATATTAAGCCTTTTGTCTTAGCACGCACGTAGTGGAGTAATCGGTTAGTGACTTTGATCCTTTTAGCACGGGGTCTGGTACACGAATGTGGCAACCCTACATATGTTATCCAAATTGGAGGTTGTGGGGGATCGGGCCGTAGCACGCCCTACTGAGTTCAGAACCAAATACCTCTGAACCAACCAACAGTGGATTCCTTCATTATTTGCTCAACTCTTATATGTGACCGTATATTTTGGTGCACGTAATTTCTTTTCTTTTAGCAGCGAGATAAGAAGGATATTTCTATGATTCAGGCATCAAACACTTATATTCATCGATTCTCCACGTGGTTTGTGTCAAGACGGTGCTGACTGCTAGTATAAACTACTAGGGGTTACTTCAGAACTAAAACTCAAGATATAGGTATAATGGTTATTGAAACGGATCACGTAAGTAGGAAGTCTACGGTGTCATAACCGTATCGATCATGTTGATTCGTTTTCGGCTTCCTCAACTGGGATTTCGTTAAAATAGGTATGTCAGGCTAATGCGAAGATAAAAATTTTCGATATGGCTAAATAAAGCGAAGAATTTGAGTTGAGACATATCATAAAAATTTACTTGTTTATAGAAGATGGAAAGGTACCTCTCCCACACTAAATCCGACATTGTCCTCAATGTTGCGGTATATCGGCGGGGAAATATAATTACAAAAACAAACAGAAAGGAAATGAAACAGAAAAAATAAACTACTTAGAAAATAAAGAAAACTACTGATGACCACGTCCTCTACTCCTGGTGCGAGAGCGCCTGGTAGGGGTGGCTTCTGTGTCAGTATCCTGGTAGCCAAGGGTGCTGACGTCCAGCCTTAAGGCATTGAGTTCCGACAGGGCCTCGTCCAACCTCTCATTCATGCTCTGCTGTCCAATCAAGATCTGAGTGTTTTGAGCGCATAAATACTCATATTGTTCTTGTTGTCTTCTTTCAAGCGCTGCGCTCATTTGATTTTGCATATGAATGGTGCGGAGAACGTCTTCAAGATTAATAGGAGGTGGTGCAGATGAAGGTCCTGGAGTGTCGTGGACAGGGGGAGCACTATCCAACTCTTCTTGCATTTCATCTGCGTGGGCATTAGGCTGGTCTTCATGAGTAGGAGCACGCCCCTCGGGAGCTGCAGGATCGAACAACCAGTTAGCTCTGTTTTGTGGATCGATTTGGTCCCTGCAAGGCAAAGTGATGTTATGATAAACAGTGTTTCTGATCATAGGGTAGAATCTGCCATCCTCCCGCTCATAAATGAGATGTGCAGCCTTGCAGTGGTCCATAGTCAGCAAAGCCGGTGCCATAGAAGGCATATCCGCGAGAGCAACACCATAATTCAGAGCTATGGAAAGAGAAGTGACAAGCCCTCGGAAATAGAAGGGTTTTCCGCCTCTAGCACAAATAGAGTGAATATGAGCCAGTAAAAACGGGGCGGCGTTGATCTTTTGCCCGGTGAATGCGCAATGCATGAAGAAGAGCTCCTTGGAGGCTTGTGGTTGCTGTCACGAGCGAAGATGGTGTTGCTAAGGATGCGGTGAAAGTAGCAGATAGCCGAATTATGAATGTGTGTGGCGTTGAGGTGGTCGTAGGATCCGGCATGGATGTTCGTCATACTGTGCCATAAGTTAAAAGCTTCCTCACCGAAATTATCCGGCACCCGGTGGTGGACACCTTCGTCAGAACAGAAACCTAACAGCCGTGCGATGTCGGTTTGGGGCAGTTGATGCTCAATGCCAAACATACGAAATTTGGCCACGCCTGAGAGTTGGTTCGTGGCACCAGGGGGAGTGATGTATACAAAGGAACTCAGAAACTCAAGGGTTAGAGTTTCATAAATGGGTTGCGGTTCGTGGCACAGGTTCCATAAATTCACGCTCTGCAACAGTTGTCGGACATTGTCTAGCAGTCCCAAATTCCTCAAACAGTCAAGATCAACATACTGTGTAGGTTGGAGACCGCAATGTTGGAACTTCTGGAATTTGAGACGTTGGGTTTCGCCTTGTTCGCCGGATCTGAAAGTGAGAGTGGGAACTTGTTGATTGTTGACCATAGTGCGTGTAGAAGGATTGAATCGTGGATTGAGTAGTGGGTTGATGGAGTTTTTAGTGTTAGAGTGTTGGAAGTTGAGGAAAAAATTTGAGAGGGTGTGTTACGGTTTTGGGAATAATGGGGGTTTGAGAGAAAAGATGGAACGACTCTGTAATAGCAGATGCTGCTATGGGGCGTGCGTGACGATCGTCACGAGGGGGGTGACAGTCGTAACACGGTGAAACGCGTGTTACGCTCGTCATGGGGGCGTTACGAGCGTCACGCGTTCAACTTCATTAAATGAAAGGAACGTGACACTTTTATTTTCCAATATTATAATTCATAATTCTAGCACAGTAAGCAGGCATAATATTTCCAACACACGTCATATGACAAAAATTTTGCAGAAAATATGAACAGTAAATTAATAAAAATGAAAAATATACTGAAAATTGAAATAACATGTATGAAATGAAATAATGGCAGTAAGGCAATAGAATTTGAAACTTAAGTAATTGAAATTTCATTAACGAGTAAAAATTGTTTGGAAATAATAACTTAAATAATAATAATAATAAAAATGATAAAATACTAAAACAAACTAGATTCCTCCCCCACACTTAAACTAAATAGTGACCTCACTGTGTATACAAATGCAAGAGAAGAACAAATCAGTATAACAACGACAATCTCTAGCCACGAGGAGTAGGGAACATATGCTGGTGCATGAAATCCAGTTGGTTTGTCACCAAATCCATAAAAGCGATGAAATCCACACGTAGAGATGTAAGCTCACCCCGCATTCCGGTAATTTCTTCATGCAAAGAGTTAAGGGTGACAGTAAGTGGAGGCGGTGGTGGTATCTCTGGAGCCTGGATGGACTCAGTAGAAACTACATGCTGCTCCCATGGGTCGGGAAACTGGTGGTATCCCGGTGGTGTGTCAGGATCTTCAGCATCTCGAGAGGTATTAGGGACTTCATAGATGTCAACAGTGGAAGGAGACGAAGGCGGTGTAGGAGGATGGTGGAGGTCAAAAAGCCAGTTTGCTCTATTATGGACACTAGTTATAGGGTTCGGGAGCACAAACTGGTGGACAGTCTCATGATTAATTAGCAGCTCGAATTCATCTGGCCCAAGATTTCCTATAAAACTAGTGTTGAAGCAAAATTCAATGTTCATTGGCTTGATTCCATAGTGCGGTGTTGATCCTAACATAGGCCTTCAGAGTCCAATGGCATTAGAGATCATAGTGACTAAACCACCTAAGAGGATTGGGGCATTTGGTGTTTGTATAATACGTTCCATGTTAGCTAGCATATAGGCGGCACCGTTTACTGGACGGCTCTGAGAAGCACAATACATGATGAAAAGCTCATCACGTGACACTGATGTAACATTTTGCTCTTTACTAAAAAGGGTGTGGGAAATGATCTTATGGAAGTACCTGATGGCTGGGTTGTGGATGGACTCCGAGTAAAGGTCAGATGGCTCGGGATGGTTGTTTCTAGCAATGGTACCCTAGAAGAAATCAAGGTCAGTATCAAGCAATAGGTCTTCCTGGGTCATGGTAATAACATCAGGGCCATAAGGGAATCCTAACAGGTTTGCAAACTCCCTATGGTTATAGCGGTAGTCCATGTCAAACAGTCTGAAGGTGATCAGCCCGCGGTTGAACCCTAACCCATGATTTGGTAGGTAGCTCAGTGTGCTCAGGAACTCAAGGGTTAACTTTCTGTAGGTACAATAACGTCTCCGAATAGGAGCAGTGTCCCAGCCTATTTGGTGTAGCAGATACATGACACTCTCACGAATGCCTAAATCAGTCATAGCATGGTCATCAGCATAAATTGTAGGACACATCTCACGCTCAGCTAGATCCTCAAAGCGTCTTCTCTGGTGCCTACTTCTCAAGGTGATGTTCATGTAGTTTACTCGTGCCATGGAGCTAAATATTAAAGCTAAAGAATTACCCCTGAAAATGTTTAATAAATGTATGAAAAACTAATTAGTATTTTCAGGTTAAAAATGCCGAAGTTAAATCAAAAAGAAAAAGAAAGTTTAAAATAAAAATAAAAATAAAAGAAAAAGAAAAATAAAAAGGAGTAAGGGATGCAACATGAGAGTTTAAAAGATTAAGAAAAAGAAAAGAAAAATAAAAACATATTAAAACAATAAAAATAATTAAAAGAAAACATGGGTTGCCTCCCATGAAGCGCCTTTGTTTTATGTCGATGGCTCGACAGATAGTACCTATTCAGTTAGGTATCGGGGTAGGTGGCTCACTTAACTGCATATAAGCCGAATAGTTTAGATTTTCGACGTTAAAATAGTGCTTTAAGCGCTGGCCATTGACTATAAATGGTTCGATAGAATTTCCTTTAATTTCTATCGCACCACTGGGGAAAACTTTATTAATTTCGAACGGTCTTGACCATCTGGAACATAATTTACCCGGGAAAAGTTTCAGTCTAGAGTTGACTAGGAGTACGATGTCTCCTTCCTTAAATTCTTTCCGCGAGATACGCCTATCGTGCCATTTTTTTGTTCTTTCCTTATAGATTCTAGCATTTTCATAAGCGTCTAAACGCAATTCTTCTAATTCATGGATATCTAATATTCGTTTCTCTCCAGCAGTTTTGTAATTTAAGTTAAGGGTTTTAATGGCCCAGTAAGCTTTATGTTCTAATTCTACTGGCAAATGACAAGATTTTCCATAAACTAATTTAAACGGCGTTGTTCCGATAGGGGTTTTAAAAGCTGTCCTATATGCCCAAAGAGCATCATTTAGCTTGGAGGACCAATCTTTTCTGGATGTGGCTACGATTTTCTCAAGGGTTTGTTTAATTTCCCTATTTGACACTTCCACTTGTCCACTCATTTGAGGATGGTATGGTGTGGCTATGCAATGTTTAACGCCATATTTTGAAAGTAATTTTTCGAAAATTCTAGAGATAAAATGGGAACCGCCATCATTGATTACTAGTCTTGGTACACCGAATCGTGGGAAGATAACATGCTTGAATAGTTTAAGTACTACTCGTGTATCGTTTGTGGGTGCAGCGACGGCTTCAATCCATTATGATACGTAGTCAACAACTACTAATATATATTTATTTCCAAAAGATGCGGGGAACGGTCCCATGAAATCAATTCCCCACACATCGAAAATTTCTACTTCGAGAATCCCTTTTTGCGGCATTTCGTCACGTCTAGATATATTTCCTGTGCGCTGACATCTATCGCAGTTCATAATTGCTACGTGGACGTCTTTCCATAAAGTAGGCCAAAAGAAGCCAGCTTGAAGTATTTTTGCACAAGTTTTCGATGTACTAGCGTGTCCATCATACGGGGCGAAATGTCAATGGGCAATGACGTCGTCTATTTCATCGTTAGGAACACAGCGGCGGTAGATACCATCGACGCCTCTTTTAAAGAGTAGTGGTTCATCCCAAAAGTAGTGTTTAAGATCATGGAAGAATTTCTTCCGCTGTTGATACGTTAAATCGGGTGGTAAAACACCGGCGGCTAAATAGTTAACAAAATCAGCGTACCATGGTAATGTGGTGTTGGTACAAATGGCTTTTACTACCGTATTTGTTAAATGTTCATTGTGTTGATCTAAATTGTCGGTATGAGCTATCTCTAGTTTAGCAATAAGGCGTTCATATGGGAATCTTCGTTTATGGGAACACTCTCAGTTTGGATTCCATCCAATCTTGATAAATGGTCTGCTACCACGTTTTCAGTCCCTCTTTTGTCTTTTATTTCCAAGTCAAACTCTTGTAGGAGTAAGATCCATCTGAGTAGTCGTGGTTTGGTGTCTTTCTTACTTAGCAAGTATCATATCGCAGCATGATCCGTGTAAATAATGATTTTGGCGCCCACTAAGTAGGAACGAAATTTATCCAATGCAAATACAACAACTAAGAGTTCCTTCTCCATAGTGGCGTAATTCATTTGTGCGGGATCGAGTGTTCTGCTTGCGTAGTAGATAGTGTGAAGCTTTTTATCTTTGCGTTGTCCTAGGACTGCGCCTACATCATAATCGCTCGCATCGCACATTATTTCAAATGGTAGGTTCCAATCAGGAGGTTGCATAATAGGTGTTGAAATTAAGGCTTCTTTAAGCGTCTCAAATGCGTTTAAGCATTTATCGTCGAAAATAAACTCGGCTTCTTTCATCAATAATTCAGTTAGCGGCTTAGTGATTTTAGAGAAATCTTTTATAAAACGTCGGTAAAAACTAGCGTGTCCTAGAAAACTTCTTATTTCTATAACTGTTTTGGGTGGTTGAAGGTTTTTGATAACCTCGATTTTTGCTTTATCGACTTCAATCCCCATGTTTGATACAATGTGACCCAACACAATTCCTTGTCTTACCATGAAGTGACATTTTCCCCAATTGAGCACGAGGTTGACATTGACACAGCGTTTCAGTACTAGTTCAAGATTTGATAAACATCCGACAAAGCTTTCTCCACAGACAGAAAAGTCGTCCATGAATACTTCCATAATTCCGTCTAAAAAGTCTACGAAAATCGCCATCATGCATCGTTGGAAAGTTGCAGGTGCGTTACATAGTCCAAATGGCATTCTTCGGTATGCAAAGGTACCATAGGGGCATGTGAGTGGTTTTCTCTTGATCATCAGGATGAATGGGAATTTGGAAGAATCCTGAGTATCCGTCAAGATAGCAGAAATGGGAATGTTTGGCTAAGTGCTCGAGCATTTGATCAATGAATGGTAATGGGAAATGGTCCTTGCGCGTAGCTTTGTTTAGTTTTCTGTAATCGATACACATTCTCCATCCTGTTTGGGTACGTTGTGCCACCGATTCTTCTTTTGTGTTTGTTATAACTGTAACACCTCCTTTCTTAGGTACTACGTGAACTGGACTGACCCAGTTGCTATCTGATATTGGGTATATGATGCCTACCTCTAGTAGTTTCTGTACTTATTTTTTAACGACTTCACTTAAGATAGGATTTATTCGTCTTTGATGTTCTCTAGAAGTCTTGCAGTCCTCCTCCAGCATAATGCGGTGCATACAAAGATAAGGGCTTATTCCTTTTAGATCTGATATATTATACCTTAACGCGGTTGGATACTTCCTTAACACATCAAGAAGTTTTTCGGTTTCGATCTTCCCTGAATTGGCATTGACTATAACTGGTCGTTCGAGCTCTTTATCTAAAAATTCATACCTAAGATCTTCAGGTAACGTTTTAAGTTTTATACCAGTTTTCTTATCAGTTGGGGTAGGATCGGGTGTTAAGGCGAAACATTCGCTTAGGTTGGCATCTAGATATTCTTGTTTCCAGTCATCATCCTTGAGGATAGTTGGTGTCGGAACTTTCAGCATCCCAGAATAGTTGTCTTCTTGGATTTCTAGTTATTTGACACATTCATCAATAATATCTAGGAGACAACATGAGTCATCTATAGCAGGGGCTTTAAAGAATTGGGAAAGAATGAATTCTACTTTTTCTTCTCCTACCTCGAAGGTAAGCTTTCCTTTCTTAACGTCAATAATGGCTCATGCGGTGGCTAAAAATGGTCTTGCTAGTATGATGGGAATGTTTGAATCTTCCTTGATTTCCATTATTATAAAGTCAGTCGGTATGTAAAATTGTCCTATTCGGACAGGAATGTTTTCTAGCATACCAACAGGGAATTTGACTGATCTGTCGGCTAGTTGTAGGGACATCTTGGTAGGTCTCATGTCCCCAAATTTGAGTTTCTCACAAATAGATAAGGGCATTAGACTAACACTTGCTCCTAAATCGCATAGAGCTTTGTCTATGACAGATTTTCCAATTACACATGGTATGGAGAAACTACCAGGATCTTTTAGCTTTGGAGGCATGTTATTTTGAATTATGGCGCTACATTCGGCAATTAGCATACGGTTTCATTTTCAACAATTTTTTTCTTATTAGACAATATTTCTTTTAGGAATTTAGCATATGACGACATTTGGGTTATAACTTCTGTAAACGGAATAGTAACGTTTAATTGTTTCAGAAGTTCTACAAATTTCTTGAATTGCCCCTCGTTCTTGGATTTTGCAAGTCTTTGAGGGTATAGAATTGGTGGTTTATATGGCGGTGGGGGTACGTAAGGTTTTTCTGAAGCCTCTCTGTTCTCATTCTCGTCTTCCTCTACATTCTCAGATTATTCTTTCGATTTCTCTGCTTCCTTTTCAGGTTTCTGATACATGGTCGGATTTTGGAGTCTAGGATCTACCGGTTCATCAAGTGCTGTCCCACTTCGTAATGTGATAGCATTGGCGTGTCCTTTAGGATTGGGTTACGGCTGTCCAGGAAACGTACCAGCAGGTGCGGCAGAACTAGCTTGGTGTTGTGTTACTTGGGAGATTTGGGTTTCTAACATTTTATTGTGAGTTGCTAGGGCATCTACCTTATTTGCTAATAGCTTCAATTGTTCACCGGTCTGAACATTTTGATTGAGGAATTCTTTGTTTTGTTGAGCTTGATTAGCGATAAAATTTTCCATTAAAATTTCAAGGTTAGATTTCTTAGGAATGTTAGGAACATTAACAGCGGGTTTTTGTTAACCATAGCAGGTGCTTGGCCAGGTGCATATAAAGCATTGTTGTTTTTGTACGAGAAGTTAGGATGGTTCTTCCAACCAGGATTATAGGTATTAGCATAAGGATTACCTTGAGCGTAATTCACCTGATCAGCTGATATTCCTGCTAAGATTTGACATTCGGTTCCAACATGAGCAGGAACTCCACAAACTTCGCAGTTTGGGGTAACTGCAGCCACGGTGGCCGCAGGAGGTAAGGTCAAGCTTTCTATCTTTTGAGTAAGAGCATCTACCTTAGCATTAACTTTATCTAGGCTACTAATATCGTACATCCCACTTTTGGTTTGAGTTTTCTCCACAGGTGTTCTTTCTCCTCCCCACTGATAGTGGTTTTGAGCCATATTTTCAATGAGTTGGTTAGCTTCGTCGTAAGGCTTGTCCATCAGTGTACCACCTGCGGCAACATCTATAGAGAGTCTTGTGTTGTACAAGAGTCCATTATAAAACGTGTGGATGATCATCCATTTTTCTAGTCCGTGATATGGGCACATTCGCATCATATCTTTGTAGCATTCCCATGCATCGAATAGCGATTAAGTATCCTTCTGCCTAAATTTGTTGATTTGAGCTCTTAATGCAGCAGTCTTGCTTGGGGGAAAGTATCGTGCTAAAAATACAATCTTAAGTCCTTCCCACGTAGTGACGGAATTTGACGGTAAGGATTGCAACCAAGCCCAAGCTTTATCTCTTAGCGAGAAAGGGAAAAGACATAATCTTATTGCATATTTACTAACGCCATTTGCTATAACTGTGTCGGCAAATTGAACGAATTTTGTAAGATGTTCATTTCGATCCTCGGTAGGATTTCCAGAGAATTGGCGTTGTTGGATAGCTGATATCAATGACGGTTTCAACTCAAAATCGTTTCGATTTATTGTTGGTGCAACAATGCTATTGTGGGGTTCTTGTTGTGATGGAGCTGCGTACTCCTTCAGTGGATGGGTCCTTTGTTCTTAGGCCATGTCTACTTATGGATTAGTTTCGGTTTCAGAGGAAGAATTAGAATCTGTTTCAGAATCAATCTTGATTTCGGGTTTGGGTAAAGGAATAGCGTGATTTAAACAGTAATCTCTGACTGCATGTCTTACGGAAAGGATGCGTTCAGGTTCGTCCATCGATTTTTCAAGTGGTTCGCCTTGTGAGCGAGTCCTTGGCATACAAATCGAAAAAGGGTTTTTGTTGCCTAGTCTAAACACGCAACAGAAGAATCGTACTTAATTGACTAATCAGTCCCCGGCAACGGCGCCAAAAACTTGATCGGGACTTTATAAGTCTATTGGGATACTAACTGCAAGTATACAGTTTAGTCGTTCTAGTTTTAAATGATTATCGAACCCATAGAGACTGAGGATCAATCGCATACGATCTAATGCTACAATTGTTTAACTAAGCGATGAATATTTGGTTTTAGGGGGGGGGGGGAGAGTTTAATTAAAAATAATAGTAATAGCTATACCGGTATGTGATAGTCGGACTTCGGGAATTCGGTGAATCGCTTGGCATATAAAGTATTTAGGTAAAAACGAATTGTTTAAAAACCTGAGACATACACTCTCGTGTTCATGAAATAAGTCACGCTACTAAACCTAGTGGATGCACTTTAAATTTAATAACACTTTTTGGAAACAATTTAAGTTTAATTAATTTATTAAAACACTCTCATGTATTTAAAAATTAATGTTTCGTTACCACTATCTGGGTCGAACCCCAGCTCTCGCATGCAGGTTCTTGCCTTAATTAATTTCCCACTCTCGTGGAAAAATCGTGTTAATTATCCTCTCACTCTCGTGACAAGGGTAGTTAAATTAAACATGGAAATTGGAAACCAGAAATTATTTATAAATGTTTTTAGCCAAGTTATCACCGAATTCTTTCGGTACTTAGGAGTCACATACCGGTACAAATTAATTTATCCGGACATAATATATTTAGTAACTATGCAATTTAAAATATAATCCATAAAAATAAATGACATAACACAAGAATAAATAAAAATTAATTGCATAAAAAATATGTAAATAACGTTGCTATGGTAATCTTGAGTAGTACAAATTCCTTGCAATTAACCGAAATCTATAACCGTGTTAATTCTTGGATGAAGAACTAACACTCTAGAAACTAATTCTGGAAATAAAAATTACAGTATGAATGAAAATGGTTCAAAAATAAATAAAATAGTTTAATGTAGAAAAGCAGCAATTTTGTTCTGTAGAAAATTCTTCGACCATCATCCATTGAACTGCCACACATATATAGGAGAAGATTTTGCAGTTGAGAAAATTCTGGAAAAGCTTGAGTGGAGGAAGACCCAGATTCATGGTTACTGAGGTTGAGGAAATATAGGAGGAGAAAAACTGCCCACAATGTTGCCCACGTCTCCATTAATTCATAACGTTGCTTTTAAGCGTGTGACGGTCGTCACGAGGGGGTGATGGTCGTAATGCGCTTAGATAACGCATTACACTCGTCAATGATGTGTGACGAGCGTTCTTCTAGTTGTGGGAGCGTTACAGTCATCATAGAGTGTGACGGTCGTCACAGCTATAAAATCTGTAGACTTTGCAGATTTGATTCTTTTTCTTCTGATTCTTGGTTAGCTTCCTTCATGTGATCCTTTTTCATTGATTTGAGTTGACAAATGTTGTACCTGTGAAAAGACACAAAAACTCGGAACAATCCGGAGTTAAACGACTCAATGTATTATGAAAATTGATAAAAAGTGTAGTAATTATATGATACGATTTCTCATTATCACCAAGAACTCCCCAAGATCATTTTTGGTTAGGGAGAATCGAAGAAGGGAAGTTGGCATTTTATCACTTTTGATCAAGCCATTTTTACAAGGCATCAAGTTGCAAATCAGATCTTTGATGTTTGAATCTTGCTTTACAGGTCCTAAACTCACTCTACACTCCATAATTAAATGCAAACTCAGAAGTTAAAGGCTTTATTTTCACTTTTGAAGCATTGTACAAGAGACATTTCCATTTTTGGCCAAAAGTGCATAATGCCATTTTCATAAAGGTGAGCTTTTGCAATTTTGTCCATCTTGAGCCTTGGACCTGTCCCTTTGGTGCAAGCAATTCACACAGGTATTAAGCAATTTGTACAAGTTCACTTCAGGCCACACGCAAGCAAGGACAAGCATGTTAGCATTGGTCACTTCACTTTTCTTCAAATACAAGAAAAGTTGCCAAAAGGTGAAAAGCTTGCACAGCTAGTGAAGAGTGGACTTGGATCCTTTCTATACATATTTACAAACTTGTTACAAACCAAAAACACGATTGCTTAACATCTAAAACTCTCTCAAACTGAAAAACTCCAAAATTCTGCCAAAACATACAGTTGCTGCAAAACCATAGCCATTTCATTTTTTGCTCGTGCGTTTTGTGGCTTGACACTTGAAACACCTCATACACATCATACCAAAGCTATCCAAGCCCTTGCCCTGGTTCTGTAACCCCTGTTTCAGCCATTTCCATTTTCAAACTTGAAGCTTGCAGCTTGACTTGTGCAGAGAGATTCAGCCATCCTCAGAGCAAGCTAAGCATTGGAATAGCTTGAAGGAAGTTCAAGGAAGCTCACACAATCCTCAGGTCTCCATTAAAGTCCCTACATTGCTCTATCCAAATCCAGTTGAAGGGGGTATATTTCTTAAACTCTATCTCTGTATTTAGGCATCCTCAAGCCACGATTTGTGAAGAAAAGATGTAGTCCATAACATGGTGAAGCTGCACATATGCATACTTTCCATTTATATTAACTGTACTATGAGAATTTGAAGCTTGAAGTTGCTGAAAAAATTAGGTCACGAATTAGGGCTACTGAAATTCTCCTTGATCTTTTAGAGTTAGGTCACATAATTTATATTGTTGGAATCGTGAGCTCAAATGCCACAAGTTTCATGTTATAAGTTTTTGTTTTTGTGCAAGCATTAGCAAGTTACAAGTTTGAACAGAAAACGCGCGCAAGAAGATTGGTTGGAGGACAGGGACGAAGCGCCTGGGCTTTTTGGCGCATTGGGATGTTTTTGTTTTTGCTTTTCACATCCCCTGACTTACTTTTGCACCCCCTGACTTATTTGTTATATTTTTCATATTTTTTTTATATTTTCACATTTATGGCTTTTATTTATTTTTCTGAATCATAAAAATCATAAAAAATAATTTCTTTATTTTTTGCATTTTTATTTTATTTTATTTATTATTTCTTTTGCATAAAAAATAGTTTACTAGGATTATAGATTTTATTTTCTTAAATAAATTTGTAAATACATTTTAAAAATACTATACATTTTTATTATATTTTTTATACACATAAAATATTTATTTTCTACATATTTAATTTTTAATATTTAAGCATAATATTATTTATCATTTCTTGTACAAAAAATGGACAAAATAATAACATAAAAACATTATTTTCTTTTAATAAAAAAACTAGGGTTTCACCCCTCCAAAAATAATAATATTATTTTTCCTTTTTTCTAGGGTTTAATTAATTTATTTTCTCATACAAATAACACATACCAAAACATTTTTTTAACATAAATACATTTGCATTGCATTTTAAATATTTGTTTATTTATTTAATGCGCACAATATCCGATTGGGTTGTAATAATATTTTTAGGTTTATATTTGTGCAATATCCCCATTCAAAACTTGTATCCCCCTCCCATAATAATTGTTGTAATAGCTTAGTTTACTTTACGTAATTTATTGCTTTCATATACCATGTTAGTAAATTAGGGTTTGCATGACAAGAACCAAAAAAACCAAACAAATAGAGAAAACCTAATGCAAGACAAAAGCATGAAAAATGACACACTTTGCACACAAGCACCCTTAGGGTTTCTCCCACTTGGTTTCCTAAAAGAAAATGGCCATGTTACGCATGCGAAGTATCTTGGCAAAACAAAACAAATATAAGATCATAGTCCCTCGATGACGCTATCTTTGTATACATTCTTACGAACGAGAATCATTACAAAGATTGCCAAAACAATGGCCTCTTTTCAAAATACTTTCAAAACCACACCAAGCACCATTTCAAACAAAACAAAGCAAAGCAAGTGATCTAAGCAAGTAACTAAGAGCCCATGGAAAACCATGGATGAAAAGGGTGCTAGCACCTTCCCTTTTCATAATCTACCTCCCGAACTCAAGAAAACATCTCAAAGGTCTTTCATGTGCTTTTTTAACTTTCCTTTTGGATAAAAGAAAAGTTGGTGGCGACTCTTGCTAACCGCGACATTTGCGACGAAACGCAAAACCTCAAGTCAGTTCTCCCACCGTATCACAGAACTGGCGACTCTGCTGGGGATTAATTATAAAAGTGGGGTTACCTTAGGGTTTAGATCACCTTTATTTGCTTACAATTGTTTGACTTGTTTGTTTTACATTTTGGTTCTATTGTTTGGGTTTGAATCCTCCACCCGGATTTGGGAAACATTATAGGTAAATAGCAATACATTATGGAAACTGTGCGAGGTATACCGACACGGTCTAAGCAATAGCTATGTTAGTGCGACATATTTGTAGGTACCAGTATCCTTTGAGTCAATCAAAGAGAATACGGGGCCACTGAGTGATGTCATGAAGCACTAATGAACTTCTAGAACCTTTACTTGACCAACTTGGCCTTTTAGGATGTAGTGAGATGACCGACTTTGGTGCAGCCCGAAGTTGGTAGATACTCGATACTACACTCATTAAGGGTTGGTTTCTTGGAATATTTTGGTCGCCAGTCAAGAGGCTTGAATTGAAATAATGAACAAGAAAACAATCCAGTGATATTGAGCTCCTTAGAACCCGGTTACTATTTACTAGGACAGGTTGAGCCAACTAAACTTCAAGAGGGTACTTACCTATGAAACCCCATGCAAGCCTAAACTAGGAACTTGTGTGATTTGCTTGTACATATATACTTGTGCATAACATCATAGACATCATGAAGCATCATATGCATCCACTAACTATTTCAAGGATTTTGGAAATTCATCTTTGTTCCTATTTTTTAGGTTATGGATTCACTTCGCAGGAAAACTATCCAAGTCAACCTTGTAAGAATTCCTCCACAACTCAAGGAGCTAGCTTCAAGGATTCCTGAGAACTCTCCATTCACCGAGAGACATGGCCTTCTACTCAACTTAGTCACTTCTAACACAAAGGAAGACATGATGAAAGTTCTCTTCCAGTTCTTTGACCCTTTGCATCACTGCTTCACATTTCCTGACTACCAGCTTGTGCCTACTTTGGAAGAATTCTCTCAACTCTTGAGGATTCCCATTCTAAATCAACTACCTTTCAACGGTACGAAAAAAGATCCAAATCCAGAAGAGATTGCCCAAGCCCTACACTTGCACTCATCTGATGTCACAACCCATTGGGAAACTAGAAGTGGTGTCAAAGGCTTCCTGGCAAAGTTCTTGTTTGAGAAGGCCCAAAGCTGTTGGAACTCCTTGGACTTGCAAGCTTTTGAGGATATTGTAGCTCTTCTCATCTATGGGATGGTCTTGTTCCCTAATCCTGACCAACTCATAGATGTGAGTGCTGTCAAAATCTTCATGTCACACAATCTGGTGCCTACATTGCTTGGAGATATCTTACACTCTTTTCACACTCGTACAATGAGGAAAAGAGGTGTTCTTATGTGTTGCACTCCTCTCCTGGCAAGATGGTTTATTTCTAATCTTCCCCAATCAGTCTTGAAGAATGAGCAAGGTTTGAGGTGGTCACAAAGGTTGATGACACTTACACATTCAGATATTCATTGGTGTTCTCGATCCAAAGAGAATGTTATCATTGTCGACCGTTGTGGGGAATTCCCTAATGTCCCTCTACTTGGCATTAGGGGAGGCATCACCTACAACCCATGCTTGGCTCTAAGACAGTTTGGTTATGCCCGAAGGGATGGCCCACATGATATGCTGATTCAAGGCTTGGTTTTCGACTTCGACAACGAAGATCAAGGTCTTCGCCAAAGGTTCATCCGAGCTTGGAGGATGCCAAACAAGGTAGATAGCAAGACTTTAGGACACAAGAATTCTATCCCTCTTGAGCCTTACCTCAAGTGGGTACGAACCCGCGCTCAAAGTCTTATGATGCCTTACCCCTCCATTCTCCCAGTGATTATAGAGCATGTTAAGGAAGGAGAGGTTCCATACACCATCCTACATCCTGACATGCCAAAATCACTCGAAGATCTACAAAGGAGTTGGATACAGCTCAAGGGAGAATGCTATACTTTCGAATCCCAATTCTACGCAAGCGAGAAGAAGGTTTTGGAACTCACTCGGTTACTTCATGAAGAGCAGACTCTCAACACCTACATTGCACCAAAGAGGATGCGCAAAGTCTTTTTATCTTAGGATTTTGTATTATTTTGCCCTAGGGGCATTGATGTACTCAAATTCTATTTTATTAATATAACGTGTGTTCCTTTTTGTTTGACACAAATTTGAATTTTCAAATCCTTGAAAACATTGCATGAATACATATCATTCATCATGAGCATAAACAGGTCTTTGCAACAAGTTTCCTCATCATTCTACTGTTTATTTCAGCAAGAGATGGATCTAGAACAAACGGTTAAAGACTTGCAAGCTCAAAATACACAATTTCAACAGTTACTCTTGACCTTAGCCAAGGGGTGAGAGGAGCTAAATACTCTTCTAGAGAAAGAGAAAGAGAAAAAGAAGAAGAAGCCAACTGGTGTGGTTATCATGGGCAGAAGGTTTCAGGGACAAGCCAGAAGGACCTTAGAATTTCCAACAACCTCTGATGAAGGGGAAAGAAAAGGAAAAGAAACGGCAGTACCATCAGATTCTGAAGCAGAGGAAGAGGAAGAAGAGGACTACTCTGAACAACAATGCCCTCCGGCCGATGACAAATACAAAAACTTAGAAGAGCGTCTAGCTGCTATGGAAGTACAGAGAGTACCGGGTCTGGATTTTGAGGAGTTAGGGTTGATGTCAGGAATTGTAATCCCGCCCAAGTTTAAAGTGCCTTTATTTGCCAAGTATGATGGGGTGTTTTGTCCCAAAATGCACCTTCGATTGTATGTCAGGAAGATTCAGCCACATTCTGCTGACAAAGACTTGTGGGTCCACTTTTTCTAAGACAGTTTATCAGGAACGCAACTTGATTGGTTCTACCAGTTGGAAAGGGCCAATGTCCATAATTGGGAAGACTTGGCAGCAGCCTTCTATAAACAGTATTAATACAACACCGATTTGGCACCAACCCATACTCAACTCCAGAGTATGGCCATGGTATCCAATGAGGGCTTCAAAGACTACGCCCAAAAGTGGAGGGATCTAGCCGGAAGGGTGCAACCCCCTTTATCTGAAAGGGAGCTAGTAGACATGTTCTTGGGAACTTTATCAGGTCCTTTCTTTAATCATCTGGTTGGGAGCTCCTCTGCAGGGTTCACTGAATTGATTTTGACTGGCGAGAAGGTGGAAGCCAGTATAAGAAGTGGGAAAATTCAGAAAGACGCATCTGCCTCTGTTGTTGTAAAAAAGCCCTTCACTGGAAAGAAGGAAGTGTCTACTGTCTATTCACAGAGGAATCGGGAAAGAACGGAACACCGATCAACTGTGGGGGCCGTTATGATTCAAAAGCATGCATCAGACCAACCAAGAAATAACCAACCGAGAAATAATCAGCCAAGGGTGGAAAGGCCAGTACGATAATTCACCAAGATTAACATGACTCCAGCTCAAGTCCTACCACATCTTCTGAAGTTGAATTTGGCCATGTTGAAAGAGGCCCCTAAAAATCCCAATACTGCATCTCTCCACTACCATCTGAATGTCAGGTGCACATACCACTCTGAAAGTCCAGGGCACGACACCAACAACTGTTGGACTATGAAGAACAAGATTCAAGATCTGATAGACGCAAAGGAAGTTAAATTCGAAGCGCATGAAAAGCCGAATGTTATTTCTGCTATGATGCCTAGGCATGGACACAATGATAATGCTGTCGAGGAGGACTTATTTGTTGCCACTGTGGATGAACTGATAACTCCTCTCCCGACCATCAAGTTGAATTTGTTGAAAGTTGATATATTCCCATGATGTGATAAAAATTTCCATATTTGCCTATCCTCATCATTTGACTGCCCTCTGTTGAAAAAAGGTATCCAACAGTTGATTGATAACCAAGAAATTTTGTTTGAGAAAGCTCATATTTCACCAGTTCCAGTTAAAGAAGTTTCTATAATAACCATATACGCCAATCCTTCTAGGGTCCCTAAAAGACCCGTTAGGATTACATCTGCTCCTATGACTACTCCGCTTAAGATAACAATGCCCGGGCCGACCCCTTACAAATCAGATAAAACAGTACCATGAAATTATGGTGGAGAAATCTACTACCATGGTGTCAAACAAATTAAACAGACTGTCGAAGAAGAGAGCTCCGAGGAGGACAATTCCGACATCAGTAACATTGCCGGAACAAGCAAAATTACCCGTAGTGGAAGAATTTTCTCTCCAGAGATTGCCCCTCCAAAGGCAGTCTTTGGACCCGTGGCCGTTCCGAAGATTACCTCTGCACCAGTGATTATACCTACAAGTGTATCTATCAACAATGACAATACAATTCCCATCCCTACTTCCACTGCTGAGAATAAAGGAAAGAACGTTCAAGAAGAGCCTATCCTGACGAAGGCTCAATCATTAGCTGTCCCTGAAACACCCAAGAAGGAGATGGAAGAAATCCTGAGGATAGTTAAGAAGAGTGATTATGATGTGGTCGAACAATTGGGGTATACCACCTCCAAAATCTCTATGTTAGCATTACTGCTGTGCTCTAAGGCACATGCTAAAGCTTTGGTAAAATTTCTGAAGACAACTCGCGTGCTGCAAAAGACGTCTACGGACCAATTCCAAGAGTGTGTGGCCAGTCTGACAGTTGATAATGGTATGGGTTTCTCTGATGCTGACTTGACCCCCAAAGGGAGAAAACATAATGAGGCGTTACATGTCTCAGTGGAGTGTAGAGGGACGACCCTAGCCCATGTCTTGGTAGATACTGGTTCATCTCTGAACGTCTTACCAAAGAAAGCCCTTGATAGGCTGGATTGTGAGGGGCTCACTTTAAAACCCAGTAATATAATTGTGAGAGCATTTGACGGCTCTAAGAGGATGGGCCATGGGGAGGTGGACATCCCGATCAAGGTGGGAACCCAGAAATTCAATTCAACCTTCTACGTGATGGACATCCGTCCTTCTTACTCTTGTCTGTTGGGACGCCCCTGGATTCATAATGTCGGTGCTGTCACCTCCACTTTGCATTAGATGCTGAAGTACCCTGTCCAAGGGAAGATCATAACTGTCCATGGGGAAGAGGAATACATGATTAGTCATCTGAATTCTTTCCGATATATGGAATTGGATGGAGAATTCATTGAAACCCCTTTCCAACATTTTGAAGAAGTCTCTCAGGAAATAGCGGCGACCAAGGCGGTATCCTCAACTCCTATGATCACTAGACCTCCACCTCGGATGTCATCTCTAAAGGATGCAAAGGCAATTGTGGAAGAAGGCGGAAGCACCATCTGGGGGCAGCTTCCAGACATTCCTTACAAATCAGACAAGTTTGGCTTGGGGTTCACCTCAACTGCTCAAAGGGCTATGCGCCGCACCCGTGCCGGAGGGCCACTTATGAAGATTAGCCACCAAGGGGTCAATGCACTAGAGGACAGTGAAGAAGATGGCAGCTTGGAAGATTGGATATTTCCTACTGTCAGCGGAGGACTGTGCAACTGGGAAGCCAAAGACTTCATCCTAATAACTTTCATATTGCAGGACCCTTCCATTCCGGATCCCATGGGTAACGATACTGCTATAGCCTTCAGTGACTCTGAAGATCTGGTCTACCAAGCCGAATATGAAGGTGAGGAAGATTGTGAGGTGCCAGGGGAATTGGCCAGATTATTACAACAAGAGGAAAGAGCTATTCAACCTCATGAGGAGCTGTTGGATACAATCAATTTTGGTACTGAGGAAGACAAAAAGGAAATCAGAGTGGGTGCCCATCTAGAGCCGAGTGTCAAGGAGTGCCTAATTCAGCTGTTGCATGATTATGTTGAGATCTTTGCCTGGTCATACGAAGACATGCCGAGACTTGATACAGACATTGTGGTACACCGTCTACCCACAAGAGAAGACTGTCCACCAGTGAAACAAAAAGTCTTCCGCATGAGACCTGACATGTCAGAGAAGATCAAAGCAGAAGTTATGAAGCAGTTCAATGCTGGATTTCTGGCTGTTACTTCCTATCCAGAAGGGGTTGCCAACATTGTTCCCGTGCCTAAAAAGGACGGCAAAGTAAGAATGTGCATGGACTATAGAGATTTAAACAGAGCCAGCCCTAAAGATGATTTTACACTTCCGCACATTGACATCCTGGTTGATAATATAGCTCAGCACAAAGTATTTTCTTTCATGGACGGATTCTCAGGCTATAACCAGATCAAAATGGCACCCGAGGACATGGAGAAAACTACATTAGTCACACAGTGGGGTACATTCTGCTACAAACTGATGCCATTCAGACTAAAGAATGTCGGGGCAACCTATCAACGCGCCATGGTAGCTTTATTTCATGATATGATACATCATGAGATAGAGGTCTACGTAGATGACATGATAGCCCGATCACAAACTGAAGAAGAACAGCTTGGTCACTTGCAAAAGTTGTTTGTCAGGTTGAAGGAGTACAAACTAAGGTTGAACCTGAACAAGTGCACATTCGGAGTCTGGTCCAGTAAGCTCTTAGGTTTCATTGTCAGCAACAAAGGCATCGAGGTTGATCCTGCCAAAGTCAAAGCGATACAAGAAATGCCTGATCCTCGCACGGAGAAGGAAGTCAGAGGATTCTTGGGACACCTAAACTATATTTCTAGGTTCATTTCTCACCTAACATCTACTTGTGAACCAATCTTCAAGTTGTTGAAGAAAGATCAGGTAGTTAGATGGAATGATGAATGTCAGATTGCTTTCGACAAAATCAAGGAGTATTTACAAGAGCCTCCTGTCTTGATGCCACCAGTCGAGGGAAGATCACTAATCATGTATCTGACCGTCTTAGAAAACTCAATGGGGTGTGTATTGGGGCAGCATGACGATTCTGGATGAAAAGAGCGTGCTATTTATTACTTGAGGAAAAAGTTTACCGTGAAACCAGATATTCACTGCTCGAGAAAACTTGTTGCGCTCTGGTATGGGCTGTTCGCCGACTAAGACAGTATATGTTGACTCATACCATTTTGCTGATATCTAAGATGGATCCGATAAAGTACATCTTCGAGAATCCTGCTTTGTCTGGAAGGATAGCTAGATGGCAGATGATCCTAACAGAATATGACATACAGTACACGACCCAAAAAGCTATAAAGGGCAGTGTGCTAGCTGATCATCTTGCTCACCAAGCTGTAGAGGATTATCAGTCCATGAAGTTTGAATTCCCTGACGAAGACATCATGACAGTAGACAACTGTGAAGGAATCAGACCATATGACGGACCTGAACAAGGATCCCGATGGACCCTGTACTTTGATGGGGCATCCAATGCACTTGGTAACAGTATCAGCGCTGTGCTTATATCTCCGGAAGGATGCCATACTCCTTTTACAACCAGGCTTTGCTTCAACTGTATGAACAACATGGTAAAATACGAAGCTTGCATCTTTGGCCTCAAGGCTTCCATAGATATGGGAATCAAATCTTTGGTTGTGTTCGGGGATTCAGCTTTGGTCATCAGTCAGATCAAAGGAGAATGGGACACTAAGAATCCTAATCTTATCCCTTACAAAGAACATGTTTTGACATTGTTACCACATTTTGAGCAGATTACCTTCGAGCACTTCCCGCAAGAAGAAAATCAGCTAGCAGATGCTCTAGCTACAATGTCATTTATGTTTAAACTTAATTGGGATAACAAGGCTCCCCAGATCACCATTGAAATAATGGATGAACCAACACACTGTCACGAGATTAATATCGAAGAAGTAGTGGACCAGCCTTGGTTTCATGAAGTCAAAAGGTATCTCGAGGCTCAAGAATATCCAGAAGGAGCTTCAATCAATGACAAAAAGTTCTTAAGGAGATTCTCAACTAAGTTCTTCCTAAGTAATGGCATCCTGTACAAACGCAATCGTGATTCTATTCTGCTCCGTTGTGTGGATAAGATTGAAGCTGAAAAGATCATGGCTGAATTGCATGAAGGTACCTTTGGCACTCACTCTAGCGGGCATACAATGGCGAAGAAAATTCTACGGGCAGGCTATTATTGGTCTACCATGGAAGCAGACTGCTATCAACACTCCCGGACCTGTCATAAGTGTCAAATCTATGCAGACAAGGTGCACGTGCCCCCAGTTCCTCTAAATGTCTTAACAACTCCTTGGCCCTTCACTATGTGGGGAATCGATATGATTGGGGAGATCAAGCATACAGCCTCCAATGGACACCGCTTCATTCTAGTGGCCATTGATTACTTCACAAAGTGGGTCGAAGCAGCCTTCTTCGCATCCGTTACTAAGAATGTTGTTTCCCGCTTCATCAAGCAGAATCTTATTTGCCGGTAAGGTATCCCCAAAAGGATCATCACTGATAACGGTATGAACCTTAACAATACTATGATCACCGCCTTGTGCGAGCAGTTCAAGATTCAACATCAAAAGTCATCCCCCTATCGGCCAAAGATGAATGGTGCAGTCGAAGCTGCTAATAAAAACATTAAAAAGATCATACAGAAAATGACAGTCACCTACAAGTACTGGCATGAGATGCTACCGTTTGCTCTCCACGGGTACCGTACCACGGCTCGCACATCAACTGGGGCAACACCCTATTCTTTGGTTTATGGCATGGAGGCTGTTTTACCTATTGAGGTTCAGATCCCCTCTTTGAGAATCATGAAGGATGCAGGTTTGAGTGAAGACGATTGGATCCAAACCCGACTTGATCAGCTGAACTTAATTGATGAAAAGAGACTTACTACTGTTTTCCACGGTCAGACATATCAAAAACGGATGATCAAGGCTTTCAACAAGAAAGTCAGACACCAAGTGTATCAAGTTGGAGATCTAGTGATAAAGCGCAATATCTTGCCACAAAGTGATCCCAGGGGCAAATGGACCCCTACCTATGAAGGACCATTTGTAACCAAGAACATCTTTTCTGGTGGGGCGATGATCTTAACCACCATGGACGATGACAACCTGCCACAACCTGCGAACGCAGACATAGTCAAAAGATATTACGCATAAGAGACCCGCTAGGTTGACGCACCTAGGCAAAACAAGGGCATCCCGGCGAACCAAAAGGTTCAGGCAAAAATTAGGGATAAAATAAAAAAATTGTACACCCGGCAAGTTGAAAATCCGTAAGGGCGACTTGGGCAAAAAAGGGTTTCCCAGTGGATTGAAAACCCGAAAGGGCGGTCCAGGAAAAAGTTAGGGAATTAAAGCGTATGACTATGTCTTGAAGGATCACTTTAAGGACAATCTCTTCACTGACAAACCTGTAGCTTCTGATCAATACAATCATCTTCGGACGAAGCAACAAATAGATAAGATATCCGGAGACACGAAGGCTATAGCAGAATGGGAACCCCATGGGATTTTTTACACATAGCTATCTTTCTTTGTATAAATATTTCTTACTTTTATGACACCATCCTCTTACTAGGATGTCTGTCTCCTTTGTACAAAATACTTATTCAAAGTAAATACAAAGATATCTCGTTAAAGTGCAGAAAACCATCTGTCCTTTTCTTTTTACACTTGTGTTTTATTTGCAAAAATGTCCAATGATTCATTAATGAACATATGCATTTGAACATAATTACTGTTTACAAATAAACAGAAATGGAAAAGAACAATTACTGACAGGTTGAAAGATTAGGAAAACGTCTTTAGGCTATTCCATGAGCAATCCCTACAGTACGTCATTAAGATCCCCAGCGGAGCCAAAACTTTGAACTACAAATCCCCAACGGATCTGAAATTTCCAGCTATCAATCCCCAGTGGAAACCATCCAGTTTCTCCAAAATTCCCCAGCAAGTTATCTTGAAGCCTGAAAAGCAAACAGACAACAATTAACTTCTGTTTCTCCCCAACCTAGGATAACTCCCCAGTAGAGTGGCAGACAACCCAAACTCCTGAACTTTTTCCAAACAGGAATAAGCTTTCTTCCCCACAGAGTTTTCTTTGCTCCCCAACAGAATGAAGATTCTCAGTCTTAATTCCCAGCAGAAGTCATCAAAGTTCTATGGATTCCCCAAGCAGATTACTCAAGTAGTACACGACATTACTCTCACAACGGAATGTTTGTCAATACTTCAACTTCAAGACATGAAGAATCCCTATATCCCCAGTGAAGTCGCCAAGGATTCCTTATCCTCAGCAATCAAGGATTTATGTTCCTCAGCAATACAGCAAATCAGCTTACATGCGCATATATTACATCCATATATCATAAACATTGATAAAGCACATTTATTGCATCATACATTTCATGCAACATAACTTTGTGTTTCAGCTAACATCTTACCCTTTTTAGGATAAGATTAACAACTACCATTGACAATGTTCAAAGATTTCAGATACAGTCCAAATACGCTCCAGATACAGATTCCATTCTGTTACTCATTCAGATCTCAACTCAAGATACAGTTCAGATGCTCTCCAGACAAGGATGTCAGTCTGATACTCATTTAGATCTCAACTCAAGATATAGTTCAGATGCGCTCCAGACAAGGATGTCATTCTGATACTCATTAAGATTTCAAGTTCAGATACGCACCACACATGGTTGCCATTCTGTCACTCAGATTACAGTGCGGATACACTCCAGACACGAAAGTCATTCTGTCACTTATTCAGATCCTAGTTCAGATACAATCCAGACACGGAAGTCATTCTGTCACTTATTCAGATCCTAGTTCAGATACGCTCCAGACACGGAAGTCATTCTGTCACTCATTCAGATTCAAGTATAGACACAGCTCGGATACTCTCCAGACACATACGCTATTCCATTGCTCGTATAGATACAGTCTCTAGATACAGTTCAGATACGTTCTAGATACGGACACTATTCTGATACTTATTCTTCTGACTTACAACTTATAATTCAGCAAACATTCTTGGATGGCATCTACAATCCCATCTCTAATAAGATTCTATCACCTCTCCAAATGGAATCTTTAAGCCCATTCCCTCAACTACAGTTTGACGAGTGCAAATTTATGGGCACTCTAGTGTCCAATCATCTTTTACCTTCGAGTCACGAATGACAAAACTCGCCAATCTAACTCTTCAGGTTCAAGAATATTGAACAGGGGCAGCTGTTGTACCCCAAAATTTTCCCTCTCATTTATCAATACTTTTCTCACAAGACTTCTTGGACTCAAGACAAGATTAGGGTTTGGTCAGCTCAAGACATCACCTTGCACTGAGTACCTGTGATACGGTGGGAGAACTGACTAGTGTTTTGCGTTCGTATTCGCACTTGTGCGGTTGAGCAAGAGTCGCCACCGACTTTTTATTTTATCCTAAAGGAAAGGTTAAAAAAAGCACAGCAAAAACCTTTTGAGATATTTCGTGGGTTCGGGGGGTAGATTATGAAAAGGGAAGGTATTAGCACCCTTTTCATCCATGGTTATCCATGGGCTCTTAGTTACTTGGTTTTTTAGATCACTTGCCTTGTTTTTCGATTGCTTGAAAATGGTGTGTGTGTGGGTGCTTTTTGAAAGTGTTTTGGAAAAAGATGCCTTGTCTTAGGCAACTAATGTATTTGACTCGTGATTGAGTGTTTTACAAAAGTGTGGATCTTTTCGAAAAGATGTTTTCAAATGTTTTTGAGAGTTTGTTTGAAAGTGTTGTGGATTGTGGTTTTTGAAAAGAAGGCAAGTGTTTTTGCAAATTGATCTCAAGTAACTAAGAGTTTTGTCTACCCTATTGTACTCAAAGGTTTTTGTTATGTTTTAACCCCTTTTAACAATTTTGTTCCACCATTGGATTTGATGGACAATTTTGCGTTTTAGGAAGTTTATTCGGGACGGGCGCGGGTCATCGTATGGACCATGAATGCAATGGTGCCAAGTGTCTTTGGCAATTTGCTTTGAAGGGACTATGATCATTCCGTTTAGGCAACACTTTGAGGGACTTATGATCATTTTGATTGTATTTTGCCAAAGATACTCGACGTGCAAGCATGGCCCATTTTGGAAGGCAACATGCGGGATTACCCTAGAGGGTGCAAGTGTGATTGTGTATTGATTACATGTATTTGTTTTGTATTAGGTTATCTAGCGTTTGATTTTATGTACATGCAAACCCTAGGTCTAACCATGGTATAATTGGAAAACTGTAAATTGCGGAAATGTAAAATCTACGCTATTACAAAATAGTGTCCAGGAGTGGGGGTATAAATGTACAAAAGGGGATGAGACTTATAGTATCCAATAAGTTACAACCAAATCGAATGTGCGATCAAATGTAAATATCGAATATACAAATATAAGATAAAAAATGTGTATAGGGCAATGTGAATGTATTGTGTAAGTGTAAGTGTGAGATGTATATGTATTGGGTGTAATTAGTTACAAGCGCGATAATGTGAAATTGAAGCGTATTAGGGTTTTTGACCTAGATATGAATCTTAATGAATCTTTGATTTGTATATTTAATATGTACAAAAGAAAATGTTCAAGTTTTAATTAAGAAATGTATCTTTATTTATTTATATACAAAGAAAAAGTATTTTAATCAAATGTTAGAAATTAAATTATGCAACTATGTACAAAATATATTTTAATTAAAAGAATAGGAAGTTATTTTTAGTTTTAAGCATATGATATAAATGTATTTTTTATGTGCCAATATATTTTAATTGTCTATGTACAAATGTATTTTGATGTGTATTAAAAAATGTTTTCGAGTTAAAAAAATGTTTTAATTAAATTGTACATATTAAAGAATGTAAAAAAATGTATTTTTGTATTAAAATGATTTTGTAAAGAAAATAAAATGTTTATATAATATATATATAAAAAGGGTTAGTGTTTAATAGAATGTTTGGTTAGAAATGAAAATGATGTTTTTTTTAAAAGAATTAGAAACAAGTAAAAAAAGATGGGCCTTAGGAGATACAGGATGGGCAAGGCCCGTTTGAGGGTCAGAATAGTTTAGGGTTAGGGATTTGTTATTCAGAACGAAAGTTAGGGTTGGCAGCGGCGCGTTCGTGCATTCGTTCATCGTTCTTCTGATCAATGCTCCTCCGTCCGGCCACCGGTGTTGCTCCCAAACCTCTCTTCCCTCCATAGCACGGTCTCAGTGTCCTCTTGATACAAGGTTTGCTTTCAGTTTTTATGTTCTTTTTACAGATTGCATGCGTTATTTCCATTTGAATCTAAAACTTGATCTTTGACTTACTATGAGGTGAAGGAGAAAAAGAGAGGGAAAAGTTTTGCTACCTTCGTTCCTTAGAGATGGAGGAGAGACGGGGAAGTGGCGCTTAGGAGGCCGGGACGGCGAGGGAAACGTGACACTTGCTCTTGGTGACCCTGGTATCTTTTATCTGGTTGCTTTTTTCTAGGGTTTTGATGATGATGTTCTGAAAAGCCTTATATTGAAAATTCACTTTTTTCTTCTTCTTCTATGCCACTGTATATTTGTTGCCTTTGAGCATTTTCCCTCTTCTTCTCTATTGCGTGCTTGTTGCTTATGTTGGATGCTATGTATTTGAATGCCTATGATGTTAATATCCTGAGGTTTGCATGTATACCTTCTTTGTCTTCTCGTGTTGCCTATGTGTTGATTGGAATATGATGCTTTGAGATGAACTTGCCCAGTGATGTTTGTACTGAGGGCCTAGGGTTGAGTTACCCTCGATTACTCGTATGCTTATGTTGACTTTAAACCTTTGAATGCTTGCTTGTGTCGCCTTGTTCTGCTTCTTCTGACTTCCCCCCCCCCCCCCCCCCCCCTTGAACGATTTTGCCTATGATGAAGAAATTCTGAGGCTTAGAGGTTGGTTTGAATATTTGGATATGCTTGAGGGATTTGGATAATTTTGAGAGATTATGTGTTTGATAAATTGTGAGGCCTGCTTGGGTTAGGCCTATGATGAACACTTTTTCTGAGGCCTGGTGTTTGGGTTTGGTTATGGAAGGTTTGGTGAGGTTTTGTGGCCTTAGCAGGTTGATGGATCTTTTTGAGTTTGTATCAGCTTGCAGGTTTTGATGAATGGTTCTGGTTACAGGTTGATGGTTCTTTTTGAGTTTGTATCAGCTTGCAGGTTAAGCTTCAGCCTTGGAGGTTTATCAGGTTGCAAGTTATGTGCTTGTTTTGTTGTGAGGCCTGAGTTTTGTATATACATGTTAAAGGCTTTGGGATGTGTTTGATAGTTTTGAGTTATGCTAGTAGATTGGGTTCTGTTGAGGCTTATGCTTTTGTTTGTATCTTTATCAGTAGACAGGTTTTGGGGCATTAGCAGGTTTTGTATATTTTCTTGCCTTTGGTCAGAAGTTCTGCTCCCCTTGCTTGCTGAACTGTATTCTTTTTTTGTATATCTTTTTCTGTCTTCCCTGCCTGTCCTGCCTCAGCCTACAAAACCTGCATATGCTTATTTTATCTCTCTTCTCTTTTCTCTATGGTACAGTTGAATATATTATATGATTCTTTTTGTACTATCTTTTCTGAAGGGGCCCCTTTATGCTGGGAAATGATGACTTAGATTACTTGCATAACACATTATTTCTGCATACTTTATCCAGCTTTGACAGCTTTGGCACTTTTGATAGCAATTTGTACTTCTTTGATTTCTTTGTGATATCTTTGAGTAGATTTTGGCATTTTGACAGTAAGTTTGATACTTTTGGCTTTTGATAGAAAGTGGAATTGGATTTTTCAGTTTGACTTGGATTTGAACTATGCAGTTTGAACTTTTAAAAATTATGCATTTTGACATTCATGAATAAAAAATGGAATTCTTCCCTCTTTGTGAACCGGGAGAAATCCCGTGATTTGCAGAGAGGGTCAACTGATCCCAGTCAGTGGCCCCTAATGACGAGCAAATTTTAACTGTCCTTTTTAATTCAACTGCTTTCTGACTTTCTCCTTTCTTTTTTTGCAGATAAATAATGGAGCACCGGAGCGAAGTGAAGAATGAAGAATTAGAAATAGGATAGCATTTTTATTTTCAATTTAATTTTTGTACACTATTATTATTTTAAATACTTTGTAATAAATACTCGTATCCAAATAATAACAATTGTAACAACTATTAAATATGAAATAAAAATTCCATTGACATTTAATTCTTTTCAATTCCTTTTCTTTAATTGTTTACTTGTTATTTATAATTCCTTAAATTAAATAAAATGAAAGTTTGAGTTTCAAATATTTAATTCTTAGAACCATAAATAATCAACTAAACCTTGCTGATCAAAATAAATGAACTGGACGTCTCCATTATTCAAAGCAACGCACAGTCGAACACAAAAAACTGATCAGATGCAATCCTTTCTTACTGATTCTTTGCCAAGCACTGCAATTCCACACTGCACACATCCTTTGACTGGTGAATTCAAACCAACTGCCTCCTCTTACTGATTAAATTATGAACAATGCAAATTCAACTCGAATCTCGGAATAAACCGCAAAGTACTGTGGAATTTTAGCCTTTCTGAGAATATGCCCATAAAACCTTAATTCTTGATTAAATGCCAAATAACGCTCGCTTGATCAAAATTGAACCAAAAATCATCCAAAACCCTAAGCAGACTGTGAAACAATCCAGAGCCCTGAAAATCAGTAAAAACCCTAATTTCGCTTGACTAACAAGAAAAGTCCGTTTGTCCGATTCTTGAGCCAGTTTGAAAAGTCAGGAAAGGCTTGAAGCTGAGATTTCTTGTGGAAAAACGCGAGGGAAAATTTTGGGGTACAACAGTTGCCCCTGTTCAATCTTCTTTGACCTGAAGAGTTAGATTGGCAAGTTTGCCTTTCGCGACTTGAAGGTAAAAGGAGATTGGACACTAATGTGCCCAGAAAATTTGCACTCGGCGATGTGATGGTAGATGTGAATGGGCTTAAAGATGCCATTTGGTGATGGGCTTAAAGATGCCATCTGGTGCGAGAGAATTTTGTCGGGGGATGGGCTTAGAGATGCCATCTGAGAATGGACTTACAGATGCCATTCGGCGACTGCTGGTAGGAGGATGGACTTATAGATGCCATCTGGAAATGTTGAAATGTATGTCAATGGTGAGTGGACAAGTATCAGAAAGGCGTCCCTGTTTTGGAACATCTCTGAATTAGGGGTCTGAACAAGCAACAGATTGACGTCCGTATCTGGAGAATCTGTAAACTAGATTGAATAAGCAATAGAGCAGTATCCGTTGTTGGGACATGTCCGTAAACTATTTTCAAAAATTGTGAAGAGTCTAAATCAGTTGGTAGATTGACATCCGTTGTAGGGAAGAATCTGTAAACTGTTTTCAAAAGTTGAGAAGAGTCTGAACAAGTCGGTAGATTGGCATCCGTTGTAGGGAAGAATCCGTAAACTGTTTTCAGAAGTTGAGAAGAGTCTGAACAAGTCGGTAGATTGGCATCCGTTGTAGGGAAGAATCCGTAAACTGTTTTCAGAAGTTGAGAAGAGTCTGAACAAGTCGGTAGATTGGCATCCGTTGTAGGGAAGAGTCCGTAAACTACTTTCAGAAGTTGAGAAGAGTCTGAACAAGTCGGTAGATTGGCATCCGTTGTAGGGAAGAATCCGTAAACTGTTTTCAGAAGTTGAGACGAGTCTGAACAAGTCGGTAGATTGGCATCCGTTGTAGGGAAGAATCCGTAAACTACTTTCAGAAGTCTTGAAGTTGAAGAGGAACCGGTGTAGGGTTTCTTGATGATGCGTCTGAATGAATCTGGAATAAGTATCAGAATGTCGCCGTGTCCGGGTCACATCTGAACTATTTCTGGATGAATCTTGGGAGTTGATCTGTGTCTGTCGACTGATCTTACCTGAAAAGGCAAAGGGTTAGTTGTATGCAATGTTATGATGCATGATGCAATGCATGTGACATTAATGTTTATGATATGAATGTAATGAATGCGCATGTAAGCTGATGAGCTAATCTCGCCGAGGATACATGAATCCGAGATGGCTGAAGATAAAAGCATCTTGATTGCTGCCGGGGAAAATAAATCCTTAGTTGCTGCTGTGGAGGGCAAGAGTCTTCAATTGAAAATGTGAAGTCTTGGGACCACTGTTGGGAGAATTAGAAGCTTGGGTTGTATGCCAACTACTGGGGTCTTCCTATTTTGAGGAGATCTTGTGTAGGATATCCTGACGATGAGTCCGTGTAAAACTGCATCGGGTTTGAACACTTTGTACATTCGAATGCCCCAAGTGGTGATGTAGATAAATTCCTGGCTTGTTACAGGTGTTGGTCTAAAATCGGTCGTTCACAGATGTTTCCTGGATTGTTACAGGTGTTGATCTGGAATTCTTCAGACATGCCCTGGCTGGATACAGGAATCGAATCTGGAAATAGTCGTCAACAGATATGCCCTGGCTGGATACAGGAATCGAATCTTCGAACTCTTCAGACGTGCCCTGGCTAGATACAGGAATCGAGTCTGGAAATGTGATAGTTGACAGATATGCCCTGGCTGGATACAGGAATCGAATCTTCGAACTCTTCAGACGTGCCCTGGCTAGATACAGGAATCGAGTCTGGAAATGTGATAGTTGACAGATATGCCCTGGCTGGATACAGGAATCGAATCTTCGAACTCTTCAGACGTGCCCTGGCTAGATACAAGAATCGAGTCTGGAAATGTGATAGTTGACAGATATGCCCTGGCTGGATACAGGAATCGAATCTTCAAACTCTTCAGACGTGCCCTGGCTAGATACAGGAATCGAGTCTGGAAATGTGATAGTTGACAGATATGCCCTGGCTGGATACAGGAATCGAATCTTCGAACTCTTCAGACGTGCCCTGGCTAGATACAGGAATCGAGTCTGGAAATGTGATAGTTGACAGATATGCCCTGGCTGGATACAGGAATCGAATCTTCGAACTCTTCAGACGTGCCCTGGCTAGATACAGGAATCGAGTCTGGAAATGTGATAGTTGACAGATATGCCCTGGCTGGATACAGGAATCGAATCTTCGAACTCTTCAGACGTGCCCTGGCTAGATACAGGAGTCGAGTCTGGAAATGTGGTCAACAGATATGCCCTGGCTGGATACAGGAGTCGAATCTGGAATTGTAACAGTTGATTTGTTGAACACTTTCGACATTCGAATGCCCCAAGTGGTGAAGAAGGAGTCTTGAATCAGATTACTCTGCATATTGAGAGATTTCTTGAAATCTTGACTGGACTGCCCCAGGTTAACTGAACTTTGAAAGATCTGTTGGACCTTGACTGGACTGCCCCAGGTTAATTGGATTTTGAAATGATCTGTTGGACCTTGACTGGACTGCCCCAGGTTAATTGGATTTTGAAAGATCTGTTGGACCTTGACTGGACTGCCCCGGGTTAATTGGATTTTGAAAGATCTGTTGGACCTTGACTGGACTGCCCCAGGTTAATTGAATTTTGACATGTCATGCCCCTTGTTGATTGGATTTTGAAAGATCTGTTGGACCTTGACTGGACTGCCCCAGGTTAATTGAATTTTGACATGTCATGCCCCTTGTTGATTGGATTTGATGGAAGTGTTATCCTCTTGAAGTGATTTTGACTTACTGAGAGAGTTTCCGTTCCTCCGAACATTCGCTGTATGAATTTCTTCGATGTCAAACAAAAAGGTCAAATGCAGACATGTGATATTCGGATAATGCAAAGTTTATGTTTGTCTTTGAAGTTTTTAAAAATGCGTTTTTTAACAGAAAACTTTTTATAAGACAAATCAACACGAGATTTAGAGCAAAGCCCTACAGGAGTCAGGATACCTTTTGTAACAGTATGCTTTCGAACTAACCCATGCTTCAATTAGGACTTTTGAAGGGTTGTAACGTGGCCTGGTTCGCGGTTTGAGAAACAAAGGATAAAGGCTCAAAGTATATTTGTACCCACCCGCTCTTCGTGATGTTCTTCAACCTAAGCTCAGTTAATTGTGCGTCACACTCTGTTTTGAGTTTGGAACGACTTTTGGGTGATGGTTCACCAGTTTGAATTGGGGGAGAGAGTCATCATCTCCTTTTTCTTTTTCAACACTTTTCATGTTGTTGAGGATTTTGTAATGACCTTACTATTTTGATTTTGATTTGTTATCCCTAACTTTTGCCTGACTGTTACCGTTTTCCGGGATTACTGTCAGCGGGATGCCCCAGCTTTCTTAAGCCTCCTTTATAGGTTTTGGCTCGGCGGGCTTTTCTCTTTTGAGAGATTGACTGTCTATGTGATAGGGAACCACCCCGGTCTTTTGATTCCAAAGGAATGCTTTCTTTTTTTTTTGACGTCGTTCGTTGTATTATGAACTGAGAGTTTGCGGCTTCAATGCGCACTTTCTTTTGAATTAACTGAGGTACTACCCTGCCCCAAGTTTATATAAAGGGTTTTGATTGTTTAGAACAGAAAACTCCTACTTCTTTGGCTCGAAGGGATTGACTAGGGATTATCTTCCTTATAACTCCAGTGTTTTGGGAATTGAAAGAAATGCCTGTACATCATCAGCAAGGTCTGTTCAAAAGCATACTGTATAAGATCACGGTATTGTTTCGTCATCCTCCCTCTAAAGGCTTACAGTTTTTTATCAAGAGTCAGATATCATAAAGAAAAGCATAAGAGTAGTGAAACGAATGGATGAATTCAAGACAAACATATGCAATGCATTAATGAAAACAGAGTTTAACATCAACAGATAATTGTTTGACAGCAAAAGAAATTACAACTTTGAAAGTTCAAAAAGAAGCAAAGGTCTTTCAGCTTGAGCTTCGTCACTTCAGATGGAGAACCCTTTAACGGAAGATTTTCATCTCGCCGTCTGGCATGAATTCCAGCACCCCAATGTCGATCAGATCTTGAATCTTGTTCTTCAAGGCCCAACAGTCGTTGGTGCCGTGTCCCGGGCTATAGGAGTGGTAAACACAGAATGCGTCGGGATTAAAGTGAGGAGAGGAGATATTGAGCTTCTGAGGAGGGTCCTTTACAGTAAGCAAGTTAACCTCCAACAGGCGCTTCAGTATGAAGAATGATGGTATTTCAGTCTCCGTGAACTGTCTTCCCGACTTTTCTTGTTTACGCCGATTCCCCCGTTGACGCTGGCGAGGTTGTTGATGGGTTTGTGACCCTGAAGCTAGCAATGGAGCTTTCCCCTTGTCTTCTTAAGTGGAGGGAGGCTGAGCGGTGACTTGTTCTTCGACCTCAGATGTTTGCCCCAGTTGGTTGTTTGGAAGCAGTTGGCGGACAAAAACTCTGAGTTCCTCTTGTCTTTGAGATAGGTCTTGGATGAGAGCCATCTGGCCCACCAACTGTCCCATCATTTGAGTCCTTAGTGTTGTCAGATCAAACTGCAGCTCCGCAATCTGATCACTCCCGGCATTGTTGGAATTCCCCAAGCCCTTGGTGAGGAGAGCTTTCATTTCTTCTTGCCCCAGAGACAAGTTCAGGAACATCTCCTGCAGTTGAGCAGTCTGGTCTTGGATGTCTTTGACAGACCGTTCTAGAGCCATCTCTTGCTGAAATAAACAGCAGGAGAGTAAGGAAACCTGAAAAAGAAAGATTGTCAAAATGCAATGTATGATATGTGGATGCATGCTTTCAAGGATCTCTTGGGGTAAACACAAGAAAATGTTAGAGGTTGAACTCTGCTCTTGGATTGGAGATCTCCGCACCGGTGGACGTCCTTCCACGAGAATCAAGCTCACCATGTCGAGTGGGTCATAGCCACTGATTCAAGTTGTTGCACTTGATCTTTTGATTGGAGAGCTTTGTGTCGGTGGATGTCTTTCACTAGAATCAAGCTCACCATGTCGAGTGGGTCATAGCCACTGATTCAAGTTGTTGTACTTGAACTTTGACAGGATTGGTTAGAGGAGAAACCCCTTGCCCCTGGATAGATGTCTGGTTCAACGTGATCCTGTATCAACAGAACCCTCGAGATCCTTGAAATGGTTATTGAAAATGCTAAAATGCTATGGTATGATGTTATGATGTTATGTACATGTATGCACAAGCAAGTAAGTGTATATACAGGCAAACATATTCACACAAAGCACACAAGGCCTTAGGTTTAGGCTTGCATGAGGTTCAGGTACTACCCTCTTTCAGTTTGTTGGTTAAAACCTGTCTATCAAAAGTAACCGGGTTCTAGAGAATCTCATATCATTGGCTACCCTCAATCGGTCATAACTCCAGCATCGCAACCTTTTCTCGCGGCCGGAACCATCTCGAGAGTTTAGCCTCAATGAGTGTAGCATACTGCTACTGTTCTAATGGCCAAGTTGGTCAATTAGGGTTCTAAGGTCGGTTGGTGCTTAATGACTCCTTGGAAGACCCCATATTCTCCCCGTTTCAACACGAGGGATATCGGTACAGACCAAGACGCCACACCAACGTAGCCACTGCTTCACCCATGTCGGTATACCCCGGACAGGTCCCTCGCAGATTATGCTACCTAAAAAGGTTTCCCCAGATCCGGGTTAGGATCTATAAAACTCCGATACAAAGCCCACAAATTTAAAGCAAACAAAGCAATCAAATGAAAGTAAAGGTGATCTAAACCCTAAGGTAACCCCACTTTTAGAAAAACTCCCCAGCAGAGTCGCCAGTTCTGTGATACGGTGGGAGAACTGACTAGTGTTTTGCGTTCGTATTCGCACTTGTGCGGTTGAGCAAGAGTCGCCACCGACTTTTTATTTTATCCTAAAGGAAAGGTTAAAAAAAGCACAGCAAAAACCTTTGAGATATTTCGTGGGTTCGGGGGGTAGATTATGAAAAGGGAAGGTATTAGCACCCTTTTCATCCATGGTTATCCATGGGCTCTTAGTTACTTGGTTTTTTAGATCACTTGCCTTGTTTTTCGATTGCTTGAAAATGGTGTGTGTGTGGGTGCTTTTTGAAAGTGTTTTGGAAAAAGATGCCTTGTCTTAGGCAACTAATGTATTTGACTCGTGATTGAGTGTTTTACAAAAGTGTGGATCTTTTCGAAAAGATGTTTTCAAATGTTTTTGAGAGTTTGTTTGAAAGTGTTGTGGATTGTGGT